>LPNX010123672.1:36711-95099 GCA_001517045.1 Pseudotsuga menziesii
GATTTCCTTCATCTACTTTAGTTTTACATTCCATAGAGGAGGAAAAGTTTGATGCAAGGATGTTTTTTAAATTCGGGTTTGAAATGAGTGACTTCGATTGAATTTGGGTGGCTCCATAGGTGATGTTAGCATGGAAATCATTAAACTTAACAATTATAAAATGTGAGCCCCAACTAACCTAAAATTTTGTCATCCCTCAAAATTTTGCAAAAATAAAAATATAAGGGGGAATTTGCAATAGATTCCAACCCTTGATTGTTCTCCTTTTTAATCCATTGGATCTTATTGAGTTTGGGTTCATGAGTCCCAGTTGAAATTCAAAATGTGTTGGAAAGGTCACTCCTAAGGCTAAGTCATTTATAAAAAAATATTATTTTAAGTTCTAAAAAAGGGCATTCTTATTTTAGATTTTTTTTAAAATATACCACAAGCTCAAAAAGAAAGTCCCTTATGGACTTTATATATATATATATATATATATATATAAGATTTTTAAATTCTTTAATAAACGAAAAGTACTCTTCCCAGCAAAAAATTTGCATGGATCGCTTGTCCTAGTGTGGGGCCGCAGGAGACTTTGTCAATCATAATTCATAATTCCTATTCCGATCTTTACTCCGCACCAAACCATCTTCAGTCCCAACTCCGTGAAACATTTGATTACGCAAATTTCGCTAAATTTGCAAGAGGCGTGTAGAAGCGAAACTGATGGCCGAAACTCCACGACGGATCATTTTATCTCAATCCTCCATTCTTACACGTCGCTAACCACCAGCACAAACCCTAAAGAAAGCACAATTGCTTGCTTGGCACGGCCACATTCTGTTTTTGTTACAAACCCTAAGGGTTATAATTTGACTCGTTAGGTACTTGATTAAACCCCATGTGTCCTAATTTGGCCGGTTGCATCCTTGTTTCTTTTCTTCTTGAACCCTAGCAAGCCAGGCTCTTTCTTTAGAGCATTCTCTTGCTGGCTAGTTAACCCTAAAATGTGCACAAAAGCGAAATACCGTGTCATGAAAGTTCCAGAGAAGTAGGTCAACAGAACAATTTCTTGCATTCCACACACACATGTCATATTCGTATTCAGATCCAATTAATTAAAGAGTCTTAGCTTTTACATTCTTGTCGGTCAATTTAGTCGGTAGCTGTTTCCTTAGCCAATAATTAACATTTTCCCCAATGTTACATGGCAACTTACATATTCGGTTGTGCCAAACCATGGCCCTGCGACAATTTGTTTTTTCGACATCCAAACAAATTCAGGTAACGGAATCGACTGGTATGTGCCATGCACTTCCCGTGTTTGCTTGATGATGAGGAACTAACAATTCCATAAATTTGTCGCTGTTTCAATATCTCTGGGAGAACCAGATCAACGTCTACTAATTCCATCAGTTACGATTCACAGCCATGCCATCCCTGGAAGAGCTCATTCCCTCAAAAGAAGACAAAGATTTTCAACCCTGTAAGTTTTGTGTAGAATTTGGGTGGAAAAATATGAACTAGAATCACAGAAAAATGTTGAAAGGTCAAATCGTAAAATGGCGACTGTGTTCAAGAAGCCTTGAATTCAGTTGATTTCCTATTTATGCTAGTCTATAAAAAAACTTGCATATTTGTATAACATTATAAATTTATAATAAAATATAAATAAACTATTCTCCCAACAATGATATTAATTTATAGTCTTATAAGCTATTATTTCTCATTTCCTATTTATGCTAGGCTATAAAGAAACTTGCATATTTTTATAACATAAGTCAAGAATATTACTAGAAGTATGTAAGGAAGCTTGAATATGCTTGTTTTATGCTACATTGCAATAACCTATATCGTATTTAAATGGACATTTTTTAATTCATTTTTGTTTTAATTTCTTTCAAATTGTAATTATATTTGTTTTATCATATATTTTTATAGCAAAATTATCCTATTGCTATATATTTTCAATCTCTTCTTAGGAGACAGGTACTAAGCAACTTTGTTGCTTATTCCACTTGTTAAGTTAGTTCTTAAGTTTTTGGACAATTCGTGGATCATACCATGTGGGATGATCCTACCTTTTCTCTACTCTTTTGTTGTCAATTGAAACTATAGAAACTTTCTAATACAAAAATTTATTAATTTAGTTAATAAAAAATTAAATAATATGAAATCTTATAATATGATTTTTAAAATATTTAGAATGTTGTATAAAGATCTAGGTGGACGAGTGGAGTTAAATCACCCATGGGGAGTGGGTGGAAAGGTGTGGGTTGACATATCTATATCAATAAATAAAATAATATTCTAATATAATATAATACTTTGAAAAAAAAAGGTGAAAGAGGGGGAAATCTTCTTTTGGACTATTGGAAATTGTTTTGAGAAATTTTGCAAAGATAAACTCTAATATCCTTGGACTAAGGATATAAATGATATATTAGAATTCCACATACATCCCTTCTTCACGAATAACACGGGTTGATAAACCCAGGGTTTGCAGAATGTGAATCCCCAGGTTGGCAAGAGGAATTGGATAAGCACATGGGTTTGGGAAAATAGCGAGAGGATCGTAAAAATATCAAGTAGCAACAAATCAAGTCTTCATCCTATTTCTTGTAGGTATTTCTCCATTTTATTGTACCGGTATTTTTTTTAGGTATTTGTTCACATGTCTTAATGGTTGAATTTGGTTGTATATAATATTTATTGTGTGCATATTTTTCTATCTATGCTTTATGACAATTTCTTATCTCAAGCACTAATGAAGACTATATATATTCCCATTTACTTCAAATATTAGTGTTTGAAATAGGAAATTTCATAAGGCATGGATAGGAGCAAGGTATTCTGTGGAGCCTACTATGTAATACTGCAATTTTAATAATTATAATTAAATAAAATTGACATTGCTAACTTAAAAATGAAAGATAATTATTAATATAAAAAATAAAATAGCAATATAATTAATGAATATAAATTTATCTTAATCAAAATATTTTTAATATTATAAATTTATATTTTTTATTTGTTTTAATCCCTAGTTGAAATACACGGACATAATAATGAAAAGTAGTACTACTTAAGAAAAAATAATATTTCGATTGTAATGATCATTGACTACATGATTGGTACATAATAATAAAGACTAAGTGCATAATATAAAGGTACATGATAATGTGCCTTAAGAGTGAATCCCAGTGGTATTTAATAGCTTGTAACAAATTTGAAAGGGTTAGTGTGTTGTAACATAAAATTATAATAATAAATTGATTAAGTTAAATTATTAAAATATTCGAGTGATAGGTTCATAATTAATAATCCAAAATATTCAAATTCATCAAAGACAAAGATAATGTTGTATTTATAGATCTTAATTCAAGACAACTAAATCACCCATAACTAATCTTGTAACTTTACAAATATTTGGTGTAGATATTTCTCTAGAACAAAGTTAGGAATATTAATTTTCTAAACTTTTATGCGATACACATTCAAACCTATTATAGGGAACTTCAATGTATTGTCAAATACCTGTATTTTTCAAGACATAATTAAAGTTGGTCAGGGGATGAGAATTTGCATTTTATTGATACTCTTTGAAAAGGACTGGAATCTTGAGATCATATCCATTAAGTTTCTAAACAAGAGGGCATGGGAAGGTAACCTACCAAATGATGTCAAAGACAACCACATATTACATGTAGACAAGAAAATTTTAAGAACACCCCTAAGTTTATATACATAATAAATGGGTGAATCCCCATAATATATAGGAAAATGTGAAGGTTATTTTATCAATGTTATATTATGTATATATATTTTTCTGTGAATCTCTCATTGAATTATATAATCTTGTAAAATTTTGGGAAATTTTTCACTAAATTATATAACCTTGTAAAATCTTGGTGAATCTCTCACTCAATTATAAAGCCTTGCAATGTCTTGGCGAATATTTTACTAAATTATAAATATTGTGAAGCCTTGGTGAATTTTTTAATAAAATATAAAACCATAGATAGTAATAGGAAAAATACTAAATAGGAGATAAATATTAATAAATCATCACATAACAAGCCCTCTTTTGGTGGTAGTTTGGTACCTCACTCTAACTATCATAGTACATAGAAATTCACCATACTCTAGGAATATTCTTAAAAAACAACAATGATTTATTTTTGTCACCGCAATAAATAGAATCAATAGTAATACAAGGGCCTACCAACACCTCGATCCTCATTTAGCTCTCCATGCTATTACAAGAGCCCAAAACCACCTCATTTTTGCAAAGACCTTACCAAATTACAGTGTTAAAAATTCTAAATGTGTATTATTTATTTCAATGCATTTGGTGACTATCCTAAAAAATAGTTTCTTCTCTATATGGAAAGAAAATGTGTGTTCAAAATTAGTCAACAAATGTTTAATCAACAAAATATTATCTGCATGCTTCCAAACCTAATTAAAAACTAACCCCTTTATGCATGATATATTTTATGCAAAATAAATAAATAAAAAGTAGGTCACTGAGAATGTGGTGATGTCACGACATTAGTTCAAGTCTTTAAATCCTGAAAAAGGAAAGATGAAAAACTATGACACAACTAGTAGAAGAGTAATTAGTCAAATTGGACTGAATCTGGGATTAGTTTGACATATACAGTAAACAAAGTTCCATGCTTCAAGCAAAGACTACATTCTTGTCTAAGGTTTCTACAAACTATTGGCAACTTCCAAGTTGAAATCAAGTTTCTACAAACTACTACAAAAATCTTTTGAGAACCATAAAATTCAATAAACCAAACAAGTAATATGTCAAAATACCTAACAATTCCCAAAGCAAAAGAAGCAGAAAAGACATTTGGATTCCAAGTTTCTCCACCCATATCCCATCTCATAAACAAGAACATAAACAAAAGAAGAAACAAAATGGTAGTGGTTATAAGAAGTGTCATGGCCCCTTGCATGCCAAATATGTGGCTATGAACAAAGTACCAACTCCCATGCATGATGCCCCAAACACCCACAAAAATGTTATAGTTTCATGATCAATCACATCCTTCACAATCCACATGTTTCTTGGGGAAACTTTGGATCTAAGGCGATGGGTCGCTATAAGACCTTATCGTAAATATCAACTTCGATTCTCATGTGGAAATTAAGCAACTTGTAAAATGAGTTCAACCCAGAAGATATGGATGAATGTAGCTCCAACATCAATACCCATGATCGATACAAGGAGAAATATCCCCTAGCAACTGCTATTTCTAGAAATCAGGGGGGAACATGGGATATTCCTAGCAATTTTCATGGGAGAACGAAGGTTTAAATCGAATTTTAGAGGGGCGATTTTTTCTATCTTGGCTCCCCTTTCAGAATTCGATGGGGATAACCTATTATTCATGAAAAATAAATAAACAAAGTGTGAGATAAACATACCTAACGGGTATTTAATAAAAAATTATCCCATTAAAAATTGAAAACCCCTAAATTTAGCCCACGGGTAAGATTAGCCCCTAAAATTTTCAATGTGTGTATATATTTGCATGATTACTTGAAAATCAATATAGATCTATTAGGGACTATCAACATTGACAAGTGGATTAAAATTTTACCATTTCCTTTATTTCCTACCAAGTAACGACCATTAGGTTGAAAGAGTACTTAACATTTATGCGTTACGTAATAGTTGTGGACTGAAATGATATTGAATTAATACATTATAAATTTGCACACATGATAAAGGAATATTATATAATCAAAATAATGGTTGTGGATAACTAGTGTAAAACCATAAATTGTTGGTAAATTTCATAGTAGCGTAACATGCACTCTAATCCTATTCCTTCAATGGGGTTGCCACTTTTTCAAATGGATATACTATGAAACAAGTATGAAAAAAAGTAAATGAACCCATGGTTGTGATATCCTCTTAAATAAGATCATCAAATGTGACCTTCAAAGACAATATTATTTTCTAATTTTTTATTCAAAACTAAATTCGATCAAATATATATGGGATTATTGAAAAGAAACCAAATGCAACTACCCCTAAATTTTAAGATGAACAAGAATTTTTGAATGTTACAGTCATAACAAGAATAATATATAAACCAAATATTGCTGGTAAATGATTATATATAAAGCTAATCCAAGTAGTTCTATGTTAGGAATCTAGATATTAAGCATTCATGCATCATAGAATTAGGTAAAACCTTGAGCATAGGGGTTCAAGCTAGATAGGTCCCTACCAAGATTCTAAATGTTATGTACAAAGCATTGATACATCGTATAATATGGCCAAGTATTGTGCATAGGGGTTCAAGGAAATGTAGTAA
Organism: Pseudotsuga menziesii; assembly: GCA_001517045.1. NCBI lineage: Eukaryota > Viridiplantae > Streptophyta > Pinopsida > Pinales > Pinaceae > Pseudotsuga > Pseudotsuga menziesii. The sequence goes on from LPNX010123672.1 coordinate 43,035, forward strand.
ATATTTTTCCAACATGATCATGGAAATAAAAGACAAACTTCATACGTGTTGGTATATGAGATGTAGATATTCTCCACATTGTTGAATTTAGACATTGCTAATTGTAGAACTAAATAGAATCATGATCTTGAAAGTTAACATAACCTTAAAAAAAGAAGGGAACTATTGCTTGACATAAAGTTATCATTAGTAAAAGGGACAATGATTCATGTGTTCCTCATAATTGGATGTTGGAAGCTAAATATATATTGATATAACTAAAGGTCAACAACTTCATTCATTTAAGCAAATGTTTGTATTTTTTGATACTGATGAGAATACAAAATAAATAAATAAAATATTAGATTCTTCATTTAACTCACATTCCTCCTCCATTGTTAGCATGTCATCTTTGTACTAATATTGATAATAAGTAAGGTTAACCACCTAAATGTTATAAAGTAATCAACTTTTACAAACACAAATACTAACCAACATTATGAAAAAAAGTTAAACAACCCTCTTATAGTTTTAATCAACCCTCCATCTTTATTATACTCCAACCTTCCTCAAAACTAGCATAAGATGATATTTATAATTTTATTTTTATCAAAAGGATGAGAGAATTCATGGATATCCATTCGTCAAAATCATAAAGTTAAAATAATACAAACATCATACCATAAATAATAATACGTAGGTAATTCATACTTAAGACTAAATGTTCCACAAATACCTTCTCATTCACACAAACAATGGAACTTTCATAAAGTTAAAATAATTCAAACATCATAGCATAAATAATAATACTTAGGCAATGCATACTTAAGACTAAATGTTTTACAAATACCTTCTCATTCACACAAACAATGGAACTTGGGGATGACAAAGAAATATTGGAATTGAAACACTAAATAGTAGGAAACCCATGCAAGTACCTATGTTTCATGGAATTAGCATCAATTCCAATGTAGAAAATATTCCTCCCTATTTACATTAAAAAAATATTTAAATATTACACTTTTTGATAAGATAATATAATACCATATTTTTAAAATGAGTGGAGGGTTGCCAATGCACATTAGCTCCTTACGTAAGCTTTTACTTGTCCATCTCATTGTTTTAGGAAGATGATGGAGTATTAAGATCTGTATCAAGATTATATTTTTGTTGTAGATTATCCCACCCCATAGACCACATATTCCACACATTATCAATGTCATCTTCATCTAATTTGACACAAAAATATTTCTTCACTAGCCAAGAGAAGAAATCAATTCCGACTTGAAAAATTGACTTACTGAGGAGAAATCGATTAGTCCACTTTAACTTCCAATGAAGAATGTATCCAAAATACAATGTATAAATGTAAAACTAAATTCATCAATTTCATCATACAATATCTTATGTTACCAGAAAAAATGAACAAGAAACCAAGGTAGAACACATAAAAGAAATGAGAAGAGGGGGAAAACAACAACACTGGATAAGTTGATGAGTCCTGATAATTTGGAGGTAGAGTGATTGGATGCATATGAAGATGTAGATAAATTCTAGGGGAAAGAATATAGTTGTGGTGTTCCCTCACTTTGGACACCTCCTAGGCCATGCAGTGGGAACATGAGCGATTCAAAACTCACCAGCTGGACGTGTCAGTTATTCTACTCTATATGTGGTTTAATCTACTTTAACTCTTGTCATCTTCTATGGAAAAAAAACCTTCTCCCACACTTCCTCCCTTATGTCATTCATTCCTATTTGGGATTAGTGTGTGGTCATTCAACCACCTTGGTGGTGTTCTACCCCCTATTTGCTAGTTGTGTGATTTTTCTCTTGAAATGTTCCTCCATCTATTCATTCTTCTCATGCTTCAGCTTCTATACACATAGAGTGGGGTGCTTCCTCATTGCTCGACACCTAGTTTTACAGTTTAAGGTTGGAAATATTGTGCTTCAAACTATATATTGGGTGGTTTCTTTGCACACTAGTGTTTGAAGCAGTTTATCGGGTTTTATATGTTTGAAGCATCCTTAAATGTGAGGTTGGCGTATTAGCGTTCGAAGAAATCTCTTGGTTTTTTTGTTTCTTTTTCTCACATTAATGAATTTTGATATTCTACACATCATGTTGGAGTTGAGTGGTTGGAGATACAGTAAAATGGAGAGTTGTTGGGGGTTGACATGAGGTTTCCCTTGTAGTATTTCACTCCTACTAGCTTCTCTATTTTTGCTTTTCAGCACATTGAATTTCCCAATGAATATTTGTAACTGTGACAGGATTCATGGATTGTGGTTTTTGTCCAAATGGGTTTGTTTTCTTGGGTTTTCTATCAAAGTGAGTTTGTGTGATCCCATGGTTTTGTTCGAGCCCTATGTGAATAGCTTGGTGTCTTACACTAACTTATTGTATGTGAATGGCCATCTATTGGGCATTGTGTAAGGGTTTTTAAGTGCATGGGTTTGACATAATTATTAATGTAATTCTTAATTTTGTAAGGGTTTGACATAATTCTTAATGTAATTCTTAATTATGTAGGGGTTTTAGATAATTCTTAATGTAATTATGTATTCATGCTCTCTAGTGAATATATGTTCTTGTTAATATAAGTCGTGCATTAGTATATGTCATGTGTTGGTAAAGTACTTGTTAAGTGTTTGTTTGCATTCTATTTTTATCGTCTTACATTTGGGGTTAATATGGATATGATTAATATATGTTGTGCATTAATAAATTGTTGGTTAAGTGTTTGTTGCATTCTATTTGTAATGTTTTACATTTGGGTTTTTCCTTGTTTTTGAAATGGGTCATCCAATTATTGATGAAGGTCACCCTTTTTCTTCATCTATTTGTAAATGATTGCATATATTTTTCAACCAAGATTGATTCGGTTGCATGTGATTCTTACTTCAACCTATTTATTTTCACAACTTGTTGTAAAGACTTTGTGAGGATGTTTTAAGTCAAGGAAATTTTATGCATCAATGGGTCCTTGATTTATAGTGTTGGACCCTCTCTTAATTTACTCCTAATTTGACTATCTGTCAAACCAAGAAAGAGTAAAATGTGAATTTTGTGCATTAGTATGTATAGATGAATCCTATACAATGCCTAGAAGAAGTAAGCATGCCTTTAGGAATTTCATACATGTATGAATCATTCTTTCTTGAGTATCAGTATCATGATGAATGTGAATAATTATGGAATATGCTTGTTGTATAAATAAAAATTTGGAAGTGCATTTCATGAGAGTTGAGATTTCCACACGGGGTGTTCTTAGTTTGATGGCATTTTCGATTGAATATTTGTGTATGTGCATTCTTGGTCAATGAGATAAGTGCTCTCTTGTATCTCTTCTTATGAGTTATATAAAGTAATCATCGAATGATATGAAAAATATAATTAGAGGTTGTATTGGAATGAGTTTTGGTATTGATTTGTGCATGGATTTTATGATGCTTATTAAATGGGATTATAGTGACATTATTTGTATGTAAACACTCTTGCGTTATTAAAATATTTTCTAGATAGGTTGATTTAATTGTTGAATACTAAGTTACAATTATTCTCTAAGGTCTATATTCACTATTTTTTCCCACATAACAATATGAAACTTAATTACTATATCTTCTAAATGCTTTCCTGCTTCAACATTTGAAATTCAATGTCCAACCCTTTGACATATTTTTTCATGACACTTTATTTCCTACTTTAAATTCCAAGTTTATTATCATTTCCTTTAAAGAATAATCTCAATTGCTTTATTTTGTGAATCAACTCATAAAAAATATGATAGTATTATCCGTTTCAATAGAAGCAATAATAAAATCCTGCAACTATTATTAAAATTACTCCCCATGTGATTCTTAATATTTTTTTTTATAGGAGCATCATTCTCATCCTTCAAGGATCCCTAGTAATAATAGTATCATATGTCTCAATTACTTATAATCATCATGTTTCAAAGAAGGATTTGTTAGGATATCTCTAATTATTTTCTCCTCCACCTTATTTTTGGTCCATTCAAATTTTAGATTTTTTATTTTTATTTTTCTATTTGTTTATTCATCTTAGTAATCGATCCCATCTTAGTAATCGATCCAATTTTATTTCATATCTTTGGTACACTCTTTTTTATGTTTCATTGTATTGAAACCTAACATGACCATTTGGCGGAATTTGTAGAAAATCAAAGGTTACAACAATGGCCTTCTAACGCTATGGACCCTTCTCATTTTCAGGCTTAGTGACTTTATGTTCCATTACTTGCAGAATAGTTTTCCACTTTAATAATCCACAGATTCCAAAATTCTTAGTTAGGAAAGGTCAATGGATTCTTCTTTTTAATTACTTACTATTAGCTTTTCGTTCATAGAAATTAATAAGATAATTTAGGGATAATGAATGTTGTAATATTCTAGGGTAGTAAGCTGAGATTAAGGAATATGCATAGAAACAAGTGGGCGAGGGAATGTAGGAACAAATGAACTATATAGAAGAAAAGTAAAGGAAAACATTATGGAAATCCTATTTATATAAATAAAGAGCAAAGATTACAAAAAAAGTGATTGAGCATGTACAAAATTAAGAGGGGAACAAATATGAGATATTTTTGAGACACGTGAGATGACACGATGTGTGACTTAGAGTATCCTACATAAAGAGTGATCTAGGAGATGGAATCAAGTATACAACTTATGTGTTTGAGATTCTGATATATCATTTTTCATCTTCTCTTACTTTTAATTTTTTAATTATTTTAGGATTCTTTTATAGAGGTATTTTTCCTTCTCTAATTGTCTTTATCAAGATATAGCTTATCTTTATCATTTCCATCTCTTTTAGGGTTTTGATTCCCTCCAACTATAACAAATAGTCTTTGATATGTGTTTGAAGTATTAGGTTGAAGAAGCAGGAGCAACACTAGATTTCTCTAATGTTGTTCACTAGAAGAATGTTTTTAAGAGACAACATCAAATACCATATGAATGTAATTTTTAAGGTTTAAACACAACCCAATTTCGTAATAAATGCCATGTCTATCAAATATAATGCTGTAATTATTGATGGTATGATCAGTTTTGATGATATCAATTGACTAGTCATTTTAAGGGCATCGATCGTAGTTGACAATGTCAACTACCTCAACTATGAAAGGTGTTTGTTAAGACATATAAGGGTTATAAATTGTTATAAGTATGCTCCTATGCCTTGTCTATTTCCATGTGAACTAAATAAATAGGTTTTTGTCTTGTTTTATGGGTTGTTTCCCATGTAAGCTCTTGTTTTGCATGGTTCATGGTTATCAAATTGTACTGTTAACACAAAAAAGTGTTCACCTAGATCTACATGGTCTAAACCATATACATACATCATATTCCTACCATATTTCCCTTACTTTTGACCTTCACAATTGTATTTCCACTAAAAATGGCCCAAAACATCATTATTTACTATGGTTTACCCTCACTCTCTCCCAAAATAGGGTCAAAAACCCTAAAAAGGGTTCAAAAACCCTAAAAAGGATAAAAGGCTAGAAAACCATAGGAAAATACCATGGGTCAAAAAACCTTAGGACCATACTATAAATACATTGTGAAGGGCTCTCCCAAAACACCTTTTTTCATTTTTCATTTGTGGGTACGCTATGACACTTTTTCTCTCAGGTATTCACATACACCCTTGCCACCATTCTCGTTGCCATACCATTCCCACAGTGTACATTAAGACATTCTCTGTAGCCATATTGAATCCATTCCCCATTTGACAACTATCCGTGGAGACCATCGAAGAACCAACCCGTGGAGCTACGAAACCATTTACGAGGACGGCTATGGTGGCCCATTATACAGGAAAAGAGGTGTATTTTATTTATTTGTATTAGTTTAGTTTAGCCATTATATGTTGAAAAATGTTAAAAAATAGTTGCTTTTCGTTATTAGTTTAGCTTGTTTTATTTTCCATTGAACTCTTCCTTATTATCATAAATGATCTAAGGTTGGTTCTTCTGTATATAGGTGGAGAGAAATTCCCACTACATATAATGTAATATGTAGTGCAATAAGTAACTAATTGTTTCGATATGTTACTATCATCTATTATATTTTTTATTTGAACATGTTTTCTAGCCACAATAATAATAGAACAAGATTATAAATAGGATTGGACTCTTCCAATGATATTTTTGTTTATTGCAATAAGAATGGTATAAGTAAGTTTGAATGTTGTTAGGATATGTACATGTTAATGGTATTGTAGGTTGAGCCACTTTCAGACTCAACATTATTTATAATTCGTTAGGAACATTAAATACTTTTTCCTAATCGTTATGTGTATGAAAATTGGATCCTTCATAGAAATTCAAAGACGTTTTTGGATGCATTTTTTCTCCCTTCATCAATCAATTCATATAGGGATTTTTTTAATAGGCTTTCCTTAACAACTTTCATGACTTCCTCCCTACTACTTTTATTATATATGATATCCTTGTTCTGTTTTGGTTCATGAATGTGATCACTTAAATGAGATTCACATTTCATCAATCAATTCATATAGGGATTTTTTTAATAGGATTTCCTTAACAACTTTCATGACTTCCTCCCTACTACTTTTACTATATATGATATCCTTGTTCGGTTTTGGTTCATGAATGTGATCACTTAGATGAGATTCACATTTCCTATTGTGGATAATATCCTTTGGATCTTAAATCCATTTAGTGTCTTTCTTGATCTATCATAAACATTTTTACACTAGTTCTAATGGTAAATGTAGTATCAAAATCATCCATAAGAAGTGAAGGTATAGTTGTAGTTAAATGTAATTTGGGAATAATTCATAACAAGTGAAGGTATAGTTCTAGTTGAGTTGGTCAATTTGTATTTTTATAAACACCCATCTAATATGATGTAAATTACAAATCAACATTTCATTCTTTAAACTAGGGATTCCAACTGAATAATATCATCTTATCTTTTATAAGTACATCAATTGTTCTCTCTCTACAGATTACATTTGGTATTCTCATGGTTGTTCCCTCTATTTAAAGCATTTACAAATATGCTACAATTATCCTCTCTTTTCACGCCCTAACTTCCATTTAAAAATACTGCAGTTCGTATGCCCTCCCAACTGGCGTATGGATGATAAGCCATATACTTTGAAATTAACTATTTCCAACATTTGTTTGGTTGAAGGGATTCATGGCACCTTTTTTTCAATGGATGTTCAAATTGTACCAACATAGATTCATATTAAACATGTATCTATCGAGCATTGTGAGGGATCCAATTTCTTAAGCTGTAATTTTTTTTTACTTCATTTTTTTACACAATGAGAAAAATTACACCTCCACAAATTGGATCCCTCTTGGTTCTTGATAATCTAGGTTTAATATGGATCTAGATGTTGGTTTTGTTTTTAATTTTTTTTATGAGCCGACATGGATTTTTTAACAAATTTTTCATTTGGTTTTAATTTTTTATTTTATGAGTCGTCATGATTTTTTTTATTTACATTTTATTTTTGGTAACATAACACTACATTATGTGACAACATCTCCCTTATACTAGGTTGTAGAACATATTGATCCTCTCAATGAAATTATCCAATAGTTTTTTTCTATTTTGTTTGGTCATGGTATGGAATAATGAGGGATAAATAACTAAGAGTTATCAAGAGGGGTGTGGGGGTATTTTTTTAGGGGAAATATTGCAACAAATTGTTGTATTATTTTGTTTGTTTTGCAAAATTAGATTTACTTGCACTTAAAAATTGATATAGAAAACCAGTCTTAGGTAACCCATATTGCATTTATATTAACCATGCATTTAATACAATTCCTTCAATTATAAATAAAACTAACACACAGGATTTAGTAGATGTCAGGTCCCTTATTGCTTGCAACTGACTACATATATTTCAAATATTTAGATTAGATTCAATCTAGGACTAGATGTACAACCACAAAATTCCTCTGTAACAAAATCCACATTCCATGTTGTTAGGATAAAAATTTGATCTCTATTGTTGAAGAGTTCAATGCCTACATTGCTTAAACTTGTTGACATTCATACATTCACTTAAGCGAAGTAAATTGAATTACCTAATATTTGTTAACGAGAAAGATTTGAGTTTCCCATACTTGCTTGTAGCGAAGGAGGAATTGAAAAACCATAGTTCTTACTTGTGCTCAATACTCCTCTATTAACTAGAGTTGCTGGAATAAGATTTGTTAGATAGGAACTTGCACTAGTAGGAATAAATGGAGGATGATGACCAGAAATATGATATTGGGGGAGAAGTATGTTTATAAGGGCTTTGAAGGATTGTGTATTTTCTGTAGGTGGATCACTTAGTTGGAAACCATCCTCCCATGCTCAATCATGTATGTAGTTTTGTTCACCCCCTTTGTCATCCTTCTATCATTTTTAAGACTTTTCTGTGCCTTTCTTTGTTCCATTTCCTTCCTTGCCACCTATTTTTTCTACTTTCTTCTCACCTCTCCATATCTCTTCAAATCCTTTCTTGCACTCAATGATTTGTTGCAATAATCATCATTTCCTTTTTCTCCTTTTCATAATCCTTCTTGTGTTTTATTTCCTCCATATCCCTTTTCTTTTGTTATGCCTCAACTAATAGTTTGATGTAGTCCTATGAAATGAGTAATTGGGTCATCCTCCCTAATCCAAGATAATGTAGTTTTTCTATCAATTGATACACTTACACTCTCTCCATTAGAAGCTTTATAAAATGGCCAAGTATTGGTGTGGTGCCTGGTTGAATAGAAGGATCAATTGGGAAAAGTGCTTTATTGGTGTGGTCTTCTCGAGTTGGTTATTCAATATATCTGGTGTGTCCTTATACACCCCCATCATCCACATAATAATGGACATGTTCATTGTTCCAGAATGTTGGTTGCAAATCCATGTAAAGGATTTAGTTGTTGGTGTTGGTGAGAGTATTTATATTCATATTCATCATGGATTTAGTTAACCACTCAGGTAGTGCAACTTGGCTTGGCATTGTCAATTGCTCCTTGTTTGTTCTCACTGCTTGGACACCTACAACCACATTCAAATAAAAAGTGTCATTAGGAATATGCTCTTCAAATTCTATTTTTGTTTTGTATTACCCAACAACTTCTTTATGTCTTCATCTGGTTAATGATCATATTGGGTAGCACTAACATTGCCATCATCGTCACCCAATGGAAAGTGATTTCTTTAAGATAGGGATAACATGTTGTATATAGCATCAGCATCTTCTTAGCCATGTAAATCAAAGGATTGCTTACAAATAGTATCATGGAGAAAAACATCATAATCCAATGGCTATATTCTAGCCTTCCCAAGTCCAACCTTCATAGTTGAAGGTGTGTGATCTTTTTTAAAATATTTACTTGCAAGTTAGTCTAATTCAAAAAGTTTTACCTGTATCCATAGGTTCTTTATCATCCATGCTTCTCTCCAAATCCCAAAGTAAGTCTGTCAAATCCCAAACGCACTCACATCAAGAGGTTGCAACATGTGAGTAGTATGTGTTAGTAAAGTCAACAAGTTAATATTTCCCAAATTGCATGCCTCCATAATGACCTATATAACTATGTGGATTACATGACCATAAAAGAACAAAAAATGTTTGTTTTTAGGTGAGGCACCACCAGTTATAGATGAAACAAAGTGACATCTATCCATTAATAACAAATATTTAGTCATCCATGCAAGGGGATGTGCAGCCATGCATGCTCTCGGTTCACAATTTTTTATATAGTTTTTTAGCTAAGCATTTCCCTTGAACAAATAAAACCTAGGGATTGTTTCATTTATTGCATTTACACTACACATATTATTTATCCATTCCCTCCCCTTAGGTGGAATTTTGTGCACATTCTCACCCCTTTCTTGGAAATTACTTGCACACCACAATTCCTCCTTCATTGTAACCTAGTTTTGTCACAGTTCCATATGTGGTCTGGACTATGGGCATGTTTCTCATATCACTAGTACAAAGTGAGATATAAGAGAACAAAGAAACAACCAAATTTTGTATATAAATGATCATGTTTGAGTTTGATACTAGTGATAGAAAATTTCCGACATCTTATCATGTGGAAAAAAATGTGATCATATTTAGTTTGGTCATTTATAGCTTGTCAGTCATATATTTGGTAATTAATTTGGTCATATAATTGGTCATTAATTAAATTAATGACCAAATATATGAGTACAAAAGAAGCCATAACTGACCAAACAAATATGACCACATTTTTTGTCGCGTGATAAGATAGCAAAATGTTTCTACCACTAGTTGCCAACTTAAAAGTGGTCATTTATATGCAAAATTTGCTCATTTTTTTCATCACTTATCTCTCATTTTGTACTACTGGAAATACAAATATTACAATATCATTAGGGAAAGGAGGAATAGAACCACCAACCTCCAACTTGTAAGGACAAATATTTTCCATTGAGCTAGTACCTTTTATGAATTTGGGAACCTAACTGTTGAGTTGAAATTTCTTGATTTGCAATAAACAGAGATTTAAAAATTTCCACACAAGGAGAGTTCAAACACATGCTAAATTATAGATAAAAATAGAGAATTTGATAGTTTTCACTACTTCACATATCCTTCTTCCAAGGTACACTTTCATGATATTTTCTATTTGATATAAATAATGTAAATTATGGGTAAAGAATTAAGACATGAGGTGGATAAATTGCAGAAGGAACTAGCATGTATATGATAATGTGAAAAGGAGAGAAAGTATGATATTAAGGAAACATTGTCTCTGAAATAAATTTTCAACCATATATGGAACTTCTCAAACAACTCTAGAATGAGTGACGTCAACCCTCTTAAAGACAGGTTACCAAATTGCTAAAAAACGACCCAAAAATAGAAAAAATTCCATGGAAATATGTGTCAGTTACTCTAATGTCTTGAAGAATGATATTTTTTATTCTATACCATTGGAACATGATATAAAAGATATTTCGAACCATATATCATATTCCCTCATATGAGAAAGGACTTTTGAGAACTAAGGGTTTCAAATCAGGGCCTTATTCAACTCAATTCACCTTAGAATTGTTGGGCCTAGAAATGACCCCTTTTTTACCACCTTTACCTACCTCTTTTTGCCTCATCTTACTCCATTATGTACACTAAATAGATGTTTTTCCTTCACTTTATCCCTCAATTCATACAGGTATGGTTAATCATTTTCTTATCTTATTAATGCTTAAGATAGTTGTAATCAGGGCTCTATATCTTGAATTATGCTAACATATGGTGGTTTTATAAAGATAATTCGAGATGTAAAGGATACAGGTGTAGCAGGCTGAACATGCCAAGAGAGGGATGGACATTCATTGCTGAGATAATTTCCATCTATTCTATCATTTCCCAAAGAATGTGGTCAAAGGTTACTATTCCACACAACCTGTACAAAGGTGGCTGTAATAGGTTGCAACAGTGCGTCGCTGCTCAAGGATAGATGCAATCAATAGAGTATCTTCTCAATTGATCATGATTATCATCGCCGGCTCGCGTAACAACTTTCCTATATTTCTTTCTTTTATCTTGCCATAGTTGTAACAACTTATCGTAATTGGGGTAGCATGAAGACCAGAGATCTTCATGGCTTCTCGATATTAGTGGATAGAAGTTATGATTGAAATTGTATATATACTAGGAACTATTCCAAACCAGGGGTTGGAGATTAATTGAGTTTATTTGTATAAGCTGTGACAGAGTTTGTGTGTTCATCTCACCATTTTTAATACAAGGAGTTTGATTCTTTAGATTTCAGCGTTTTAACATGTGCCATCTCCAGTATTTCTGTGCGAAGGCTGGGCCCACCTTCCTACAGAGATTGCTGAGTTAACTAGATATTTTATTTATTCTGATGTGTGGTGTGAATCTTATGATGAATTCATTTATTATGCATTCCTTTGAATGATCAATAATTGCATTCCCTGTAAACTACAGTGGTGTGGTGTGACAGTCGACTGTGCAGGTTAACTTCCTCTTATGCAATAGTGTTATAGTTGTAACAACCTTGTTCATCCCTAGTCCTTTCAATTTCTATTTTCTTTAGATCTCTTTAGTTCATCCCTTTACAGTTATAATTGTAAAACTTAATCCCTGCACTTTGAATTCCTAGATTAAGTTGAATTAAGATAGATGAGATGGATCTTCAGATGGATAGGTAATTTAGGATTTAACTTTCTACAAAAGTAAATCTATATTTTTATTTTCTGAATCTCTCATTTCTAGATGAAGGGTTGTGAGTAAGTAATCGTGATTTGGCATTTTCAAGAAGGTAAATTAGATTAAGTAGATCTTGGGATGAGTGGGCTGAAAAGGAAAGTAGGATAATTCATTTACAATATCAACTACTTAGTGTTTAAGCATATACAGTGCACATTATCTTTGAAATAAAACACTTCCCTAGGTTGACAATTTATATTGAACACTCTGTATGTTGGATTTAATTAACTTGGATATAGGGTGCCCAACATTTTGGTGTCGTTCCTGGGGAAAGATAGTTATTAGACACCGAAGTAGTTGTATCTAGTAATTATATTTATTCATTTTTCTTCAGTTTTCAAGTTTGCATGTTTTGGGTTGCATTAATATGAGAAGGGTACAACGTGACATTCCTATAAATCCCAGAACCCCACAGAACACTAACATTGCAGGTGGTCGAGGCCGTGGGTGAAATACAACATTGGGAAGAAGGACATTCATTGACGATCTGGTTGATAGGACCAATTCTTCTACTGGGGATCACTATCAGGAAACACCTATTAGAAGAAGCCCAGTTACCTCTAGAGTGGCAACATCAGTTTCCACAGTGGAGAACATAGGAGGAGTTGCAACACCCTTGGGTATCCCTGCAGAGGAATATAGAGTTAGTACTGTGGGATTAGTTGACTGAGATTTGATATATCACATTAATCGGAAGGTCATAACAGAAGAGGAGTGGACACAGTTCCATAAAAAATTTAACGATCAGTGGAAGCACAGAGAGGATAAAGCAGAAGAAGACATGAGTAACAGACGCGATCTTGAAGATCACGAAGAAGCAATAGGTGAAAATAAGCATCATGAGGGTAGCTCCATGTCTGAAGTAATGGTTGCTACGCTCCAGTTCCCAATTCAACAGCCAAAGGGGATAACCCCCATGAAAAATATATCGCCATCGTTGTTGCCTCATTTTTATGGAAAAGCAATAGAGGATCTGGATGAATTTGTTTTTGAATTTGACTTCTTTTGTCACAGCTATGACTACATCACCAATGCACAGAAGCTGAAACTTTTTCCTTCCACTGAAGGACAATGGATTACGTTAGTTCATGAGCCTGGGTGGGGGAACTGTCACTACCTGGGACCGGATGAAATAGGTGTTCCTAGAGAAATATCATGAGTATTGCAATACCAAGGATAAGAGATAAGAATTGTTTAAAATGGTACAAAGGGATGATGAAAGTCTAGAAGATTTTGTTGAAAGGATTTTATATAATGTGTAGAGAGCTGGATAGACTAATATGGGGTTAGATGTGCTCAAAATAATCCTACTTTGTAAGATTAGGGATGAATACCTAGACATGTTGAACCTTTTAGGAAAGGGGGATATCTCAAAGGAGTCCTTTGAAAATATCATTGAACTATGCAAAATGTATTCCAGGGGATCTTCCAGGAATAACAAACGGGACAAATGGGACAAATTAGAGATGTCTTCAACATAACACAAAAGTCATCTAATGGAGGATCCACCCAAGCAGAAATAGGAAATCTCCTAGAAAATTTCAAGATAGAAATGATGAGCTCCATCTCCTTGGAAATAGATGTCCTAAGGTCAAAGAAGAAACAAGCAGTAGAGGATCTCACACTTGGTATATTCTGCCCTAAATGTAGGAAGAACCACCCTCTGAAAAAGTGCCCACTTGACAAGGTAGAAGTGTGTCAACTGTGTGAGCTGAACCATGACACAAAAGAATGCCCTTCACTACCTCAAGTGAAGGTATTTCTACAGGCATCAACTCCAGATGTGGAACCAACCTACTTTAATTGCATAGAAAAATCCCTTGCAACCTCGAAATCAAGGTATGGTTCTAGAATTGTTTCCATTCTTGAATAACATGAATAATTGGAATAATATGCAGCACATGAATACACAATTCCCTTCATCTTATTCTAACCATCAATGTTATCCCTCTCAACCTCTGATGCAAAATTTTAACTCCTGTAACTCTTGGACACAACCACCAAACCAACAAAATTCTTGGTCTCCTGGATGGAGGAACTTCCATCCAGGGAACTAGTTTCCCCATAACTAACCTCCTCAATAGATTCAACATCAAATGTTTCCTCATCAACCGTACCATCCTCAACAATATCCTCAGCTGTATCAGTAGTCGCAGCTGCAACTCTAGAATAATGTTGTCCCCAATATGCCGATACGACCACAACTGCCTGCTCAACCTAACCCCAACCCAAATAATAAATAATTCCATCAGTTTGAGACTGCCAACATGCCCACTTAATTCATTACTCCAGCTCCCTATAACTACATCCGCTTACGATCATGGAGGGTATTGGAGCCTTTGGTCATTGAGGATGTTCCACCCTTTGTGCCTGAAGAAAGGATGAACCAATAGTATTTATCCAATACAGTGACCCCCATTATTGAGGACGTTGAACATCCTACCACTATGCTAGTTGAAACACAAGAAGAGACATTTATCGACACACAGCCTACATAATTGACTAGGTAACCACCATACCCTGAAAGATTAATACTATCGAAGGCAGTGGGACAACCTCAATTTAACCTCTTAGGAGAGTTAAAATATATATATGTCAAAATTCCACTCCTTTAGGCCCTTAATGATGTACCTATCTATGCCAGAACCATTCAATATATGTGTACAAGGAAACCAAGAAGAAAACCCAAGGATCCTCCCACTGTTCATGTCATAGGGAAATTATCTAAATTAATAATGGGAAAAACCCTCTTGGCCAAATACAACGATCCTGGGAATCCCACTGTCATTGTGCAGATTAGGAGCATGCAGATACCCAACGTATTGGTAGATTTAGGCACAACAATTAATGTCATGACCATTGAAACTGTAAGGAAACTTGGGCTCACTAATCTCAGTCCAACTCCTACCATTTTAGAACCGACAGATAGATCCACTATTAAACCTGAAGGAATCTTGGATGACCTCGTTATCTCAATTGATTCATGGGAATATCTTGCTGACTTCTTGGCTTTACAACCTAAGTCGGAGCTAGGAGGACACCCATTGATCCTAGGAAGGCCCTGGTTAGATACAGTTGATGCTTGCATCAGCTGTCGGTCTAGGTCTATGACCATATCAGATGGAACCAAGATAAAGAAACTCACTCTCTATCCTCCAGCTCGGCTGAGCCTATAATATGAAAATCCATTATGGATGGAGACAAAGGAAGAGGAGGGCATTCAGCCATTATTAATGATAGGGAAGGCCTTGAATTTTAAAGATGAAATTGAAGACGATGCCATTAATAATTTCATCAGTGAACCCACTTCTGTCAATAAGAAAATTTATCATATCCTGAATGCTACTCTAGGTGAAGAAGAACAAGAAAATATCACAGAGGAGACATTAGTCAGTGCTACTCACATAGTTCCAATGTTGAAAAATTTGAAAAGTGTTCCTATCGAGGTAGAGTCTAGAAAAACCATGAATATCAATCCAAGTATTTCTCTAGATGAACAGGAGCTTTTGATGTATATGTAACTTTGGAATATATTCACTTGTATATTTCATGTATTGTACCCCGATGTTTATTCCGGGAAGTATCTGTAATGTAATTGAGTCATGTCATGCCCCTGATGTTCCTATTGAGAGGTTCTATAATGTAAACAAGTCATGTCAAGCCATTGTGGGTAACCCTCCTATTTTTCAAGGGTTAAATTCCTCGTAGTTCCGAGGCCCTAGGGTTATTAGACTCTCCTAGAGAAGTCGGCCCTAGTGAGTTATTGTCAAGTCAGGAATTAGTATAAATAGAGAGTGAGCCTCTCTATTTATCACACACTCACTCACACTCAGTTGTAGCACATAGTTGAGAGAGAAGAAGTTGTTGGGGCTAGAAAGAAAGAGGCTACTACTATCAGGAGATCATCTTACTGCTTTGGGGTTTTACTTTTGGTGTTGATTCTATCTCTGAGGAAGTTGCGGGGTTTTCTCCATTTATGGTTTCGACAAGGAAAAACATTGTGTTCATTGTCTCTAGTGTTTGATTGCTATGCTTGTTATTCTCTCAGTTAAAGGTCCTAATATAATGCTAGCTTGAATGATAAAATCTAACACGAACGCCTAATCACTCTCTTAAAAAAACATAAGGGGGGATTTTCATAGGAGTACATAGACATTAAGGGAATCCCTTATAATCTATGCACCCACCACATTTATATCAAAATTGACTCCCGACCTGTATGCTAGCCTCAATGAAGAATGAATCCCAATCTTAGGGACATAGTGAAGGAAGAAATTCAAAAACTCTTGGAAGAAAAATTTATATATCCCATTTCATACACCAAGTGGGTGTCTCCACTGATGATAGTACCCAAGAATAATGGTAAATGGAGAGTCTATGTGGACTATAGAGAGCTGAACAAGGCAACACATAAAGATCACTTTCCCCTACCTTTCATCGATCAAGTACTTGACACCTTATCCGAGAAGAAGTTTTTCTCCTTCCTGGATGGGTTTAGCGGGTACAATCATATACATATTGCTCCTGAAGAACAGGATAAAACCACCTTCACCAGCCCCTAGGGAAATTTTGCATACAGAGTACTTCCCTTTGGCTCATGCAATGCACCAGCCACATTTCAAAGAGTTGTGATTGGCATCTTTTTAGAATTCGTTAATGATAGTATGGAAATTTTCATGGATTATTTTACTCCTTATGGGAAAGACTTTGAAGAAGCATTGAAAAATTTGGAAAAGGTTTTAACATGCTATGAGCAAACCCAGCTATCTTTGAGCACTGAAAAGTGCCATATGATGATGAGTGAAGGGGTAGTGTTGGGGCATTTTATCTCTACTGATGGAATCTAGGTATACCCCTCTAAAATCAGGATAATAAAAAATATACCTACTCCTGGAACTCAGAAAGAAGTGCGTAGTTTCTTAGGGAATGCTGGTTATTACAGAAGATTTACAGAAAATTTTTCCAAACTTGCCTCTCCTTTGTTTTCATTGTTAATGAAGGATGTGCAATTTACTTGGAATGAGGCATGCCAGACATCATTTGTTAAACTTAAGGAGAAGCTGTCCATAGCTCCCATCCTAAGGGGGCCCAATTGGGCCCTGCCCTTCCACATTTATTTAGATGCCTCTGATACCGCCATTAGAGTAGTTTTAGGACAACAGGATGTTCAAGCACCTTATGCAGTTTATTATATTAGCAAAAACTTAGCCCCTGCTGACCTTAATTATGCTATTACTGAGAAGGAGTTTTTAGCCATTGTTTACTCCATTAAAAAATTACAACATTATATCACTGGATATCCTACCTTTGTGCACACTGAACACTCAGCCATCAAGTATCTAATGAATAAACCTGTTACAAATGCTCGGGTAACTAGATGGCTATTATTATTACAGGAATTTGATATCACTATTATAGTCATTGATTTCTTATCTCATTTTCCTAACAGTGATGCTAATCTACCCGTTGAGGACTCTTTTACCGATGAACACTTATTTGCAGTTTTAGCTCATTCCCCTTGGTATTCAGATGTCACTAACTACTTTGCTGTAGGGAAGCTTCAGGCACATTTGTCAAAAAGAGAAAAGGGGGAAATCATTCAAAAAAGTGCTAGGTATTGTTGGATAGAAAGTCATCTCTTCTACAAAGGACTTGATCTTGAGATCAGAAGATGTGTAAGAGAAGATGAAGTATTCCATATTCTGAAGGCCTGCCATGATGAGCCTTGTGGGGAAAATTTTGTAGATAGGAGGACAGGACATAAAGCAATGAGAATGGGCTACTATTGGCTGAAACTTTTCAGGGATGCAAAAAAATATGTCCAGTCTTGTGACAGCTTCTAGAGGATGGGCGAACCTACCATATTAGATCAGATGCCTCTTCAACCACAACTGGTGGTTGAACCTTTTGACAGATGGGCCTTAGATTTTGTTGGCCCTATCAACCCTCTTTCCAGGCAGGAAGCCTACATCTTGGTTTGTACCAACTACATGACAAAATGGGTAGAATCTGTGGCTTTGGTGAAATCCAATGACCAGGCTGTGATCGATTTCCTGTATGGTGAAATATTTACCCATTTTGGAGTACCCAAGGAATTTATTACAGATGGAGGACCTCAGTTTGTGTTGCATCAATTTGAAGCTTTGCTACGGAAGTACCATATTCAGCACCAGATAGCTTCACCATACCATCCCGAAGCCAATGGCTAGGTGGAAAGCACTAACAAAGTTATTGAAACCATCCTTACCAAAACAGTCAGTAGGCATAGTAGATACTGGGATGATATACTTTCAGAAGCATTGCGGGCATATCGTACTACTTGGTGCAATACTACAGGTTTCTCTCCTTATGACCCGGTGTATGGGAAAATTGATGTCTTCACCATTGAATTTAAAATCAATACTTTGAAGACATATACAGAGGTAAACATAGATGTGAATGAATCCCAGAAGAACAAATTGAATCAATTGAATGAACTTGATGAGAAACATTTAGCTGTTGTGGATCAGATAGTATTAATATAGAAATAGAGATCCAATTGGCACGACCGATTCATAAAAAAGAAAGTCTTCCGTGAAGGAGACTGGGCATTATTATATGATTCGAGATTCAAAAGGGATTTTAAGGGTAAGTTATGCACAAGATGGTTGGGCCCCTACCTGGTAGATAGAGTATTTAATAATGGTTCAGTCCACCTGATTACCATTGATGAGAATCATAGAACATTATTTGCTAATGGTCGCATGATACAACTGTACCATAAGCCCATTTCGAAATATGCATTTACTTCATAGATTGTAGGTGATCTAGAATACCAGTTAGAACAATCGCTTTGATTCCTACATAAACTTTTGTACATAAATAAATTGATATTTTTGCTATGTTTTTTTTTAATTTTTAATTTTTGTTCCTTTGCGCTTGATCTGTTTTTTTTAAGAAAATGTTTAGGGATGTACCTGAGAAGAAATAGTCATGATTGGGCCTAATGAACAGGGGCTTCCTTTTGTAG
Source organism: Pseudotsuga menziesii (assembly GCA_001517045.1). NCBI lineage: Eukaryota > Viridiplantae > Streptophyta > Pinopsida > Pinales > Pinaceae > Pseudotsuga > Pseudotsuga menziesii. Next base: position 62,296 of record LPNX010123672.1, read on the forward strand.
CTTCCTCCTTCAGAAGAAAACTCCCTAAAATAAACAGTCAACAGTCCGTCATAGCTGCGAATCCTATAAAAATTACCTATTTTTCTGTTTACCTACAGCTACAACACCATGAACTTACGACCTTTTTCTCATTCTATGCAGCTACAACACAATAAACTCATGACATTTTTCTCATTCCACACAGCTGCAACACTGTAAAATTACAACCTTTTTCCCGTTCTGCGTAGTGTTATACCAAAATCATGTCACCGTCATGTGATAAGACTCTTGATATACCTACTTGCCCTGAATCTCAACTCTTGGAGTGGAAACCCATGCTAATTATCAATCTTTCATGAAAATTCCCAGCATCATGCTTTCCTTGTTGTCCAGGAGTGGTACCTTGTTCGCACCTCCTATCCCTTATTGTCCACAAGCAGTGCCACCGCTTATGTCCCTTAGTCCATAAGCGTTTCTTACTAGAATTGATCTGTCATTGAAGAAGAAACGTGGTACCTTGGGTAAAAAGGGAAAAAGAGAAGTTTCTTGAGGCTTCTAGATGATAAGCCTCGTTTCCTCCCTTATCCCTGTCATTGTGGGCCAGTTGAGCTTGAGTTCCCTTATCCTATGATCCTAGAGGCCACCTCATCCACTAATCTCTCAACCATCCCTATCCATTGAGCCTTATAAATACAAGCTCATATCCATGGTTGAGGGGGGAACTCTTAAGGNATTCATTGGAGAGCATAGAGAGCTAGAGTCGGAGCTTATGGGGATGAGAGTGCTTGGTTTCATGGAGATGTATGTCAACACTAAGGCTTGGTTGTAAACTTCTCCATACTTTTATCTTAATGCAAGTTGATTTATGTCCCAGATTATTGTTGTTGTTCGATTTAACATGTATGTTGTTAGATTCCTTAGTCACTAACATGGATTAGTAGATTATATTTTGGCAGTTTTGATGTGTTTGCGTGTTTAAGCTTATTGCAGGTACACATGGTTACTATCGAAGCATCACATTCCAAGTATCTAGGACGTCCAGGGGGAGTCTTCAACCTCTGTCCTTCATTTGTTCTGGATCTGAACCATTCAGACTAGTGGAACACCTTACTGTCCATAGGAGGTGAAATATTCCAGCTAACAAATCTGGCAACTCCACTGGGGAATAGATATATATATCAGTTGTTCTGATCTTCCTCAGTCTTCTACTCTTGTCCAAATCCAGGCTCTTTCTCCAACTCTCTTCAGTCAGATCTGCTTTCTGTCCATTTGGTTTTGAAACTTCCAGATCTGTTCAAATCTGAGTCATTTTGATCTTTTATGCTCTGTTTCTATACTCAATCTGGTATTTTTTTCCTTGATCTAGTCCTTTTTTGACTTGATCTATCATTCCCTTTTTGTTTTGGTCTTCTCAGAGGGAACTGCACCTATGCAGTGTACGAGGAGCAGTGCGACCACCTAAACAGAGTGGGAAGCATGCAGTTCCATCACCTGTAACCGATTGGCAAGAAGTGGTGTTGGGATAGAACCACCCTGTCAACACTAGAGAAGCACGGTGCCAGGTAGGCATCATTCCAAGGCCCTTTTTTCTCATTTTTTTTTGTGAAAATTTGAGTTGTGTTGCTTTCAGTTCTACATTATCAGGCTTGTGTGACAAAATTTGATGCTTGTGGCTTGAAAATTTTATGGTTTAAGATTGATTTGATTGAGAAATTCAAAAGATAGATTAGGTTTTTGATTGTTCATCCGCTTCTATGCTTGTTGGTTGTGTTTGTGAAAGGATTTTTTGTTTTCTGAAAATCTTAAGGTGTTAGTAAGATCTCTTTTCATTTTTGTTATAGACTAGAAGAAGAACACTAGATTAGGTTCTAGGTTTCGTTTCTTGTTTTCATAGTAAACTTATTTTTCCTTCCTTAAAAAAAGAAATTTTTTGACTGAGACTAGGTTATCATCATTGAGCATTGGACATTGGTTCTCTGATTGGCTTCACAAGATTTTAGGATCTTCATGTTCTTTCATCTCTTATGCATCTAGAACTAGCTCAATCAAAATAAAAAAAATGGTAGTTTTAAGTTAGATTTCTTCATGTCTTGAAAAAATTGAAAAAATAGAGTGCATTTGCATATAGTGTGCTTTTGGGTTTTTCATTTAGGAAAAGAGATTCTTCCCCTTCTCATTGCTTTCAGAAAAGAGAAATTGGTTTGGAAAATCATTGCTTATCTTTGATTTTGTGTTCAAGACTGTTGTGTGGAAGTCTTTTTTGGTTTTTGAAACAAAAGAAAATACTCTCTTTCCCTCCCGTAAGTAGGCATACTAAACAGTAAAGTGAAATATTTTGCACAAGCATATTGCATGGTTTTACTTTTCTGTCAAAACGTCATGCATTCACCTAACCGTCCACTTTAAAATTAACGGTAGTTATAGGTTAAAATTTATGTAGCAATTGGAGTGATAGATTAGAGACGTGTTCGGGTGTCGTTAAGCGTAGGAGCTATCGTTATTTGTCCACATTACATCCCGAGACTCGTGTGGTTCTTCCACGTATTGTCGGTATATTGAATGGCCTTTCACGTACCCTTGAGGTATATAGAAAGGTGCTTCACATACTCGATTGTATATCGCAAGGCCCCTTTTGTACTGTTATGCATTAGACAACACTACTACTGATTCAAGATCCCATGTACCTTGAGTATATCGGGAGACCCCACTAGGATACCTTATCCATCTGAGAAAATCCCTTTGGTCATCTTGCTTGGAGCCATACACAAAAAAAAGCATTCAGGGAGATTACTACGCACGTACCCTTGAGGTATATTGTGAGTGGCACCTTCTTGATAATCCTGGTGAGAGACTTAACCTTTTGAACCCCTCTTATCATTTTAAGTGTGCTTTTTTTGAACTATAGCTTGTGTAGTGAAATTTTTTGGTGTGTTTTCTAGATTTTCAGACCCTAGGTTAGATAGGAACTGTACAAACTGGATGAGTTAAGATAGTCTAGAAGAGTACGGGGCTTGCCACCAGATTTTGTTCTTGGTTAAGGAGAAAATCCAATGGAAGCTATAGACCAAGGAGCTGCTACTACCTCCCAAGTGGGAGATAATGTGGTTGCAGAAAGTGGAGTACCATATTCTTCACACTCGCCTCCCTTAGTCCAACAACCTTCTTGGGAAATTACCGAGTTCCATTCTCCCATGGAAGGTCATGTTGATGATACAACCCATCCGGATTATGGTCCCACTGCTCCATTTTGGGATACCTCGATAGGACAGGCCATTACCTCATTTGGAACCCATTTAAACTCTTCTAAAGATGAAGAAGAACATAGGCAATACCATGTTTCCTTTATCTATGCACAGGAGATTGATAAGAAAATAGATGAACTATTAGGCCCGACACCATCATGTTCCACATTTGTTCCCGTGGGATATCGTTCACTTTCCAATTCTATGAGACCCATTGAACTAATTATAGATCATGGAGTAACACCACACAACCCAGGTCAAATTACCACCCTATCACCTCTCATGTTATGTCTGTTCCTAATCCTCCTAGGTCTTTTGCACCTGGGGCCCAAACATCAGTTCCTATTTTGTCGGTACCTTCTAGTGTCGAGGGGAAACCCCTGACACAACCTATGTTATATGGCACCAGAATTGTACCTAGTCAAGGGAAGACCTCTAACATAGAACCATCTACATTTTATGTCCCTCCCACCCATACTAATGTGGTTAATCGCCCATCCAGTTCAGGTCAACCATTGGGGGCACAACCTGTAGCCGTTCAAACTCCTGGAGGTTATGGTTATCAAATACCTGTAGGTAATCATCCACCCAATCCTACAGGAATGCCTCATGCTGGAATTCCATACCCTAGTAACACTTTTATGCCATGGGGGAAACCTAACTGGTCTTACATGCCAACTATGGGAGGGATACCTATACATACTGCGGGAGGTGCCGGAGAACCGCCTTATGGAGGTCCTCCCCCTGGGGGGCATAATGGTCCCAGAGGATCTAACAACTTTCCTCCTTTTGGTCCTAGTGGTCCTAGTGGTCCTGGGGGGGGCAGTGGCTTTCCTCCTTATGGCTTTGGAGGGTCTGGTGTCCCCCTGCCTAATGGTTCTGGAGGCTCTGAAGGTTTAACTCCTGGTGGCTCTAGAGGGTCTGGTGGTCTGCCTCCTAGTGGTCCTGGTGGTCCTGGTGGTCCTAGTGGTCCCAGTGGTCCTCATGGTCTTGGTGTCCCTGGTGGTCCTCCTCCTAGAGGCCCTAGCAGTCCTAGTGGTCTTGATCCCAGAAATCAACCCCTTGCGGGTGGATTTTTCGATAGTTCTTCATCACAACAACCTGTTTTTCAGTCAACTTATGGTCCTACTAATAATTATATGCCATATCAATATTACCAGTATGTACAACCAACTTGACAATTACCTTTCCTAGAAACTTTGGACTTACCTAACTTATCCAAGTTGATTAATGACCCCATTCGACACAATCCCTCGTGGCCTCCCATTCTAGTAAAGTTACCATCGGATATCCTGAAATTCGATGGGAAGCAAGGAGACGATCCAAAGAACCATGTTATGACATTCCATTTGTGGTGTTCTTCAAATTCCCTCATGGATGACTCTGTTCAGTTATGACTCTTTCAGCGAACTTTGACCGGTACAGCCACGAAGTGGTACATTGAAATCCGACAACATTCCTTTGTGGATTTTGGCTCATTGGCAATCGTGTTTCTTACACACTTTCAGCTCCCTATTCATTATGAAACAGAAATTGATCTTTTAACTTCTCTGCAACAGAACACCTCCACCCACATATCCAATCATATTCATGAGTGGAGAAGGAAGAGAAGGATTATTAAGGCCCCTATCCCGGATCAGTTATTAGCTGACTGGTTCACTAAATCCTTGTTGCCTCCTATTTCTTGAGATGTGGCTATGGGCAGTGTCATTACTGAAGAGCAGGATATTAGTCAAGCTCAGTACCTAGACTTGGTTTATTCCCAGAATGGAACTCTTTATGACCTGAGTCCTCAATCTCCTTGCCCCAGCACCGATCCTGCCAATCCACTAGCAGAAGTACCTATTGATGGGATTGTTGGTTCAATCCAGTCCCCGTCAGTAGTGAAACTTTCCAAGCAACCCCAAATTGCCACCCCTACTCCTTCGACTCCTAAGGTTTTTTCCGAGGTCAATTCCATTCAAAGTACTCAAACCTCGGGGTAATAATAAAAAGAAAGGTAAAAATAGAAATAAAAAACCTAGAAACCAACAGGAGACTCCAAGACCGACCAACATTGATAACGACAAAGGGAAAAGGAAGGAAAAATATCCTTGTCTGCTATGCAGAGGTGACCATTTTTCAAAGGAGTGTCCTCGTCGGGACGAAATATCCCAGTTTCTAAAGTCCAATCCCGCACCTACAGTACTTATGGATCCTTTCCCCTCTCAACAACAACTGATAGACCACATGTCTAATCAGGGTAAATCTAGTTCGTCAGAAGAAATTTGTATGATGTCCTCAAATACCATCAATCTGCAAACTCGAAGTCAGAAGTATGACAAACCCACAGATAAGAAAGAAGATCATTCTTCTTTAGGGAGAGCTCCCTCTACTAGTTCTCTGAAATCCTCATCTATTGTCCCCTTATCTATCGAGAAACCTACTCTCGACATGATTTTGCACCCCCCTAAGAGTACTCTTCGAAAGGTTGTCTTTAATCCCAATGCCCAAGTTGCTCAATTTTATAATGTGGTTGAAGATCTCGCTCAGGCACCTTGTGCGATGTCTACCTTAGAATTACTCCAAAGTTGCCCTACACAGTGCAAAAAATTGTTGATAGCGTTAGGAGCTTTAGACCCGGATAATACTAACTTGATTCATTTCAATGTTGATAACTATAAGCCTAGATTACTGCAAAAACTTTCTTTTCAGATCATTACGAAAGTAGTGGGAAATAATTTTTTTCCGAATGGTACTAGGTGAAGGAGCTTCAACCTCAGTGTTGTCTCTGACTTGTTGGAAGGCTCTCAGCTCTCCCGAGCTTGTAACATCACCTACGACCCTCAAGGCATTTGATGGACAGGGTTTCCAACCCCATGGTCTCATATCAGCCCTAGAAGTTAAGCTAGGGGTGGAAATCATTTCCATTCAAGTAGAAGTGGTAGATGCCCCTTTAGATTACAACGTCCTTCTAGGAAGAAATTGGTTCTATGCCATGACTGCTGTCACCTCAATAGTATTCTGAACAGTCCAATTTCTGTATCTAGGGAGAATTTTTACTATTTATTAGCTTGATTACTATACGCCGGATGTTACTTCCTCCATGGCTAATAACATCCCCATGTTAGGCCAGTCCCCTCCTCCTTACCAGTCGATTGGGGTAGGCATGTTCAAGGATTCATCCCTTATGGGGATTTTTCCATCCACTCCTCCTAGCACAGATACCACGACAGTCCATATGATCGTCTCATTTGATTATGAGCCTAATGGTAAACATGTTGTTGAGTCCACCTCGTTGAGTCCACACAAATCTATGTATGACACCATTCAAACCTTTTTCGATGATCACACTGTTGATCTTCATCTAGTGGCTTCAGATCCTTACCATTTACTGTACTGGTTAGAGCCTTCTCTTCTTGTTCTAGATTATCTCTCTAATACTTTTCCTTCTGATGAGTCCATTATGGAGATCATGAATACGGATGACGCCATTTGGGAGGATCACCATCATAGATCCATGTTCCTCCCCAACACTAGTTCAGTTAGCCATGATTTTTCATCCTTGTTTCCTGCTGATATTGTTAATGCACCCCAATGTCCTATATTGTTGCAAGATACAGATTCTGAAGGAAACCTTCGCAACATTACTCAGACGAACCCGATTGACATATCATCCAATCCTAATACTATCGAGCATGTTCATGTTGGGAAGAACTGCTCGGTAGATGAATCTAAAGCATAAAAGGCACTTTTTAAATAATTTTGTGATATTTTTTCCTGGTCCTATGAAGAGATGCCTGGGATTGACCCATCCATTGTGGTTCATGAGATTAAAACCTATCCCACAGCTAAACTTGTCAGGCAAAAACTAAGGAACGTCCATCCTCGAAAGGCCACAAGTATTAAATCTGAAATTGGGAAACTTCTCAAAGCTGGGTTTATTTATCTTGTACCCTTGATGTAATGGGTATGGAATGTTGTCCCTGTCAATAAAAAGCAAGGCACCATTAGAGTCTATATCGAATTTAGGGATTTAAATAAATCTTGTCCCAAGGACAATTTTCCTACCTCGCATATCGATCAGATTATTGACAACTGTGCTGGAAGTGTCATATTTTCATTCATGGATGGTTTCTCTAGCTATAATCAGATTGAGATATTACCCTCCGGTCAGCATAAGACAACATTCATTTTCCCATGGAAAACCTTTGCATATAAGAAGTTACCTTTTGGCTTGAAAAATGTTGGAGCCACGTTCCAGCATGTGATGTCCTACATGTTTCATGACATTACGCATATTATTGAACTGTACCTTGATGAACTCCCTGCTAATTCGCAGTGATGGGAGGACCACCTTGGTCATCTTAGAGACATATTCCTGAGATGTTGTCATTATAATATACGGCTCAATCTGCATAAATGTGTTTTTTGCATTGAGACAAGACATGTGCTAGGATTTGTGGTAGCCAAAGATGACATTCGGATCGATCCTTTGAAGATTGCTGCTATTTTAGATCTACCAGCCGCAACTAACCTCCTTGAACTCCAAAGTTTGCAAGGGAAGGAAAACTTTCTCCACCATTTCATGTGCAATTTTGCAGAGAAAACACACAGTTATATGCATCTCCTCAAGAAGAACACTCCATTCTTCTAGGATGACCAGGCCCAACGCGCCTTTGATAATATTAAGCATGCTCTAACTCATTCACCCATGATACACCCCCTGGATTATTCAAAGGACTTTCTCTTGTATATTTCTGCCTCCACTACTACCATTTCCATGGTTTTAGTGCAGGACAATCTCCACGGTCAGGAGCACATAATTTATTACGCCAGTAAGAATCTTATGGTTTCTGAAACTTGTTATTCATGTGTGGAAAAGTTAGCATTGGCCATGGTCATTTCTGTACAAAAGTTTTGTCACTACATTCTACTCCGCACTACCACCATATTCGCAGACCAAAACCCGATGTATTACATCCTGACTCGTCAGGTGCTCAGGGGCAAGTACTCCCATTGGATAGTCATCCTTCAGGAGTTTGATCTGGAATTTGCCAAAGCCACATCAAAGAAATCCTTGGCCTTTGCTGAGCTTATGTGTGATCTATGCTTCGATGCAATCTGAGCCCAGTGATTCATTTCCAGATGAATTCCTGTTCCTGATTAGCACTACTAAACCTTGGTATGGATATTTTCTTATTTATCTCCAAACACAACGATTTCAGCCGCATTTATCTCATGATGATCACCTCCTTATCTGTCACCACGCGAAATACTATCTCATCCTAAATGATACCTTCTATAGAGATGGGATTGACTCTATTCTACGATGATTCCACACACATGAGGAGGCTAAACATGTGTTGAATGATTGCCACTCTGGAGCATGTGGCGGTCATTTATCTAGGATGGCTATAGCCCAGAAAATCCTTTGCGCTAGCTATTTCTGGCCTTCTGTCTTAAAATACTGTCATGAGGCTGTTCAGAAATGCCCGCCTTGTCAACACTTTTATCCTAAAAAGCGCACCCATCCTGCTCCGCTTCACCCCATCATTGCCGTTGGCCCATCCTCCAAATGGGGGATTGACTTCATGCATTGTAAGCCTACCTCAACTGGGGGCATGGTTACATGATCGTAGCCATTGATTATTTCACAAAATAGGTTGAGGGCATGCCTACATATGTAAAAGATGGTAAGATTTCCACTCTCTTCTTGGTCAATCATATCATAGCTAGATTTGGAGTTTCACAGTCCATCATTACTGATCACGAATCTCATTTCCGTAATCAAATGATGGAAGAACTGAGTGCCAATCTAGGTTTTCTCCATGAAAACTCTACATCGTATTATCCATAAGCTAATGGTCAAGTAGAGGTCATTAACAAAGTTTTAAAAACTATGTTGCATCGGATGGTTGGAGATCATAAATACAACTGGAACCACATTCTTTTCTCTGCTCTTTGGGCTTATCATACTTTTGTGAAAACAACCACTGGTTTCACACCATTCCAGCTTGTCTATGGACTCGAAGCTATCTTACCGATCCAATGTCAAATTCCATCCTTACAACTTGCCATCGAAATTCTCCCAGACACTTCCGCAGAGGAAGAAATATTTTTATACTTGAGTAACCTTGACGAGACTCAGAGAGATGTTGCCTTGGCTAATGAGGTACATAAGAAACGCATCAAGGCACAATATGATAAATCCATCCAACCTCGTGCTTTTAAAGAGGGTGACCTAGTATTGACTTATGACCAGAGATATAACAAACTAGGGAAGGGTAAGTTCGAGTCCGTGTGGTATGGCCCTTTTGTTATTTCTAAGGTGTTAGAGAAAGGAGCTTATGAGCTCATTGATTATGATGGAATCCATTTGGGGAAACCTCGCAATGGGTTGTACCTGAAAAGGTACTATGCCTAGCTATTTCTTGGATAGTATCTTGTATATATGTATATTGATTGGCTTTTAGTGTGCTTTTAGTATTTTCAAGATGGTTTTGAGCTTAGTGTCCACATCTTTTTATACCATGTTTTGGTCATGCAGATGGCTTTCTATGGCTTCGCTGATGGTGCTTGCTACCACACCTTGAATCTCACCTCGGCTTCTTGGGTCCTCTATTCCCCATCTGAAGATTTGGTCAGTTCAGGATCGGTTTGTATAGGTCCCGCTACTAATAACATCATAGAGTATGAAGTAGTCATTGGTATTCTAACTGAAGCTGCCTCCCAGGATGTTCGTGATCTAGTAGTCTTGATGGACTCACAACTTGTGGTTTTCCATTTAAACCATGTTTACACCATTGGAAACCCGGTGCTCCTCCACCTCTTCTGGAGAGCACGTTTGCTAGAAAGATCATTTGAAACCATTACTTATAGGCATATCCCTAGGGAACATAATGTAGTTGCTGACTCATTAGCTAATTACATCCTAGATTGGCATATTGCCCATTCATGACATCAAAATAAAACATGGTGCATTGTAAATAAACATTCAAAGACACATAAAACTCATAGAAAATGTATTTACCATTTGAAACATATAAACACCATGAAAAATTCTATATATATATATATATATTCAAAAAAGTTTACAAAAAATAGGTCCCGAGACTTCATCTGAAGCACGCAGGATTTCAGGCAAAATCATCATACAAAATCCTGAAGCTGTCATCTTTCAGTACATCTCTCATACATTAGTGGTGCTCATGAAGCAGCCTATTGAATCGACCCGGTACTCCCGCTGTGGATCTCTGATATCTCATCGGGAGGTCATCAATGTTAGCATCTGGGATATCCAAGGTCAACCTCTCCAGGTTTTCCTCTAACTCCCTGGTGATATCATCACCCCATGGTATGAAACAGGCTCTAGCTCGCCTATCCAATGGAGATGCTCCTCCAGGTCGCACTGCTCCAACATCTGCATGAGAATATACAGGTCTCACTAATTCGCATAAAAAATATAAAACATTAAAAGACATAAAAACATTTCATCCATTTTAGGGCTTCTTTCTTCTTACCAATGTCGCTCCACTGTCCACCAGGTGGGAGTGGTAGGTCAAGATCTTCGGTGAAGTCCATATCTGTGTAAGCATAATCCTCAACCATCAGGATTTTATCTCGGATCCATTTGAAGAACAGATCATCAAACTTCACCCTTCCCCTACATACTCCTGTGCAAGCCATGACCTGGACCCACCTCAGCATACGGGGGTCGCGTGCTCTCAGACTCTGGAAGACCACCTGAGGTCTCATCTGTGGAACCTGCTCCAAGAAGAAGCAGGATAAAATGGAACCAAAGCCAAACTGCTTTAGCTCTCCTTGCCGACACTTAGTTAGCTGATCTTTGAAGATTGGAAGCATGGATTCCTCCCAGTTTAACACCATGGGTTCCATGGCCTCTATGGCATACAACATGTGTGCCCTAGAATCTTGGTGCACACCCTGACTCCTGGCCACCCTCTGCATAGTAAACAGAATGGTCCGTAGGGGCCTATCCGTCACTACTCTTATTGGGATCTTCTTCCCCGATGTGCCCATCCTTGGAGCACAGTGACGATCTATAAGCTCTTGAGTTGTAATATACCCTCCATGGGAACCTATCAGTGAGATGGGGGCACCTTGTCTCAAGAGGCCAGTCAAGAAGTAGATGTGTTCTACTTCCACTGTAAGAAAATGGGCCCCCACCTCGAAGTACTATTGCTCTAGATTCCAAATCTGCAGTATATGTTCCAGTAACCGCTCATGTGACACCATGCTCGAGGTCCGGAAGAACTTTAGGAGCCCATAGTCCCATAATGCGGAAATACAACCCGCATTTCTCTCAGCAAAAGAATCCTCATTGTCATGTGTTCTTTCTTTCCATATCAAAATGTTTTGAGCAACCTAGACCTGCCAAAAACAATAATGGCATTTATTAGAATCATCCCTAATCATTAAAAATCAAAGGAATGACTTTATATTGCCCATGCTATTAGTTTAAGTTCTCCATGGTTGGCACCGCCTGTGCACCATTGGAGACAGCCAGTGGAACTTCCTGTCTACTATGTTATAGGTGCGGTTCTCAAGTGGTACCGTGTATCCCGCAAGGGGTAGCCACGGTGCCCACTTTTAAGGTTTTAGGGCTTTCCATATAAGCCCAAAACCCCATCAAAACTCAAAATAAATGCTATGAAAGGAAATATTAGGGTGTTAGCTATTACCTACAACTGGCGATGCTAAAAACGGATGATGGAAACTCCCGGTATCAACTACTAAAGATCTGGCTAAGAAAATGCTCCAAGTGCTCTCTGCTATAGGCAAATAGTGAAATGATTTGATTTTCACTGTTTACATGACTTGTATAGGAATTTTTGGGTCTAACGTACTATAGTTTTGATATAAAATCATGTTTTAGTCAAAGTTTGTCTGTCATAATCCCTTAATGCTAATTATAAATGCATTTAACACGTGTTTCTGAGTCGATTGCAGGATAAGAGAACTATAGTAAGAAGCTTTGAAAGTTTGTTTATGGATTTTTTGCACTTTCATAAAATGGAAAAGGTCGATCAACATTCATTATGACACTTTGGTCATGCTCTTTAAAAACGTAGTATCAAAGGTCCGAGTCCATTTCAGTTTCTTTCCAGGCTCGTAAAAAATTAACATTGTCTAAAGAAGCGTTATGGAGTCTTCTTTTCACCTCTTTTTCAGGCTCCTTAAACACGAAAAGGTTGTCGAGTCCATTTTCGATTCTTTCCAGGCTCGTAAAATATGACATTGTGTAAAGAAACCTCACGGAGTTCTCTTTAAACTCTTTTCAGGCTCCCTAAATACAAAAAGATTGTCGAGCGATCTTGTATTCTTCATGCTTATTAAAGTATTTGAAGAGTAATCCATCTGATAGTAGGTTATCTCTTTTTTGGTTTGGATAGGACTACTTACGAAAAATGAACACTACAGCCAATCATGACTAGAAAATTTCTTTAAGGTATGATTTTACACTTTTTCGGGCCTTAGAGACTAAATCATATGAAAAAGGACCCCTTTTGGAATCTTCTTCCGTATTCATTCAGACTCTCTAAACATGAACGATACCGAGTTTTCTTTCAGTGGACTCGTTAAATTAAACATTGAGAGACCCATTTTTGGGAACGAACGCTTCCTCTCACAGGTTCGTAAAACATATGAGTCTAGACTTGTCTTCCAACAAGCTATATTGAGTGTTTGTTACCCTCTTTGAACTCATAGAATCGAAAAGAGACACTCATCGATCATGATGGGGGAAATGGGAAGGGAATCATTTTGCAAATAATGGCAGTTGTTTGTCACTACCTTTGAACATGGCACTTGTTTGCACATCATGTCAGTCAATTGGGTATTCAGCTAATATCCATGACGATCTAATTTCATGAGTCATGTCAATCCTTTGAGTCTTTCAAAATAATGCATTGTCCACTGTCACATTATGTGTCTGTCCCATTCAGTCATGCTATCAAGTCTTTTTGTTGTGCCGCCCGATGTTCAAAGGGGGATTTGAAGAAGTTTTACCTCTATAGTCCACATAGTCTTTGTGTCATTATCTTTGAGTTAGTCATATGGTTACTACATTCACATCATTCCAGAACTATGTTTGTATTTTCATGTCGTCGATGTGGGAATCATCATGGCCTTCCTTTGACGAGACTTTTCCTATCGACATCAGCTTATCGTCCGGGAAATAGTCTTAGAAACAATATTTGGTACTTTGAGATCTGTATGCCTTAATGATAGATTCTATCACTCTTGACATAGGTTCACATCATTGACCTTTGATTGATAGAATCGACTGGGTGTTCGACATCAGGACATCTATTCACACTCAGTAGATTGTACTAGGTTACCTTGGGAATCATTGACATCAATGGTGATCTCCCTCGCACTTGTTAATGGTTCACATCATTGAACAACAATCAAGTGGTTTCTACCATGTTCAACTTCAAATCATTGTAATCACATGGATAGAATCGTACTTTGTGGAAGACGAGATGAAGACCCTGGGTATTTGTTTAAAGCGCTCATTGCTTTTCCCCAGGTTGCGATGGAGTTTTGTATATCTAGCATGAATCCACATTTCTATGGTCATGGCTATGCTCAAATTTGCATCTGTATGACATAGATCTACATTGTATGTCTAGTAGCTATGTCCAAGTTTGATTCCTCTATCACATGGATCTACGTTGTATTCTAGTAGCCATGCTTTTTTATTCTTCTCATGGATTTGCCTTGTATTGGTATGCAGCCATGAGTTTGGTTACTTGTGTCTATGAGTCAACATACTAAGGTACTGCATATGCCTACTTGACAACATGCTCTGATTGAGCCGACACTTTCATCTTGTAGCAACGACTTGTTCTCTCAAAGCTCTCGTTTATCATATCCCTCTAAGACTCATGCTTTTGGGGGCATCCTCTTATACCCAAATTCTGTCACCATCATGTGATAAGACTCTTGAAATAACTAATTTCCCTAAATCCCAACTCTTAGAGTGGAAACCCATGTTAATTATCAATATTTCATGAAAATTCCTAGCACCACGCTTTCCTTGTTGTCCAAGAGTGGTACCTTGTTCGCACAGCCTATGCCTTCTTGTCCACAAGCAGTGCCACTGCTTATGGCCCTTACTCCATAAGCGTTTATTACCAGAACCACTCTGTCATTGAAGGATAAATGTGGTAACCTGGGTAAAAAGGGAAAAATAGAAGTTTCTCGAGGCTTCTAGATGATAAGCCTCGTGTCCTCCCTTATCCCTATCATTGTGGGTCAGTTGAGCTCAAGATCCCTTATCCTAGGATCCTAGAGGCCACCTCATCCACTAATCTCTCAACCATCCCTATCCATTGAGCCTTATAAATACCATCTCATATCCATGGTTGAGGGGGGAACTCTTAAGGTATTGTTATGCTGTTGGATTGATTACTTGGCACAAGTCATTGGAGAGCATAGAGATCTAGAGTTGGAGCTTGTGGGGATGAGAGTGCTTGGTTTCATGGAGATGCATGTCAATGCTAAGGCTTGGTTGTAAACTTCTCCATAATTTTATCTTAATGCAAGTTGATTTCTGTCCCACATTATTGTTGCTGTTCGATTTCACATGTATGTTGTTAGATTCCTTAGTCACTAACATGGATCAGTAGATTATATTCTGGTAGTTTTGATGTGTTTGTGAGTTTAAGCTTATTGGAGGTACACAAGGTTACTATCAAAGCATCACATTCCAGGTATCTACGGTGTCCAGGGAGAGTCTTCAACCTCTGTCCTTCATTTGTTCTGGATCTGAACCATTTAGACTAGTGGAACACCTTACTGTCCATAGGAGGTGAAATATTCCAGCTAACACGTAGCTACAAAACCATAACATAATTACCTTTTTCCCGTTTCGTGCAGCTGCAACACCGTAACATAACGACCTTTTTCTCATTCCATGTAGCTGCAACACCGTAAAATAATGACATTTTTTCCATTCCGTGCAGCTGCAACACCGTAAAATAACGACCTTTTTCTTGTTTTGCGCAGCTGCAACACCGTAAAGCCTTGCCTATTTTTTTTATTATCCACAGCTGCAACATTGTAATCTAATTCCTTTTTCCATCCTGCAAAGCTACGACTCCATTTCAATTTTGAACATTTTTACCTTTTTTAGTAGCTGCAACTCCGTTTCACTCTTGCCCATTTTTATCTTTTCCGGTGGATGCGACTCCACCAAAACCCGCTATTTTTTCTATTATTCATGGGTGCGACTCCGTCAAAATGGTTGATTTTTCTATGGTGCGTAGCTGTGACTTCCCCAATATTGGCAGAACTTTTTGCAATTTTGGGCCACAACTCCTCTAGATCTGGGCATAATTCCTACTGCCGACGATTTCGACTTATCTCACAGCATTCATTATGTTTTTCGGTAGGATTGACAAGCTGGTTTTCATCCGCCGGGATAAAAATTCATTACAGCACATCTGCAATAATGAGCAAATTTAAATGGCTGCACTTCACACACTTTACTATTCTCAAAGGTCACCGTTCATCGCATATTTATGAAGGTATGGTTCTGATTATTTACTTGATTAAGCGTTAACTAGATTTGACAGCATTAATCAGACCTTACTTTCTGCACCCATTATTACACATGCATACCGTTAACTGTCCACTTGTATGACTTAATGGCCATTTAAGCTTATTTGATAACCGCCACCTTTCCTAATTTGGGATAAATTTCCAAACATTTCCATTCTCTTAACTTTATGAATTTACCCAACTCCACTCTCAGCTGTTCATACATACTCTGTGCTTTAACCTCCATTGTCAGGACCTGTAATCTGTGGGACTGATAAAGAATTCTAAAGTCAAACAAACATGGGTATCCTAGCTTGGCATGAACCACCAAATACACGTGAACTGAGAAGAAATGCTAAATTTTTCTCTATTTTTGAGCTCCGAGCTGGACTGAATTCTTGCAATGCTTGAATGGGTTTCATTGAGAGACATCTCTACAATTTGCCTTAAATCTTACAGAAACCCACTTAGAGGTTAGGGGGTTACGTATAGAACTCTCTGAAGTAATAGTGGTTGAAGTCACCGCCTTCCTTAGGTGGGAAGAGCTTGGTTTGGTTGAAGAACCCCCGATGTTGCTGCAGTATAGGATTTTATGATAGAGGGGGAGAAAATTCGTCAGTCAAGGAGAGGGATAGCATTATAGTCACTGCCTTGACCATGGGATCAAGTAGTAGTATTCCTCAAGGAGTATATCACCTATGAAGGTAGGTATCAAACTGTTTATTATTTTGAACTTCCTCTATTATCTCATCTATGCCATAGGGCCTTACTGAGCATTCCAGTTGATCTATTTAATGACCTACACCATATGGCGGGGTTTTTTAGAACAACCAAGCATCCAAACTCCTCCCTTTCCCACCATGGCCTAATCAAATTAATAATATTAAGGGCCTTAGCTCAAAGGAACTAAACTTGGGAGCAATTCACAGGTCAAATTCAGATAAACCTAGAACCTGCCCTTTTGCCTGGCGTTCCAATAGTGGCAAAAGTAGAAGAACCTCTACTCTTGGGGGATGTTCAAAACCAAGAGGATCATGCAAAGGTATAGTTGGGGGGAGATGAGGAGCAACAGGAGGATTGGAGCCCCTCCAATTTAGTTGGAGAGGGGGATATGAGACTGAATCAGATGACCAAGCAGAAGAATTGGAGGGAAATGCAATAGAAAACCCTGTGGAAAGATTAAATAATATGGAAGCTCTGATAGCAAAGGCTGAAGCTGTAGCAACATTGGATGCTGTGAAAGCTGAAGCTGAGGATGTGAGAGCCACGATAACATAAGGAAAAATAGAGGTATTGACCATTGATATTCCCCTAAATGGGGGGAAATCTGATTGAAGAAGAACATGAAAACACTGAGATAAAAGATATCCCTTCCACATCAACTGCAAATATGGAGAATCCTGCACCATGAAAGAAAATAAGGAGATCAAAAGAAGAAACACAGGCGTCACATCCAACAAGAATAAAAAGAACCAGGTCAATTACAACAGCTGAAGCAGCACGGGAAATATGGGAAACCCTAGAAGCACAGATTGAATTCCCCATTCCGAGACCCAAAGAAAATGATGCCCCACAGGAACCAGCTGCAGAAGAACCTCAAATTGAGGTAATTTTGTACGAAAATGGTCTATTAAAAGAAGAAGTATAGTCACTTCAAAAAGAACTAGAAAATTGGTAGGAAGCATGCAGGAAGCAGGTAGAAAGGAAGCTGCACACACTGGTTGAAGCTGCAGACCAATTAGAAGGATCACCTCCTGCTGAGGATGGTGAGGAGGAAGAAAGAGTGGTATTCCCATTGTGTGGAGAAATATTTAACTAGTCAGGCTACAAAGTCATAGTTCGTGCCTTTGTGACACAACAACTTGTACCAGCAGCTGTGGAAGAATAAGGACAAGAAGCACCTAAGATGGAGGTGAGGGATGAATAAATGATTCCTGATATAGAAAAGGGGGAAAGTGAACGATTACAGTCATAGCCCACAGAAGAAGGACAATATGATTGGAAGGATGATGAAGCTTCGTAAACACAAATTCAACAAAGGGAAGTAGTAGATAAATAGGGTGCTGATACGCAAGAACCAGCATCCCCGAATATTCTTGTTGAAGTTGCCACCCAAATTGGGGCAGAAGAACCAGTGGCTGAGAATATTCCTTATTTTAATGAAGAAGGCTGTGACTCCTGAACCATCCTAGGACACAGAATTAATAGAAATGGAATCCCAGTACAAAGAAAATGATGAAGTTAACTAGGATGTTGTCACACAAGAACCAGCATCCCAAGAAATTTTTGTGGATATTCTCAGGTAGCAAGAAGAAATCAACCCCGAGATGGATATAATCCCTAAGTTGGATTTAGGAGAGGATGAAAAAATGTAATCACAATCCTCGGGGGATACTGAAATTCTAGAAGAACAGATCCATATTGTAGAAGACATTGAAGTAACTGAAGAACAACCTCGACAGCATGAATAAATAGAAGGGCAGGGCTCTGCTACACAAGAACCAGTGGCCTTGCGTCTCCCTGTCAAAGCTGTAGCTGAAAATAAGGCAGATGGGTAGACCAAAATTCAGAAAGAGGTTTCCACACAAGAAACAACACCTTCACAATCGGTTGTTGAGGTCATTGTTAGAGAAATACAAGGAGAGGATGTCATTACACAAGAACCAACATCCCGAGAAGTTGTTTCAGAGGCACCCATGGTTGAAGTTGCTATAGGATAAATTCAAAGACAGGATGCTGTTACACAAGAATCAACATACCCAAAAGTAGTTTTAGAGGCACCCATGGTTGAAGTTGCTGTAGGAGAAATTCAAAGAGGGGTTACTGTTACACAAAAACCAGCATCCCCAGAAGTTATTTCAGAATTACTTATGTAGGCAGTCTAGGATGTTCAAATTGGAACATCAGATGATAAGGTATGGACTCAACTTCCTCAAACTTTTGTCAATTTGGATTCTGATAATGAAGGTCATACTGAAGATGAAGAAATCCATAGGCTGACAAAAGAGCTCTCAATCCTAAGAATAAAAGTGAGGAAGTGGAGGATTCAGGTGGAGAGGTGCCAAGAAGGGATGGTTTCCCTTGCTGAAAATAGAAATACCATCAAGGAATTAAAGGAAAGATGGGAAGAAGAACTCATGTTCCAGAAACTCCGTTGGGAAGAGATACAAAAGGAGCTGAAAAATTTCAAATCCATGTAGGTGGAAAAATATCAGTTGTATACTCTTTCTCAGGAATTGTTGGGTACCAGAGTACCATCCTCCTCCTACCCTATATTTTTATTTGAGCAGTTCATTTGGTTCAAAATAAAGGCTGCAAAATAAAGAAGACCTTACGAAGTAGCTACCTAAGCTAAATTTCTGGAAACATTTTTGGAAAGTGATTTTATTGATCACAACTTGCTTTGTGAGCTCTATTTACATGAGTTGGATTGTCCCTTGGACCGCTATTCAAATCCTTCCCTGTTCTTAGGTTATGTTTAGCTGCGGGCTTTTGCTTCCTTTGTTAGCAATCATGATCAATGGGAAATATCCTTTCAAACTTTTTCTCATAATGAGTCCCACTCTAACCTTTGGGTTTGAATTCAACCCCAACTCCCTTGTCGTCTCCTTGCTCATGATTAGCAGAGACTCACATGCCCTATCCAAACTCAGCAGATGATGGAACTTCAAGAAAATGTTATCTCTAGTTGTGTCATCCAGATTTTCGAGCATCAGCAATTGGCTTTGGAAGGTAGCCAGCATAGATGGTAGGCTGCCTCTACAACCTTGAGAAATAGAGATCCCGATTGTTACAGGAATTTTAAACATGCACTTTCCATGGTTGCAGGATATGTTGGATGCATGAAGGAATGTGGAGTTAATTGGCTAGGACTCAAATTCAAATTCCCTCTCATCTGGTGGACAACAAAACCATACAGGGAAGACTTCTCATTGACAAAGGCATAAGAGAAGAAGTGTTGGATATACTGGGTTGTCTATAATGGATTTTTGTAAAAATAGGGAATTCCTGAACTTCCATATAACTTTTCTTCCCTCCATGAACAAAGTACAATGCTAGATTAAGATTCATACTAATGGAGGTTGTTGCATGGGGACATGCAACATCACAGTTGGGGGGAGATGTTGGATCCACAAATGACCCCCTTTTGGCCACCTTTACCTACCTATTTTTGCCTCATCTTACTCCATTATGTACACTAAACAGATGTTTTTCCTTCACTTGATCCCTAAATTCATATAGGTATGGTTAATCATTGTCTTATCTTATTAATGCTTAGGATTGTTGTAATTAGGGATCTATATCTTGAATTCTGCTAACATATGGTGGTTTTATAAAGATAATTCGAGATGTAAAGGATACAAGTGTAGCAGGATGAACATGCCAAGAGAGGGATGGAAATTCATTGCTGAGATAATTGCCATCTATTCCATCGTTTCTCAAAGAAAGTGGTCAAAGGTTATTATTCCACACAAGCTATACAAAGGTGGCTGCAACAGGCTACAATAGATTTGGATGCAACAGTGCATCACTGCTCAAGGATAGCTGCAATCAATGGAGTATCTTCTATATTGATCATGATTGTCATTACTGGCTTAAGTAACAACATTCCTATATTTCCTATTTCTATCCTTCCAGAACTGTAACAACTTATCATAATTGGGGCAGTCAAAAGATCAGAGATATTCATGGCTACCCGATATCAGTGGATAGAAGTTATGATTGTAATTGTATAAATACTAGGAACCATTCCAAGCCAAGGGTTGGAGATTATTTGATTTTATTTGTATAAGCTGTGACAGATGTTGTGTGTTCATCTCACCATTTTTAATACAAGGAGTTTGATTCTTTAGATTTAGGCATTTTAACGTGTGCCATCTCCAACATCTCTATGCGAAGGCTGGGCCTTCCTTCCTGCAGAGATTGTTGAGTTAATTAGGTATTTTATTTATTTTGCTGTGTGGTGTTAATATTATGATGAATTCATTTATTTACAGTAGCTGCAACAGTCATTTATTTATTATGCGTTCCTTTGAATGGTTACTAATTGCATTCCATGTAAACTGCAGTGGTGTGGTGTGATAGTGGACTGTGTATATTAACTTCCTTTTATGCAACTGTGTGATAGTTGTAAAAGCCTTGTTCATCCATAGTCCTTTCAATTGTTGTTTTCTTTAGATCTCTTTAGTTCATCCCTTTACATCTATAATTGTAAAACTTAATCCCTGCACTTTGAATTCCTAGATTAAGTTGAATTAAGATAGCTGAGATGGATCTTCAGATGGATGGGTAATTTAGGATTTAACTTTTTGCAAAAGTAAATCTAGATGTTTATTTTCTGAATCTTTGATTTCTAGATTAAGGGTTGTGAGTAGGTAATTGTGATTTGGCATTTTCAAGAAGGTAAATTATATTAAGTAGATCTTGGGATGAGTGGGCTGAACAGGAAAGTAGGATAATTAGTTTACAGTATCAGGTACTTAGTGTTTAAGAATATATAATGCACATTATCTTTGAAATAAAACACTTCCCTGGGTTGATAATTTATATTGAACACTCTATATGTTGGCTTTAATTAACTTGCATATAGGGTGCCCAACAAGAATAACCATGGAAAACTAGCTACAAAATGTTAGAAAAATCAAAGAGTTCAACACAACTATGAACATCATTAACACGAAATACAAACCATAAGAAACATGTCTTCATGTTGGTATGGTGGATAACCTATCTGAGTTGCTCCTGGGTCTTCATGTTGTGAGATTGTTGGGCACTCTATATGCAGGTTAATTAAAGCCAACATACAGAATGTTCAATATAAATTGTCAACCCAGGGAAGTCCTTTTATTGCAAAGATAATTTGCATTCTATGTGCTTAAACACTAAGTAGTTGATGCTGCTGAATGAACTATCCTACCTATCTGTTCATCCCAACTCTTCCCATGATTAACCTAATGTTAATTACCTTCCTACGACTGCAGAATTGTAATTGCGTTCCTGCAAATTTTATCTAGAAATGAACCATTTAGGAAATAAACATCTAGATTTTTGCATAAAGTTAAATCCTAATTTACTAGGCCATATGAGGGTCCATTATAACTATCTTAATTCAACTTAATATAAAAATCAGAAATGCAAAAATTGAACTGAACAATTATAAATGTAAATGGACTGAATTAGCAAAACTCAAGAAAGACAGTAATTGAAGAAACTAGGGATGATCTTGTATATTACAGCTATCACACAAGTGCATAAGGAAATTCACGTACATAGTCGACTGCCACACCACCCTACTGCAGCTTACAGGGAATGAAATTACTAATCATTCAAGGAAACACACAATGAATCACTATTGTTGCAGCTACTATAAAGGAATGTGTCTACTATAACATCCACACCTCACAACAGAAAACATAAACACCTAATTAACTCGGCAATCTATGTAGGAAGGTGGGCCCAACCTCTGAACAGAGATGATGGATGCTAACACAAGTTAAAACACATAAACCTAAAGAATCCTACTCCTTGTATTAGATGATGGGATGAAAGTATAGTCTCTGGCACAAATTATACAATACGATAAAATATTTTCCAACCCTTTTCTCTGAATAGTTCCTAATATTTGTACATCAATAATCATAACTTCCACCCACTAATATCAGGAAACTTTGAGATCTATGATCTTCAGGCTACCCTATTACAATGTGTTGTTACAGCTGTGGATGAAATAGAATCAAGGAATATTGGAAGTTTGTTGCACAAGCTGATTATGAAGTAACAGAACCCATTTAAGAGATACTTTGTCAGTTACAGCTACCCTTGAATAATGGCGTGCTGCTAAGGTTGAGTCTGTTGTAGCCTTTCCTGTTGTAGCTCGCATAGAATGAGGATCTTTGACTGCATTTTACATGTAAAGATGGAAATGGATATTCATCTCTTCTAGAAACCACTCAGCCTGATACACCTGTATCCTTCACATCTTGAACTATCTTCAGAAAATCTCAATTTGTTAGCATAATTCAAGAGGAAAAGCCTTGTTTATAACAATCATAAGCATTAATAAGATAAAACAATAAGTAATGATACCTATAAGGAATCAGGGATGAAATTAAGTAAGAAAATTTGTTTGGTGCATAAAAAGGATTAAGATAAGGAAAAAAGGGTATGGTGAGTGTGGTCAAAAAGGGGTTATTTCTAGGCCCAACATCTCCCCCCAACTGTCCTGTTGCATGTCCCTATGCAACAACCTCCATTAGTGTGAATCTGAATTTGGCCTTGTACTTAGTTCATGGAGAGAGGAAAAGTTATAAGGAAGTTCAAGTGATCCTTGTGCTTCTAGAAATCCATTATAGGCAACCCAATATATCCAACATTGCTTCTCTTCTACCTTTGTCAAAAAAAGTCTTCCTTGTATGGTTTTGCTTACCACCAAATAACAGGAAATTTGAACTTAAGTCCCAGACAATTGGCTCCAAACTTCTTTATACAGTCCACATATCCCTCAACCCTCGAAAGAGAATGCTTAAAGTTCCTGAAATAGTAAGGGTCCCTATTTTGCAAGGATAAAGGAGCAGTTTGCCATCTATGCTTACTACCTTCCAAATCTGATTGTTGTTGCATGGTAATTTGGCTGACACACTTAGAGATGACCCTTTCTTGAAGTTCAACTATATGTTGGGTCTTGCTGGAAGATGTAAGCATTTGTTGCTATAGAGAAAGGAGAAGGTGAGGAGATTGAGGCTCACTTCGAACCCAAATATTAGTGTTATCCTCATTATGAGAATAGGTCTAGAAATATCTCTTCCACTGCACATGACTGCTGAAAAAGGAGGAAAAATACTTTATCTAAATATCTCCTAGGTAAGGGGAAGGGATTGAATGGTTGTCCAAGGGGCAATCCATTTCATGTAAGTAAAGTTCACAGAGCAGGTTCTTCTCAACAAAATTACTTTCCATAAAAGTTTCAAGAAACTGGGCTGAGGTTTCCATTTCATAGGGTCTCTTCTCCTTTACTACTTTCAATTTAAACCAAATAAATTGTTCAAACCAAAACACAGGGTAAGAAGGAGATGGCGCTCTAGTGCTTAACAATTCTTGGGAAAGAGTATACAGCTGGTCCTTCTCCACCTACATATATTTGAACTTTTTGAGTTCCTTGAATTCTTTATGTATTTCTTCCCATCATAATTTTTGGAACATCAATTCTTCTACCCATTTTTCCCTCAATTCTCTGATAGTATTCTCATGATCAACAAGGGGAGTCATTCCTTCTTGGTACTTGTCCACCTACCTCTTCCATTTCTTCACTTCTATTTTTAACAGTGATAGCTCTTTGATCAGCCCCTGGATTCTTTCATCTCCTGCATTTTCCTCATCATCAAAGTCTAGATTGACAAAGTTCTAGGAAAATTGAGTGCATACCTTGCCATCCAATGTTTCATCTTGAACATTTTGCATTGGGGGTGTAACAACTTCCTCTTCTAACAAGGTTTCAATAGTCTCTTCCTGTATAGGTACTTCTACAATCACACCTAGGGATGCTGGTTCTTCTGTAACAACATTCTGTTTTTGAAGCTCCCCTTAAACAACTTCAACCTATGTGGGTACTTCTGCCATTAATTCTAAGGGTGCTGGTTCTTGTGTGACAACATCCTTTTCCTACAACTCTCCTTAAACAACTTCAGCATTCAATTGTGAAGACGTTGGTTCTTGTGTAACAACTTCTTCCTGAATTTCAATTTCTACATCTTCCTAAGTCCTAGCTACAACTACTTGGATTTCAGTTGTGGCTTTGATAAGGAGATACAAGAATAATGGTTCTTGTGTATCAGCATCATGTCCCCCCATTTCTTGACACTACTGGAAATGATATTGAGTTACTTCCATATCTCCCAAAATATGAAACTGTTCTCCAAATATCTCAGTATCCCCTGATGATTGTGATTGCATTTGTTCATCTTCTCCCAGCTCCACATCAGGGATTATGTCCACCTTAGGATCAGTTTTTCTTGGTTGAAATCAAGTTTCAACAAGGATTTCTGAGGATGTTGGTTCTTGTGTAGCAACATACTGATTGAATTCATTGTATTCTTGTTATTGTGACTCCTCCATTAATTTTGTATCCTGAGATGGTTCTGGGGTCACAGTTAAGAATTCTAAGTTCGGGTCAAGAATTACCTCAATCTCTGGTTTACCTACTTCTTCTTGAATGGTAGTTTAGACAAAAATGTATGAAGGTGTTTGTTCTTGTGTGACAGCACCATGATTGGATTCAATATTCCCTTTATTAGGCCGATCCATCAATTATGATGGCTGAGACTGTAATTGATTAGCTTCTTCCAACTCTATATTAAATATCAGTCATACCTCTGGTTCATATTCTTTCCTTACTTCTGCATCAAGTGCTTCTTGTTCTTCTTTAGCTGCTAGTGTAGGATTTTGGGTCCCAAATGCACGCACTATTATAGTGTAACATGATTGATTAAAAAATTCCCCACATGCAGGGCATACTACTTTCTCTACTTCTTCATCCTCCTTAGTAGGAGATGATCCTTTTAACTAGGCTGCAACTTCTACCAGTGTGTTCATCCTTCTTTTTACCTATTTCTTACATGCCTCCTTCCAATTCTCCAATTATTTTCGAAGAAATTGCACTTCTTCCTTCAATAGCCCATTTTCATACAAAATACCCTCAATCTGAGGCTCTTTTGCAACAGGCTCCTGTGGGGCATTGTTTGTCCTAGGTCTCAAAATGGAAAATTCAATGTTTTCTTCAATATTTTCCCATTTTTCCTATGTTGTTGCGATTTATCTGGTTCTCCTTCTCCTCACTAGCCGAGATGCTTGTATTTATTATTTTGACCTTCTTCTCTTCCTTTGAGGTATAAGGGTTTCCAACCTTGCAGTTGATGTAGAAGGAATATTTCATATTTCAGCATCCTCTCTTTCCTCTACCATCTCTGTTTCTTCTTCAATTAAAGTTCCCCTCCACTCAGGAGAGGATTCGATGGTGAGGACCTCTGTTTTTTCTTCTTTCATCACAACTCCCACAGTTTCAGCTTCAACTGTCGCAACATCCAATGCTGCTCCAGCTTTAGCTTCAGCTGTTGGAGCTCCCAAATTCTCTATCTCCTCCATAGGGTTTTCTACTGCTACATCCTCCATCGATTCTTCCTCCTTTTCTGATCCTATCTCATCTCCCCCCCCAATTGAATTGGAGGGACTATGGTCCTCCCACTCTTCCTCCAATTGAACACCCAACAAAAGTGTAGGTTCCCTTACATCCTCTCTTATTGGAATCTCAGGAAAAAGTACGGGTCCCTGGGCTATGTGAGGTTGGCCAGTAAATTGTTCCCATGTTTGGTTTATCTGAGTTAAGGCCCTTAAGATTAAAAGTTTAATGAGTCTGTGATGGGTAAGGGAAGAATATGGATTCTTAGATAATATGAAAAATCCCGCCATGTGATGTAGGTCTTTAAATAGAAAAAATGGAACATTAAGTAGATTTCTTTGGCATAAATGAGATAGTAGTGGAAACTCAGAATAATAGATAGTCTGGTACCCAACTTCACATGTGATATACTTTTTGAGGAAGATGGCCACTTGATCCCATGGGCGAGGCAATGAATGTAATTATATTCCCTGCCCTGATGGATGCAACTGTTCACCTGCCATAAAAAATTCCTATACTACAGCAGCATTGGGAGTTCTTCTCCCAAACCAAGCTCTTCCTACCCGTAGGAGGACGATAACCTCCACCATAATCACCTTAGAAACTTCTATTCGCAAACCCTTGATCTCTGAGTGGGTTTCTATAAGATGTAAAGAAAACTACAGAGTAGTTTCATGATGAAAACCATTGAGACGTTGGAAAAACTCGGTCTAGCCTGCAGCTTCGAAGATAGCGAAAACTTCAGCATTCTTCCGCAATGCCTGTGTGTTTGGAGGTTCATGCCAGGATGATATACCCATTTTTTCCTTCTTTCTAAATTCTAGTATCATCTTAGCAAATTGTAGGCCCTGACAATGGAGTTTTCAGCGTATAATATGCACGAAGAGCGGAGGTTGGAGTTGGGAAAATTGGAAAGTTAGGATGGTCGTAAGCATAGAATCATTGGTAAGAATTTTCCCCAAATTAGGAAAGAGTGGTGGTTGTGAAATAAGATTGAGTGGCCCAGTAACGAAGTACAGGTGTAACGAAAGATATTAAAAGGTAGGTATCATTAACTTTGTCAAATATGCTTAATACTTAATCATGTAAATAACCAAAACCATACCTTAATAATTATGAGATGAACCGTGACTTCTCGAAATAATACAGCGTATCAATTTGACCTTAAAATTTAAACATTATTGCATGCGTGTGTTACGGAGAGAAATTCCTATGGCTTGGGGTCCACAACAGACAGCTTGACTCCAGAAATCAATCCTTTCCGATATGCGATAGAAATTAAATGCCTAACACTAAAGGATCAGACCTCGTACCTTATTTCAGACGGTTGAAGTAGATCCCCATTGAGCTTCCCAATCTTCAGCTTGAATTGATCTGTTACTTCCTCAACAACAAGTAAACAATACAAGCATTCTATATATCATGGTGTTAGATCTATTCTAGCATATATAATCAATAATGTACAAGCATTTGACATAATCCCATGGATAAAATATTCATTCAAACACACATTATTGGATAGGAAAAGATATTTCTATAAATATAAATCAGATATTACAAGATACAACCTCTGACGGCACGTCTGTGAACCAGTAACTGTACCGGGAATGGCCGACATGCAAAGTCAAGATAACTGAGGAATGGCCGACTTAGGTTTCAACTTCCTTCGAACAAGAGCATAACGGCATATGGTGACTGAATGAAGCCATCATAGAGTTGATATACAAACTGGTACATCTCTGTGACACAGGAGGCATTGACAGAGGCTCCATAGGGACTGGAAGCTTAACCAGTCGGTGGAGATAAACTCAGATAAACAAGTACAGCTCCTAAAGTCAAACTATAACCAAACCAATGGATGTGATATACAATGCTCTGTTCGAAGGCGACACGACTCGACAACTACCAAATATAACATATTTCCTTGTCCGGCTTTTTGGTTTTTTGATTTTTTTGGACTTTTTCAGTTATTTGAAAAGCTTGAAAAAAGAATAAACTAGCTTTATAGTTACAAACTAGGAGGAGACGAGTGTCACAAGGGAAAATAAACTAGTTCCAAGCAGTGGAACATACCTATGCTCAATGTAAGGATACATGTGTAGGATATTGACACTCGGGGGAAAATCCCCTCCCGGTAAAAAGGGAATCAAGCTACGAAGGATATAAAAAATGGCTCTGCATGGCTAGATATGAGACAAGCTCATGCTATATGGCTGAAATGCAATGTTAGGGGAGCTGGCATAAAGATCAATAAGGAAGGAAAAGCTCATGATAATGCATTCACAACTTGACATGAGGGAGTCCTGAGGGAAATAGGCCAGCATATGATCAAGAGGAGTATGAGGCTCTTGTGAAATCTCATGGCAGTACTATACAATGGACTCCCACACCCTAAAGGAGAAACCATCGGAATGGGAAACAAATGCAAATAAGGTGCTAACTAGGGTACCCATGTAATATGAAGCTCTACCACTCGTATCATGCCACTTCTAAAGCAACAAGAAGGTTTCATGACATAATAGAGTGGGTTCATACCTAAGGTCATGGTGATATGGTCACAAGGTCATGCAAAATGAAAATGGTCGTGAAACCTAACCTATATGCTAGTTTAGACATGATACCTGAGATCGGCATGAACGGGTCAATCCAACGGCTGAAACAGCACTGAAAAAGGTCTTCTACAACACCAATTATGTCAAAAACGGTCCAAAATGGTTAGAAAATGCCGAAACTATAGGAAAGGGGGTAAAATTTTTCTATAAATAGTAAAAAATATAAATCATTTGAAACTTTTACCCATTTGAGCTCTAATTTTCAACTGTAAATTCCAGGAGATCCAGCCGGCGGAATTGACAACAGTTTCTTCCAGGTATTTACTCATACTCTCCTCTTGCATTTTGACATAATTTTTATAGATTTTCATGGTCAAATGAGTTTTTTAGGCCATCCCAAAATGAGCGCTGTGGCCCACGAGGAAATCATTAGAGGAAATTTGGGGTCTAAAATGGGCCTTATAAGAAAACATGCCAAAATAAGTTTTTGTGAGTTGGAATTCAAGAACCAATAGAATTTCAATAAAATAAGTCAACCATAATGGTTGAATTGACATATTTGTCATTAAAAAAAACTACTTTTTTTGTTCATATTTTCGACATATCTCATTGTGTTTTTACTCAAATTTCGATCGAGAGAGCTCGTTGGATGCAGAATTTGATTCCGCATCCAACGAGTACCCAAACTGCATACTTTTGATGGACCCTGCTACCCCAAAAACAAGAAATACCTGAAAAAATGTGATGATGACATCATCATCACATTTTTTCAGGTATTTCTTGTTTTTGGGGTAGCGGGGTCTGTCAAAAGTATGCAGTGTGGGTACTCGTTGGATGCGGAATCAAATTCCACATTCAACAAGCTCTCCCGATCGAAATTTGAGTAAAAACACAGGGAGATATGTCGAAAATATGAACACAAAAAGTAGTTTTTTTCTTTCTTCCTCCAAAATTAATCAATATTATTTTATTATTTTAACTATTATTTTACTATTTTAACTATTATTTTATTATTTTCCTTAGGAGGCCCATTTTAGACCCCAAAATTCCTCTAATGTGAGGCTTTTTCAATGTATAGGGTTGGATATACACGGAAAAGGGTCTCAAAACCGTGTACATACATGGTTGTTTTCAAAACAGTCGCGTATGAGGCCGGGCATATGATTTTTCACTAAACTAATGGGAAAATTTCCAATTTCTTTTGCAGGATGGTGCTAGAGTGGAGATAGCATGAGCATGGTGAAGTAGAGGAAGCAGTAAGCACTGAATTAATGGCTCAACAAGCTCTTCGTGCATGCAGACTCTACAAGTTTTGGTGTCTTGGTGGTTTGAGGGCCATACCAAGACTGCTATAGATGCTGGTAGACTATTGGGATCTAGACTTAGAGTCCTTTCATATTAATGGGATGTCCCTCACCATAGAGGTGGAGGAAATATACTTTATCACAGGGCTTTCTAAACGAGGGGAGGTGGTGAACCTTCGTTCCCGTGGTGGGCCAAGGGGTGGCCTGACTATCGACGAGTACATTGTGGTGTACTGTTATCCAAAAACCGAGAAGGTGGGGAGTCAGGTCCCTACCAATGCTATATAGGTGCTAGGCCTAAAGGCCATATTATTGACACTGGGAAGGATAGCCAGCTTAGAATCACTCCACCAGGCCTCACGGCCTCTGATGTTCTATGCAGTGGAGTGCATGAGACCCACAATCTATGACTAGAGTACTACCCTACTGAGCAAAATGAAACACTAGCTCAGTGAGTGTAAGGCAGGTAGGGTGCAGAAATTTGGGTTCAGCAGTATCTTGAGCACATTTTTCTTCGAGTGTTTTCCAGGATTGAGCCCTAGAGTGGATGTTCCTCTCCACAGGATTTGAGATCCATCCCAATGGCATTGGGCAGATGCTATGCACAGACTGGCAGGTGGTAGCGTGGCCAACCCATATCCAGCTGACTTCTTTCCATGGTGGCAATGACAGATAGTTGCCATTGATGACTACCCCTATGCAGGGATAGATTTCTGGGGGGACCCGGACATGCCATTTCCACCAGGATCGGCATACGGCGATATAGGTAATGAATCTCGACCCTCACTCTTTTTAAAATTTTTTGAGTAATTGAATTTTTTTGTATTTTCTTGATTTTATGGAAGCAAAAAGACATGTTTTTGCACGACAACACATAGTGACATCTACCATTTGTGTGTAGATGTGGGACCATAATGGCCAGAGGGCTTCCCTCATCATAGATGGAGGGGAAGAGGAGATGACATCACGGGTGTGGATGCGAAGCGAACGCTCTAGAGAATTCATACCAACTTTGTGAGACTGACTCATAGAGTTCCCATGGCGCAAGTCGAGGACTTGCCTGAGGCCATGTAGCGACAGGTGGTGGGTGTACCATGCGCATGGGTGTGTTTATTTCTATGGCTAGCTAGAGCTGTAGTGACGTTCCATGATCACAATCCTCCTCCTCCTCCGTAGGCTTAGACACCTGGGAGTGTACACATTTTGTATGACCGTGTATTATATGATGGTGGATTAAAAGCCCCAAGTTTGTATCATGACACTATGAATTATCACATTTTTTATGTATAAAAAGTTTTATGGTGATCGATTTATTTATTTACATGTGTAAAAATTGTGGTTGTGATTAATTTATTATGAATGAAACAAATGCCAATCTAACACGTAGTTATCATATGAGTCAGCAACTTGATTATTATTTCTAGGAATGTGTATATATGTTATATTGTCAAATTGTTGTTCTAAAAATCTCACACGTAAGAATCTTCTCAATAACGTCAGATCTCTAACATGGTACAAACCATTGAGCTGTGACACTACTAACTCCGAATCAAGACGTACCTCAAGAGATAGAACGCCATGTAGAATGGAATCCCGTAGAAGCTCAATAACGATGCTATATTCAGCAACATTGTTGGAAGATGGCCATAGACATACACCTCCTGAAGACAGTACCTGACCCATAGGAGTATAAATCACCCAAGCAGCAGAGGCTAAGTGTTGAGTGTGACAGCTTGCACCATTCGCGAATCCTATGTAGGTGGAAGATTCCATTGATGTCTGCCAAAAGAAATGGAAACTAATCACAAACCCAATCATGATAACAAAAAGACCTAACTATGCAAAGTTGTAAAATAATATACAACAAGCAGCCTTGGCTAAAGATTATGCATAGTATTTTTTGAGATAGAGCCCATTTCTAGGATCCGCCAAACCTGTTCCTTCATAATCCACTAACTCATAAGCACCCTTCTCTAACACACGATTGACCACGTAAGGACCACACCACATAGGATTAAATTTCCCTGCCCCCAAGGGCTCTTTCGGTTGATCCCACAAAAGGACCAAGTCTCCTTCACTAAACACTCTTGGACAGACAGACTTATCGTACTGGACCTTAACGCGACACTTATTAACCTCTAGAGCCACCAAGGCATCCCAACATTGCTCATCAAGTTGCTCAAGGTGAACCAAATGCTCCTCCAAAGGTGAAGTATATGGTAAGAGTTCCACAGCTAGCTTCAACGAAGGAATTTTGCATTCAACCGGCAATATTGACTCCACTCCATGTACAAGCTGATATGGAGAAAAACCAATGGTGGTCTTAACCGCGGTTCGATATGCCCACAAAGCAGGATATAACATAATGTGCCAATTATTCTTGCTTTGTGCGATGGTTCGTTGGAGAATGGATTTGAGTGATTTATTCACTGCCTCTACCTGTCCATTCACTTGGGGGTAGTAAGAAGAGGAGTGCTCTTGCTTATGCCCTAACTTCAATGCCAACTCTTCCATCATATGGTTTTGAAAGTGCGAGCCATGGTCAGTGACAAGCTCTTTCGAAATCCTGAACTGAGTAATAATTGTAGAAATTCAGGCCAGCAGTATATTAATTTTACCCACAACAATTATCAATTGATCATGCAAAATTGCTAACAATGGAGACTGAATATGGAGCTGTAACACAAAATCAAAATTATATTAACTGAGTGTACAATAGCCAACCCTGTCATAACATAGGTTTCTAAATATATAGAATACATCAATAGGTCGAATACATAAGGAGGCATCCAAAACTAGCATAAAGCAGGCTTACTCAAAATAGGCAAATCCCCCATAGTTGTAAAAAGCTGATCCCAAATATGTCATGGAGCTCACGAATTGGCAAGGGCACATGGGAAAGCTAAATATTAGTGGAATGGCAGCTCATACATGCTTTTGCATGGAGAAAAGAGTGGAGGATGAAGAGGACAAAAAACTAGTTCACCTCACCTAGTCTTGCTTTCCT
>LPNX010123672.1:107604-152172 GCA_001517045.1 Pseudotsuga menziesii
CTCAAGGAATAGGGAAGGCTAGGAGTCAAATGAGTCAGATCCATGTCAAGGAAAACTCCAAAAGGATTTGGATTATGCACACATCCCGATGTACGCGGTTTTAGTGGTCAAACCCACGTATATACGCGCTTATAGGTTTAAAAGTCGTGTATATCATTTTTCATATGTTTTTAGGGATGATCAAGGAAACATCAAAGGACAAAAAGTGGTCCATAGGGTCTAAGGGGTCTGCAGCAGGACAGGGGAAGGCCATACAAAGTGTGACTCACCTAGAGTGGTGAAATCTGCTATAACAATGTGCCACCATGATCCTTCTCTCTGCGAACCAAAAACTATCTTATCGATTTTGACGGAATCATAATTAAAGTAGTGAGGTGGGTTGGAATCAGGAAAATCATGGGCGATATAAATTATGGATGAATTTGGAGGAGTTGCAGCCCGAATGTAGATAAATCTGGAGGAGTTGGAGCCACAAGCCATAGGAAAAATCAGCCAAATTAGCGAAGTCGCAGCCACTAGAAAGAGTAAAAGTGGGAAAAAATTTAACGAAGTTGCGACTACAGTAAATGGGAAAATGGCCGATATTTTACGAAGTTGCAGGTGTAGGAAACGAAAAAAGGTAGTATCTTATGGTGTTGCAGCTGCGACGGAACATAAAAGTAGGAAAGGTTTTACAGTGTTGCAGCTACGATGGAACAAAAAAGTAGGCAAGGTTTTATGGTGTTGCAGCTATGGAATGGGAAAAATAGGCAAGGTTTTATGGTGTTGTAGTTGCAGAATGGGAAAAATAGGCAAGGTTTTACGATGCTGCAGCTGCGACGGGAACGAAAAAATAGGCAAATTTTGTAGAGTTACAGCTGCGCCGAGCTGTTCATCATTCAAAATTTTATTCTGTAAGGATCTCTTTCAGAAAACAGAAAATTACAATAGGTGTTCATGGTCTTCAGGCTCGGTGATGACCATCACTCCTTAAGTAAATTCCTGCACATATTCTTAAAAAAAAACAATCAAGCGTCAAGGAAAAATGAAAAAAGGAAATAAACATCAATTTATTTATGGATAATTTTTTTTTGTGGAAATTGCACTGAGTTTCTAAAGATTGATAGGGGCAGAGAAATATTCCTTCCCTTGCTCCAACTGATATCCCGGATTAGCTCAGATTTGTGAAACAAACGTGTCCCTCGAAATTGGCTTATGATACAGTAGCAGCCTGTGACCATTAGTGAATAATGGTGCATGATTCTAATCAATGATGACCAGGAGGACTATACCATTGTTGAATATTCTATCTATCAGATATGGACCCAACCATCTTGTGCATATATTACCTTTAAAGTCCCTTTTGAATCTTGAATCATATAATAATGCCCAGTCTCCCTCACAGATGACTCACTTCTTGATGAACCGATCATGCCAATTAGATCTCTGTTTCTGAGTTAATGTTGTCTTATCCACAACAGCTATATGTTTTTCCTCAAGTTCATTCAACTAATTCAATCTATTCCTCTAAGTGTCAGTTACATATAATTTTATCTCCATGGCTGTCTTCAAGGTTTTGATTTCAAATTCAATGGTAAAGACATCGCTCTTACCATACACCAAGTCATAAGAAGAGAAACTTGTAGTATTGCACCACATAGTGCGATATACCCACATTGCTTCCGGAAATCTATCAGCCCAATCTTTGTGATGGCTATTGACTGTTTTGGTGAGGATAGCTTCAATAACTTTATTGGTACTTTCCACCTAGCCATTGGCCCGGGGATGGTAAGGTGAAGTTATCCTATGTTGAATATGGTACTTTTGTAGCAAAGCTTCAAATTTATGTGACACAAATTGCAGTCCTCCATCTGTGATTACTTCCTTGGGTATTCCAAAATGAGTAAATATTTCACCATACATGAAATCTATTACAGCTTGGTCATTGGATTTCGCCAAATCCACAACTTCTACCCATTTTGTCATGTACTTGGTGCAAACTAGAATGTAGGATTTCTATTTTGAATGAGGATTGATAGGCCCAACAAAATATAAGGCCCATCTATCAAAAGGTTCCACCACCAACTATGGTAGAAGAGGCATTTCATCCAATCTGTTAGGTTGGCCCATTCTTTGACAGCTATCACAAGACTGGACATACTTCTTGGCATCCCTGAAAAATGTTGGCCAATAGTAACCCATTCTCAACACCTTATGACCTATTCTCCTGTCTATGAAATGTCTTCCACATGGCTCATCATGGAAAGCCTTCAAAATATGGAAGAATTCATCCTCCCTTACACATCTCCTGATCTCAAGATCAGGGCCTATGTAGAAAAGATGACCATCTATCCAACAATATCTGGAACTTTGTTGAATAATATTCCTTTTTTCTCTTTTTGACAAGTGCATCAAAAGCTTACCTATAGCTAAGTAGTTAGCAACCTTTGCATACCAAGGGGAATGAGTTGAAAATGCAAACAAGTGTTCATCTAGGAAAGAATCTTCAACTGGTAAGCTATCATCACTGTTAGTAAAATGGGATAAATAATCAGAAACAACATTTTCTTTCCCATTCCTATCAACAATGGTAATATCAAACTCCTGTAATAGTAACAACCATCTAGTTATCCTAGAATTTGTAACTCGTTTGTTCATTTGATACTTGATGGATGAGTGGTCAGTGTGTACAAAGGTGAGATATCCAGTGATGCAGTGTCTGAATTTGTTAATGGAGTAAATAATGGATAAAAATTCCTTCTTTGTAACAGTATAATTAAGTTCAGTAGGGGGCAAGTTTTTACTGATGTAATAAATTGCATATGGTGCTTGACCATCCTGCTGACCTCACACTGCTCCAATGGCGGTGTCAGAGGCATATGAAGAAATGTGGAAAGGTAGAGACCAATTGGGACCCCTTAAGATAGGAGTTTTAGACAGCCTCTTCTTAAGTTCAGTGAATGCTGTTGGGCATGAATTAGTTCAAATAAATTGTACATCCTTTGTCAATAGGGTAAACAAAGGAGAATCTAGTTTGGAAAAATTCTCTATAAATATTCTATAATAAATAGAATGCCCTAAAAAACTACGTACCTGTTTCTGTGTTCTAGGAGTGGGTATATTTTCAATTACCCTAATTTTGGATGGATCTACCTGGATACCATTAGTAGAGATGAAGTGCCCCAGCACTACACCCTCTCTTATCATCATATGGCAGTTTTCAATGCTCAAAGATAGTTGGGTTTGCTCATAGTGTGTTAAAGCCTTCTCCAAGTTTTTTAGTGCCTCTTGAAATTCACTAACATAAGGGGTAAAATTGTCCATGAAAATATGCATACTATCATCAACCATTTCCAAAAAGATTCCAATCACAACTCTCTGAAAGGTGGTTGGTGCATTGCATAAACCAAAGGGGAGCATCCTGTATGCAAAGGTACCCCAAGGACAGGTGAAGGTGGTTTTGTATTGGTCCTAGGGAGCAATCTGGATTTGATTGTACCCACTAAACCCATCCAGAAAGGAGAAGAAATTCTTCCCAGACAGGGTATCAAGTACTTGGTTGATGAAAGGCAGAGGAAAGTGGTCTTTTTGTGTTTCCTTTTTCAGCTCTCTATAATCCACGCAGACTCTCCACTTACCATTCTTCTTGGGTACTATCATGAGTGGAGAAACCCACTCACTATCTGAGATTGGGTATATAAACCCTCCTACCAAGAGTTTTTGAATTTCCTCCTTCACTATGTCCCTAATAGTGGGGTTCATCCTTTTTTTTTGGCTAGCACACAGGTCGAGAGTCACTCTTGATATAAATGTGGTAGGTGAACAGATTAGAAGGGATACCCTTCATGTCTGTGTACTCCCAGGAGAATGCCCCCTTATGATTTTTCAAGAGGGTGATTAGGCGTTCCTATTCATCAAGAGTAAGATTGGGATTGATATTCAGTGTTTTTCTGGGTTCTATCTCGACTGGAAAACTTTTCAAATTCTTCAGCACTGGAATTATGTGGCTATCATTGACTAATGTCTCCTCTATGATATTTTCTTGCTTTGTTTCACCTAGAGTACTGTTCAGGATCTGATAAATTTGTTTATTGATAGTGGTGGCTTCACTGATGAAACTGTTAATGGCATCATCTTTTGTTTCATCTTTAAAGGTCAAGGCTCTCCCTATTGTTAACAGTGGCTAAGCACCCTCCTCCTCCTCTAGTTCTACCCATAATGGAGTTTTAGCTTCTAAACTAGGATGAGCTGGAGGATACAAGGTAATTTTTTTCGTTTCAGTCATATCTGAGATGGTCATAGACCTTGACCAGCAGCTGATACAAGCTTCATCTGTGGCCAGCCAGGGTCTTCCCAGAATCATCGGGTTCCCGCTAAGCTATGACTTGGGGTGCAAAACCAAGAAGTTAGCTAGGTATTCCCACGAATCAACTGAGACAAAGAGGTCATCCAATATTCTCTCAGGTTTGATGGTGGACCTATGTGCCAGTTATAAAATGGTAGAGGTTGGCCTGAAATTGGTGAGCTGAAGTTGTCATCATACAGTTTCTATAGTCATGACATTAATAGCTACGCCTAAATCTACCAGTACATTTGGTATCTATGTGTTCCCAATCTACATAGTGACAATGGGGTTCCCAAGATCATCATATTTGGTCAGGAGGGTTTTTCCCATGATCAATTTAGATAATTTCCCTATGACATGGACAGTGGGAAGATCCATGGGTTTTCTACCTGGTTTTCTTGTACACAGATATCGAATGGTTCTAGCATAGATACGCACATCATGAAGGGCCTGCAGTAGTGAAATTTTGACATAGAGGTTTTTCAACTCTCCTAAGAGGTTAAATTGAGGTTTCTTCACTACCTTCTGTATCGCTGCATTGGATGAGTACTTCTAATTTATCCTTTCTTTAGACGTAGAGGATGGAACATCCTCAATGACCAAAGGCTCCACTACTCTCCCTGATCGTAGGCAGATGTCATTAAATGGAACTAAAGTAATGCAGTAAGCGGGGATGTTGGAAGTCTCAAAATGGTGGACTTATTTATTGTTTGGGTTGGGGTTAGGTTGAGCAGGAAACTACGATCATATAGGCATATTGGGTGCAACATTGTTCTGTAGTTATAGCTACATCTGCTGGTACTGCTAATATGGATGAGGGTATTGTTGAGGATGGTAATGTTGATAAGGAAACTATTGGTGTGGAAACTATTGAGGAGATTGGCTATGAGAAAACTAATTTCTTGGATGGAAGTTTCTCCACCTAGGAGACCAAGAATTATGTTGGTCTGGTAGTTGTGTCCAAGAATTCTAGGAGTTGAAATTTTGCATAAGAGGTTGAGAAGGATGCCATTGATGGTTGGAATAATATGAAGGGAATTTTGTATTCATGTGATGCATATTATTCCAATTATTCATGTTATTCAAAAATCAAAACGAGTCTAGAGTCATACATTGGTTTCGAGGTTGCCAAGTCTTTTTTTGGGCAATGAAGTACACTGGTTCCACATATGGAGTTGATGCATGCATAACTGCCTTCACTTCATGTAGTGAGGGGCACTCCTTTGTACCATGGTTCAATTCACAGAGCTGACATACTTCCACTTTGTCGAGTGGGAACTCATTCAACAGATGTTTCTTCCTACATTTGGGGAAGAATACACCGAGTGTTATATCCTATACTACTTGTTTCTACTTTTCCCTCAAGACATCTATTTCTAAGGAGATGGAGCTCATCATTTCTGTTTTGAAGTTCTCTAGAAGGTTTCCTATTTCTGCTCAGGTAGCTCCTCCATTGGATGACTTTTGTGTTTTGTCGAAGACATTTCATTCTAATTTATCCCTTTTGTTGTTCCTGGAAAATCCTTTGGAATACCTTTTGCACAATTCAACAATATTTTCAAAGGATTCATTTTAGATATCCCCATTTCCTAGTAGGTTCAACATACCTAGGAAGTCTTCCCTAATCCCATGAAGTAGGATTATCTTGAGCATATCTAACCCCATATTAGTCTGTCCATCCCTGTACACATTGTACAAAATCCTCTCAACAAAATATTCCAAGATTTCTTCATCCCTTTGTACCATCTTGAACAACTCTTCTCTTTTATCTTTGGTGTTGAAGCACTCCAAGTATTTCTCTAGGAACACCTGTTTCATTCAGTCCCAAGTGGTGATAGTTCCACCACCTAGGCTTATGAACCAGTGTAGCGCATTATCCTTCAAAGTAGCAGGGAAAGTTTTTAACTTTTGCTCACTGGAAGTGTAGTCATAGCTATGACAGAGGATGTCAAACTCAAAGAGGAATTCATTTGGATCCTCTGTGGATTTTCCATGAAAATAGGGTAATACTAATGGTGATATGTTATTCATGGGGGATATTCCTTCTGGATGTTGAATGGGGAACCGGAGTGTGGAAAATATTCCCTTAGGTGGGGGATCCTCATCGTTGTGATGATTTCCCCCCATCATCTCTTCATGACATTCTGTCTCGCGTTTGTTATTTATATTTTCTTCTTCTCTCTCCTTCTTTGGTTCCTTCTGATTTTCCTTCATCTTATGAAATCGTGTCCACTTATCCTTTGTCACCTCCTTCCCTTTAATGTGATAAATCACGTATTGATGAGCAACTCCCATAGCACTAACTCCGTCTTCCTCTGCAGGGACACCTGAGGGTGTCACATCATCTCCTGTGTTCTCCACTATGGAAACTGGTGGTTCCACCCTAGTAGTACTTGGGCTTCTTTTGATGGAGGACCCCTGATGGCAAGCTTCAGTATAGGAATTGGTTATGGAAACTAGATCATCAATGAATGTTCTTCTTCCCAATGCTAGTTTTCTTCCACGACCTCAATCATCTGTAATGTTAGTATTCTAAGGAATTATGAGGGTTTTAGGATTGTCACGTTGTACTCTTCTCATATTCATGCAACCCAAAACATGCAAAATTAAAAAATGAAGAAAAATGAATGGATTCAACTACTATGGTGTCTGATCATTACCTTCCCCAGCAATGTCCCAAAATGTTGGGAACTCTATATGCAGGTTAATTAAAGCTAACATATAGAATGTTCAATATAAATTTTCAACACAGGGAAGTCTTTTTATTGCAAAGATAATTTACACTGTATGTGCTCAAACACTAAGTAGCTGATCATGTTGAATGAACTATCCTAACTATCTGTTCATCCCAACTCTTCCAATGATTAACCTAATCGAAATTACCTTCCTAGGAATTCAAAATTGTAATTACTTTCCTACAACTTTAATCTAGAAATGAACCATTCATGAAATAAATATCTAGACCTACTTTTGCAAAAAATTAAATCCTAATTTACTAGGCCATATGAGGATCCATTATAACTATATTAATTCAACTTAATCTAAGAATCAGAAATGTAGAAATTGAACTCAACAATTATAACTGTAAATGGACTGAATTCGGAAAACTCAAGAAAGAGAGTAATTGAAGAAACTAGGGATGAGCTTGGCTATTATAGCTATCACACAAGTGCATAAAGGAAATTAATCTACACAGTCGACTATCACACCACACTGTTCCATCTTACATGGAATGAAATTACTGATCATTCAAGGAAAGACATAATGAATCATTACTGTTGCAACTATTATAAAGGAATGCGTCTACTGTAACATCCACACCACATGACGAAAAATATAAACACCTAATTAACTATGCAATCTCTGTGGGAAGGTGGGCCCAGCCTTCAAACAAAGATGCCAAAGGCTAACACAAGTTAAAACACAAAAATCTAAAGAATCCTGCTCCTTGTATTAGATGATGGGGTGAAAGTACAGTCTCTGTCACAGCTTATACAATATGATCAAATATTTTCCAACCCTTGGCTCTGAATAGTTCCTAATATTTATACATCAATATTCATAACTTCCACCCACTAATATCGGGCATCCATGAATATCTACGATATTTAGGCTGCCCTATGACAATGCGTTATTATAGTTGTGGGCGAAACAGGAGCAGGGAATATAGGAAGTATGTTGCACGAGCCGATGATGAAGTAATAGAACCCATTTAAGAGATACTTTGTCAATTGTAGCTATCCTTGAATAATGGTGCGCTGCTGAGGCCGAGTCTGTTGCAGCCTTTCATGTTGCAGCTTGCATAGAATGAGTATCTTTAACTGTGTTTCACATGTAAAGCTGGAGTTTGTGGGTACAGCTGGGAATGGATGTTCATCTCTTCTAGAAATCACTTGGCCAGATACACCGGTATCCTTCAAATCTTGAACTATCTTAATAAAATCTCAATTTGTTAGCGTAATTCAAGAGGCAAAGCCTTGTTTATAACAATCATAAGTATTAATAAGATAAAACAATAAGTAATCATACCTATAAGGAATCAGGGCTGAAATGAGGGAAGAACATTTTTTTGGTGCGTAAAATGGAGTAAGATAAGGAAAAAAGGGTATGGTGAGTGTGGTCAAAAAGGGGTCATTTCTGGTCCCAACAAAGATTAAACTTCAATACTACGGGTGAGAGTTTAAAAAGTAACAACAACCACTCTCCTAAAGAAATAAAATATCAAGTTAATAACAAATCAAATTAAGTATCATTATTGAGAGTGGGGAATGTAAAAAAACCATCCTTTGTACTCTATTCACTTATTACCTAACTAGGTCTCAACATTGTTGTAAAATGTTTTTCTGACCAACAATAAATAATTGTAGTTTTTTACTATTGGGACTCTAAAAAAAACAGGTGTACACACCACCATTAGTAAATTCCTTATACTATAGTGTATATTTCTCTCCCACTATGTGCAAAATAATCTACCTCATATCAATCATATCTAAAGGTAGAGTTCATGGTGCAAGGGAGATTCTCAACCTTGACTTACAAAAAAGCAATCAAAAATATTTTTAAGATTTTATGATTTTTCTTTTCTAACTAATAAAACAAAATAATGACATACCTTTTTGTTATTTTGTTATTAATGATTTTAGGAGAATGTGGGTTATGTTGGAATAAATTCTCATCTTCCTTGTATTTATGACAGAAGGGATAATGATGTTTTGGAACAATTTAGGTGGAACTTAGTTGTGAAGGTAAAAATGGAGGGTGTAATTGTGGGATTATGATGTATAATTATGGTTTGGATCATAGGATCTATGTGGACAATTTTTTTTGTTAAGATATTTCCCCCTGATGTGTGAGGGAAAGATCTCATTGTATGTCCAAAAAACCTCATAGTATCAAGGGAGAAATAATGACAATGGTGGAGAAACCAAAGAGGACCGTGGAGGAGTGGAGTCTCCTCATTTGTATTACAGTCAGTTTTGATTTGTATTACTTCTGAAAAATGGATGAGGTACATATTATATCAGACATATATATGGATGAGGCACGCATACCCATGCTCGTATCAATATATCTATATAAAAATGGGGATCAAGGATTAAACAATGGTACCCAATCAATACATATATACAAATAGTAGTACATAATGGTGTCTTAAATGGGAGGTTGAATACAAATAATGTGAACAACTAGTAGATAGAAACA
This sequence comes from Pseudotsuga menziesii, assembly GCA_001517045.1. Classification (NCBI taxonomy): domain Eukaryota; kingdom Viridiplantae; phylum Streptophyta; class Pinopsida; order Pinales; family Pinaceae; genus Pseudotsuga; species Pseudotsuga menziesii. Next base: position 117,131 of record LPNX010123672.1, read on the forward strand.
ATGTCATTCTCTTGGAATGCAATATCACAATAATTCATGCTCTGTTGAATCTTCAAGTGTACATAATTGTATGGACTCAATGACTGAGAGTCAGAATCTCTAAGGTACAATAAAATGCATATGATACTGGAGATATATGGAAGGATAACACTAATGGGATTCCTAACAATGTTTCCAATAGAGCCCATATATCACAAAGGACATGAAAATGCATGTGTCCCAAATAGACTCACCAATGTTATAGATTTAGGTGAAAATCAAGGTCTTCGAACAAACAATGAAGGAACCAATACCCTATATGAATCTCATCGGTGTGATAATGTAGCTGAAGTCAAGCACGTGAGACACAACCAACCCAAAAGGCATTGAGGTCTCCTTTCAAGAGGTCCAAGGAACTCATCAATGAGGTAGATGAAACCAAGATACATGGACCTCTAAGTTTATCTTATGGAAGAGATGTGTTGGCATTGACATAGGGAGACCTACAACTAGTAAGGAAATGAGGTTTCCTTGATAAAATTGCAAGGGGGACAACCAAATATATGGAATAATAATGGGATTAAGGCACTGAATGGGGGATAGTGGCAAGGGAGTATGGGGGAATCAAAATTCATTTGTTCAGAATATAACAACGGGTATGGCCTGGAAGAAGATGACACTGACTCATGGGGATCGAATCATAATTGTGGAATCGAGAGGATGAAAACAATGGGAGATACTTGGGGAAGGGACTAGACAAGTGATATCCAGGGGATCCAAGGGAGACTCATTGCAGAGTAATCTGAACAAAGGAGACCCAATGGGGGGGATGCTTCTGTTGGAAAGGGGTTGGGGTAATTTGCATAGCATCATTGATGTTGTGCAATTTCAGAAGACACCGTGAAAGACAAAGATAGCACGATAAGCAGAAGATATAATACTTTTGATTATTTTGTTTCACCTTTTGTACTTGTTGACAATTTTTTGTGGATATTGGTAATTAGTTAGTTAAATCAGTTAGGATTTAGTTAGAAGTGGACCATGAATGTTAAGGCACAAGACTATATATAGAAAGAAGAATTGTGAATGAAGGGGGGGAATTGTGTACGAATTGATAGATGGATCAATACTTGCATAAGGAGAACAAGTTGTTATCTATCTCGATATGTGGGTGATTACGTAGAAGTAATATAATAAGACGTATGTTGATATGAATCGTTGTTATCTTGTTTTGTATTTTTCTATCTTTTTGCTCCTACAAACATGATGATGAATGATAAATGAATCTTAAATATGGATCTATGATTCGATGTTTTACAGTTTATGAATACTGTCATGTTTTTCGATCTATATTTGTTACAACTATGAATGAATGATGAGAAATAATGAATGGTTCTATTAGAAAAGTTGATCTGATCCAGTTGTTAAGCTGATAAACCATCAATGCCCTAACCCTCTTCTATTTTGTGGAAACTTGGTTCTGTCAGCCCTCCCTCGAACATATCGGGTGAGACCTCATCCACTATGTGGGTGTTACTAGATAGGGTAAAACCTGTCTGGGCCGATGCTTAGGGAGATCACGGAGAGTCGAGTGTCGATAGAGTGGGACCCCTGTCGACTGGGTTTTGATAGTTGAGGGTTGAGCCAACAAATGGCTTCGTTTCCAAGAACTTGTTGCAACTGAGAAGAGGGGATGTGGCATCCGACATGACCAGAAATCCAAGATTGGTTTGACTAGAAGATGCAAGAATTTTCTGAAGCAAAAAATCAGAACCTGGGATTGACCACAGACAAGTGGTTGGCGAATTACATACACGATGGTCCTCACAAGTATTTCTTCTATGAGTTTTCCATTATGCTGTATGAGTGGTTGGTGTAGTTTACATCCAAGAAGAAAAATTTCCAAGGAGGAGAACCAAAATATTGGGCCCCTGAATTGATCTAGGAACTACAAGAAACTGATAATAGAGCATCATGAGATGTTGAGGTATGGTTGGATAGTATCCTAGAAGGCTACATTACGGATTTTGAATTCAACACTACCAAGTCTTACAATGATGCAGAAAGCGAATTTTTCAACGAGACCAGAGGTAGGTTCTTATTATCTCTACAACTGTCAATTAAAATGCTTATCTATGGGAAGGGCATACTGAATATGCACCTAGAGTAGTCAAACTCTCGTGTGTAGAGGAGGTGGATACTATGACTAAACAAGGGAGACAAAAGGGAAGATAAGGGATAGATGGGCGCAATTTTTGATGAGACTGTGAGGGAAGATGAGGAAGAAAGTGGTTGTACAAGGGGAGGAGCAAGGTTTTGACAAGAGAAGATGTAGAGGACAAGGGAAGGTCTTGTTGTGATCAAAACACAAAACCGTGAAGGAAAAACACACGGGATGAAGCAACCCTACAGTGACAAAGAGGACGAACAGACCTCGAATACTCCTAGGAAGGAGACAATATTAAACCCTAGCAACAACGTTCCCACGTCTTCGTGCACCAATTCAAAATCAGGGATAAACATGAATTCTAGGTCGGCTTTCTTGACATGTCAACAAAATTTCAGTATTAGATCAGTGTCTGTAGGAAAAAAGGATGAGGATGGCGGGAGATGATAAAAAATTATCTTTCTGTCATAGGAACAAAACTGATGATCCTAAGCAGTACTGGTTCTATGAGATAGTGTGGACAGTTCAACAAATCGTCAATGATGATATCAAGAAAGGACAACTGGTGACTACCCTGCGGGGTCAAGCACTAGATTTTTTCATGAAATTCATTCAAGTTCCTACGGGGGCACCTACAAAAAAATTGGATGAAGTTCGAAAGGGATTGATAGAGGAATTTCGGAAGCCTAAGTGTGAGTCTCAATACATTACTGAGTTGAAAGACATTAAGCAATTTCCCAATGAGACTGTTTGGGACTTCAACCAGAGGTTCAAGACATTGATGGCATGGTTCAGCTTTAAGATGAGTGATGTTTAGCATAAATATTGGTTTATTATAGCCTTGGTACCTCATATCCGACAACCACTGATGCGGCAAAAGATCGCAACACGGAGTGAGGATTTGGAGATTGCAATGAAGTTGGAAGCTTCATCGGTTGGAGAAAGTGTAGTTGGCATGAATGAAATCCATGCACAGCTGGAACATATAAAATTTTAGCTACAAGACATCAATAAGGAGAAGGAATATCATGGCAATTCTTTAGTGCACTCGGTGTCATGCAGATGGACACACCGAAGATAAATGCCCCAATTTCTGAAATTATCTAGTTGCAAGAGTGCCAAACCAATTAAGTTGCAGTAGTATACCATGGTGTCATATATGTCAAGTTTATGGGCACCACCATGAAGTGTGTAGTTACATGTAGAAAATGGTGTCAAAAACAGCCAACCTATATTGTTTTTTTTGTAAATCAGTGGGACATGAAGACAAATACTGTCGGGCATATGGTCTGCTATAGGAGAGAACATATGATTCATACTTTGTGAAGGGTGAATATCCTTGCATCATATAGAATCCGCATACACAACCTTAGATGGTAAATGCTCAACCAAATTATACACCATCATTATAGATACAATTTATACCATCACAACCGTAGCCATAGTTTGCACCACAGCCGCAATTTGCGTTGCAACCATAGTACAATTAAATGAAGATGCCTAAGCTACAACCACAGTATGTTCAATAAAATCCGAATCCCATTCCGCAATAGATGGATCAGCTACAGTACCATCAACAGGGGGGACTCCGTGGAGGATTCCGAGGAAGAGGAGGAGGCTTCAGAAGGGGAGGAGGACGAGGTCATGGATCAGTCCATTATTACAATTGTGGGGTATTTGGGCACTATCAAAGAGATTTCCCACACTTGAAATGCTCATGTACATATTGTACAATGATCGATCATACGGTCAAAAAATGCCCACATTTAATCGCAAGATGGCAGGTGAGGAACGTTCCTCAGTTGCAGATCTCGAACTAGGTCCAGACTCATAATTAGTTGCACAACCAGAACTAGTTGGAGACCCAGAATCAATTTCCAATCTAGAATCAAACTATGAACCAACCGATGAACCCTCTATTGTACTAGAATCCACCATTGACTAAGAATCACATAATGAACCAGAATCAAGGGTCGACGGTAGCGACGATCTTAGCAGAGCCCATAATAGTGGATGTTGACGTTTCCATTGTCACCCACGCAGGAGAGAAAATAGGAGAGGATGGGACCCATCCATAGATTTAACTAGATGGATAAAAGAATGCTCCACTTGATATCGCAACTGAAAAGGAGACATTTTTTGGAGCACGGGATGCGATTGGAAGGAATCTTGGTAAGTCACCTTTCTATGAAATGCCTCTTGCTTTTGATTCTACACTAGAGGTAGGACCATTACGGTAGGATGGTACCTTGTAGCACTTATTTGAGAGTTTTTTATCTCCAGTAAGATACCTAGGTGCTTTGGCTGAGATTGAAAATTTGTTGCGCCACCCGAGTAAGGAGTTCGTAGTGAACTCTTTACATAAGAAAAAGATAGGAAAGGAGATGCATATGGATATTCATATTGGAGACTATGAAGTTGAATCAATCATTATGGATCTATGGATGGACATAAATATCCTAATAAAGTAGACATGGGAAAATACGGGGCAGCCGATGTTGGTATGGTCCCCGGTGCAGTTGTTATTAGCCAATTAGGCGAAGGTGCAACCAATTGGACGAGCATCTAGCCTGATCGTAGATGTTGAAGGTATGAGGAATTGTACTGATTTAGACATAATTGAATTTGTTAATGGTGAAGGATCCTACCCTACAGTGTTATGGTTTGGATAGGCCAACGATAGCGTGGCAGTCATTAACTTTAAAACGTGGATGATGAATTTCGAGAACCAAGATACTCAGGTCATCATGCCTATGGATCCTGATGAAGGCCAACAATAAATTGAACCAATAAATGATGAGGTTTTCAAGGGGTGGGATCATTACTACAATATCTATGAATATTATGTTCAACCCATGACTGACAGAGAACTCGGTTGGTGCAGTGCTAGTTCTTTGTCTTCTGATTCTGAGGATGCACTGGAAAATTGGCAAAATTGAATGCATGAGGTTTCCTTTAGAAAGTGCAGATTAATAACGCAGTCATTGCACCATGTTGCAACTGAGATTTTAGAATTATCACTTCATGAAGGACTTATTGAAATTTCTCCGTTCTTAACATAATTTGAAGAAAAGGTCTCAGAACCGTAGCGATTACTAGAACTGGAGGAAGCACTGAAGGCTTCTCCAGTACGCTGGTGGGAAACTCACAAAAATACAATTACTAGATGGGCCTAGTGTCAACACATGATGACAATTCATTTCAGCAATGTAGAGGCATACCATGCTGGGAGGTATGATGTACAGAATTACCCTAGAAGTCATTTCATGGAATGTCAAACATTGTGGGCATCACAACCACATGTTGAATGGGTCCAAGCATTTTCTCACATCCTGGATGAAATGCCAAGATCATGGTATGTATCAGTGGAGATACGAAGGGGCATAACCACTTGGGAGGAGCTAACATATTTCTTTATGTAGACCTTTTGTTTTGTAGATGCTAACCCCGATGTTAACAATGCACTTCAAATTATTTAGGGCATGGTCCTAAAAGTTGTACCACTCGCATACCCTATGGATCCACATGCGCAGTGCCACATGTAGTCGATAACCGAATTCTATAACATGTCTGGAGAACCTGAATATGATGATGAACTAGGAATATCAATATCTCAGAGACAGAAGGAAGTAGGGATGTTGCAACACTAGATGTACCAACTAATCCCATGAGTTAGCCATTGAAGATCAGAAAGGCTAACATTGGGACAGAAGAGAACCCAAAATTTGCAAGCGTTAGGGACTATTGGGATGAGGAGACCATGGAAAAAATCACAGACCTGTTACATGAATTTCAAGATCTCTTTTTGACAAATTTCTCAAAAATGAAGGGGATATTGGGTGATCTAGTAGAGATGAATATCCCACTAAAACCAGATACAAAACCAGTACGACAGAGGCCATATCGCGTGAATCCATGATACGAAGAAAGAGTCAAGGATAAATTTGACTGGATGATGGATGCTGGAATCATTGAGTCGGTAGAAGAATCATAATGGATCAGTCCCATAGTGGTCCAAGACAAGAAAACAAGTGAAGTTTGGATCTGTGTCAACTTAAGAAAATTGAATGATGCCTGTATGGATGACCCCTTTCTAAGCCTGTTCACTAATGAAGTACTTGAAGAAGTAGGCGGTTAAGAAATTGAATCTTTCATAGATGGATTCTTTGGTTATTACTAGATCAGAATCACCAAGGAGGATCGACACAAAACCACCTCTGTCATGGAGTGGGGCTGCTTCCAATACACGGTGATGCCTTTTGGGTTGAAGAATGTGCCTGTAATCATTTCCCTAGTTGTCATTGCAGAATTTAAAGATTTCATTCATAATTTCCTACAGGTGTATATGGATGATTGGACAGTGTATGGCCTAATAAATGATCATTTGGTAAACATTTGACTAATTCTAGAGAGGTGTCGACAGCATCAAATCGCACTGAACTCCAAGAAGTGCATGTTTTGCACACCATTTGGGATACTGTTGGTCACATTGTCTGCAAGCAAGGATTACTGGTTGATCCTAGCAAGATAGCACTCATTTTGATCTATCTAGCACTAACCAATGTAAATATGCTCAGGGTGATGCCCAGGAACATTGGATACTATCGAAAATTTATTAAAGGATATGCTGCAATCACTGCCCTCATGAAGAAAATACTGAAGAAGGATGGTGTCTTTATATGGAGTCCAGAATGTCAAGGTAGATTCGACATGTTGAAGGCCAAGATGGCTTCAGCACCAATGCTGGTATTCCTAGATTGGTACAAAGAATTCCATGTGCATGTTGATGCATCTTCTGTTGTGATAGGAGTAGTGCTCCTGCAGCCAAGAGAAGGAGATCTAGATCACCCAATTTCTTTTGCTAGTGGGAAGTTGTCATTCGTTGAGAGGAATCACATGAACAGAGAGTGCAAAGGTCTAGATATGGTCTATGTGCTGCAAAAATTCAGGAATTACCCTTTAGGTGGCCACTTAAAGATGTTTACTGGCCACTCTGCTTTGAAGTACCTAGTCAATAAGCCTGTGTTCGGGGCGAAGATATGTCATTGGTTACTTCTCTTTCAAGAGTTTTATTTTGAAATAATTGTAAATATGGGTCACTTGAATACTACCACTGATCATTTATCCATAATTAAAATAGGCAAAGAGCCTACTAATATTGAAGATGGACTACCCGATGCACAGTTATTTTGCGTTGACATGGCAGAAGATCATTATGCCCCAATAATCCAGGTTTTGTGACAAGTATCGCACAAGAAGAACTTTCCACAAGTCAAAAGAAGAAGTTGGTGGTTAAATATTCTTATTATTAGTTGATTGTAGGACACCTGTATAAGTTGGGACCAGGTGAAATATTGCGACGATGTGTCCTACCACATAAACAAGGGAAGATCTTAGTGGAAACACATGAAAGCATCACTGAGAGGAACTATGAGGGTCGTGCAACAAAAAGGAAGGTGCTTTGCTCAGGTCTTTGGTGTACTACCATCCATAATGATGTGGCATATTATGCACAAATCTGCAATGTATGTCAACGCACAGGGAAGCCATCGGGGCGAAATGAGATGCCGCTAGTATCGTAGGTGAATTTGCAACCTTTAGATAAATGGGTTGTGAATTTTTTTGGTTCCCAATCAACCCTCCTAGAAAACAAAATGGTGCGCAGTACATAATCATAGAAACAAACTACATGACAAGATGGGTGGAGGCTACCCTTGTTGTGGATTGGACTGCTGTGACAACAACACGATTTCTATTTGATAACATTGTGACGTGATTTGGCTGTCCAAGAGTATTGATGAGTAACCAAGGAATCCATTTTATCAATCACATAGTAAGAGCACTGACAAAGGAGATGCAACTACAACACAAGAAAAGTACACCATATCATCCGCAGGAAAACGAGACCGTAGAAGCATTCAACAAAATCTTGGATCATGCACTTACAAAGGTATGTAATTCCAATCAAGATGATTGGGATTTGAATATTCTAGTTGTGCTATGGGATTATCGCATCGCTTACAATAGACTGAAGGGGAAAATTCCATTCAAATTAGTGTACGGGAAAGAGGCAGTCATTCCTATGGAGTACATCATCCCCAGTCTGTGCATTGTAGAAAAAACACACATGGATGATGAATTCACGCTAGAAGAGAGCGCTATGTAGTTAATAAAACTTGAAGAATATCATTTCATCATCGTATTGCATCAACGTGTCGAAAATGACCAACAAAAGGAGTAGCATGATCACCATATAAAAAACAAATAGTGTCATCAAGGAGATTTAGTACTGCTCTATGATAGCAAGTTCTTGAAGCATCCAGGTAAGTTATAGATGGAATGATTAGGTCCCTATCTTATTAATTCTATTACCTTTGGGGGCTCAGTTCAATTGTAGCAGTTAAATGGGGTAGTGCTGTCAAAGCTTGTGAATGAAAGCCACTTCAAGCCCTATCAGATAGAGAAAGAACAGTGCAATTCTTGAGGCACTGTGTAATGGAAAAAAAAAGGAAAAAAAAGAATGGGAATAGATATAGGGTAGGAAAAAAGAGGAAGGGAGCGTCCGAAGGAAGGGGCTATGTAAGAATAGGAGTCATTAGCACAAAGAAGGGGAAGGATAGATAGAAAGAAGATGTGATTGTGCCAAGAGAGGGGGGCTACACTGAGAGAACAGTAGTTACATGGAGGAGAGGGGTTGTGCTGAGAGAACAATAGTTGCATGGAGGAGAGGGGTTTCACTGAGAGAACAATAGTTGCATGGAAGAGAGGGGTTGTGCCAATAAAATAGTAGCTACATGACGAAGAGGGGATGCACCAAGAGAACAACAATTGCATGGAGGATACAGGTTGAGCCGAGAGAACAGTAGTTGCATGAAAGAGAGGGGCTAGATTGAGACAAGAGTAGTTTCATGAAGAAGAGGGGTTGCCCCGAGAGAACAGTAGCTGCATGGAAGAGAGTGACTACGCCTGAGAAAGTGGTTGTACACAAGGAAATGGCTACTCTAGAGGAAGTGACTTCACAAAAAGGAGAGGATGAACAAGCGAAAGAATCAATAGCACTACTTAGATGATGGATCCCGCCAACGAGAAGATGATGAATAGACGTCACATCAGTACTCAATGACGACCATTAAGATAGGTGAATGATGACACTTTTTGACGTAACGTCTAATGATAGAAGATCCAAGCAGGATGTTGGTAGAATCAATGGCTTAATTGGTTCATTAATGCAGAAGTTAGTCCTAATGATGAGCTCAATATGACAATGATGATATCTGAAGTGAGGTTGGTGTTATAATCAGATGGCCAGTCGCTGAGAGGACACCATGGGGTGAAATTATACTATCTGAAGTTTTAGAGGTAGGAATCTCTACTGTACAAGGCATTGTAAACTAGAGCTAATATGCAACACACCCTCGATACAGGGGATATTTTGAGTGAGAATGCTTCATCATTGGAAATTGAAGAAGAAGTTGCAAGTATGCAGGCTAGCTTGTCCAAAACAGAAGTTCCTGGAAAGGCCTTCCTTGTCTATATTTATCCCAGTCAGTCTGAGGCACAGACCAAGAAACTCATGAGGAATCCGGAAGGGGCCAAATTTCTTTCCCCACTTGACTAAGTCTACAGGAATAGGGAATGGGATCAACTTTAGGTGGCCCAGGATGAGCCTGAATGCAAGGAAATACAAGGTTGTGGATGCGAGAATGGCTTCCAAGGTGGCACGAAATCTCATAATGTTTCATGCAGCTGTAAACAGTTTGCATGCAGCACGGAGCCACCTAGACAGTAACAGTGAGCCCGAAGAATTCCAACAACCAGTATTTCTAGTCAAAAGCATAAAAATATTCTATGAGATACGAGATTGCAGTAGTGTGCCGAGTTCAACAGAGGAGGCAGTTGCAGCAAATTGAATAGTTTGACAGATTCCTGGCAAACAGTACACTGCTGTTTGGGAGGAGTTTCCGCAATCCAAGCTTACTAAGTATACCAAGTCCATCTGACCTTGCTTGAGGATGAGCCATAAGGATGTGTTGGGGGCCTATTTTCAAGGGGTTGGGGTAAGTTGCGTAGCATCCACAATGCTAGACAAGCTCATAAGACACCGCACAAGACAAAGATAGCATGATAGGTGGAAGATAGACTAATTTTGATTATTTTGTGTCACTTTTTGTACTTGTTGACCATTTTTTGTGGATATTGGTCATTAGACAGTTAAATCAGTTAGGAGTTAGTTAGAAATGGACCAAGAATATAAAGGCACAAGCCTATATATAGAAACAAGATTTGTGAATGAAGGGGGGCTAGTGTGTACAAATTGATAGATGGATCAATACATGCATAAGGAGAATAGGTTCTTATCTGTTTTGATCTATGGGTGATTGTGCTGAAGTAATATGATAAGACAGATTTTGATCTGAATCATTGTTATCTTCTTTTGTCTTTTTCTATCTTTCTATTGCTGCAAACATGATGATGAATGCTAAGTGAATCTAAAATATGGATCTATGATGCGATGTTTTATAGTTTAGGAATATTGTCATGTTTTTCGATCTAGATTTGTTATAGTTATGAATGAATGATGCAAAATAATGAATGGTTATGTTAGAAAAGTTGATTTTATCTGGTTGTTAAGATGATAAACCATCGATGCTCTAACCCTCTTCTATACTGTGGAAACTTGGTTGTGTCATCCCTCCCTCAAAAATCTTGGGTGAGACTATTACACTGAAATCTTGCACTCTTGATCCATGTGTCAACCCTTTGACTAATCCCCAAGTTTCTCTCTGCTAAAGTTGACTGAGATTGAGGGTTTTTCCTGCTTTTTTTCCTTCTCTAGGAAGGTCGGTACCTTTATCCTTCATGCTAGGAGCGTCGAAGGTTATTTTTTCCTTTCATACTAGGTGCGCTGGAACTCTGTCTCCCACTACTAGGAGAACTGATGGCACTTTTCCCCTTTTTGGAAGGTGTGTCGGTCATGTTTTGAGGTCAAAGAATGAATATTCGAGATCCTTCTCGAAGGTGGATGAGGTGTTGGTTCATCCCTATTATCTAGGTGATGTGGAATTTAGGTTCCTAACCTATAGGGAATATCCCATTGATCCCTCCTCCTAATCCTCAACATATTCTATCCCTTTAGCCTTATAAATTCAACCGTCTTAGCCATTTGGGAGGGAGGAAGGACTATGGTACTCTTATGCTGGTGGAATTTCTAGGTGGCTTACTATATTGCTTTGGAGGCTTCGGCTTGGATTGTTGGATGGAAGATTGCAGTGTTAAGGCTAGGTTGTAATGTTCTTTCCCATGTAATTCTATGTATCTCCTTGATTACATTAATACAAATCTCTTTCCATAAACGTTGTTGTGTTGATGATTTTTATAGCTTTCTTCCTTAACTGTTAGCTTAGATTAGTTATATGTCTGGATACACATGTTTTTTGCTTGTTTCCACATGCTTTATAGGGTTTTGCAGCTATATATTTAAAGATTCTGGAGCTTGGATCAATAAAGAGAGAAGAGGATTTGCATATTTCAGGTAGGTGATCTATCCATTACTTTGCATTTCCATCTGAGCTAGGAAAGTAGGTTGTATTTTATATTTTATTTGTTCTAGATCCACTTGGAATAGGGAGATCTATCTTGATTCTGATTGAGTAGATTTATCCAATAAAAGAGACCTCATCTGTTCTATGGGTGTTGCTGGACAGGGTAAAACCTGTCTAGGTCAATGCTCAGGGAGATCTTGGCAATTCAAGTGTCGACAGAGTGGGACCCTTATCGACTAGGTTTTGTTGGTTGAGGGTTGAGCCAATAGCTTCCACAATGTGATACTATATCCAATATAGGTGGGCATCAAGAGGCACCATTTGGGCCTTCTTCATAGTTTAAGGAGATCGAAGAAGGTATAGATGTATTCTTGGTATGATACCATCTCGTGGATTTTTTTCAAGCCCAAGATGGTAAATGCTTGATCGTTTTTTCATGTTTAGAGATTCTGAAAACATGAAGAAGACTCTAATGGGTCTCTTTTTTATATAGTAATATCCTAGTTCTGAAAAAGGATAAAATTGTACAAAGAAGAACTCTCCCATCCTAAATGGGCAAAGAGACCTTTTTTTCGTAGGTAGTCCAACCAGGATGAAAAAAGATAAACTTGTATAGATTGGACGCTCATTCAAATAATTTTATGAGCATGAATGAAACCAATTTTGCTTGATGAAATTTTCTTTATGAGAGGGATGGAAAATAGCTTTAATACAACCCATAAGTGATATTTTTTGTAAGTTACAGTCTCGATGTCCACAAAAGAATAAAATGATACAAAGGGAACCATTTCTAGCTATTGGGGCGCGCACCCTAACGCTCCTTAAGGTGGGTAACTCCGCGGGGTTATGGGAGTTTGTAAGCGGAGTTACGACTCAAAATAGTCTTAGGGGTGTCGGGGTTGAGTCAAAGTCCTCTTTTTGTAATAAACCCATGGTTTAAGTCCAGGGTTTAGGGTTCGGGGTGCCCATGGTTTAAGCCCATGGTTTTGTAATAAGTGCACTATAAATAAGCACTCTTGTAAAGAACTCAGGTTAGGATTTTGATTTAAGATGAATTGATGCAAAGCTAAGGCTTGTTTTGTTAGAAGGTTAAGTCCCAGCTGTGTGCGTGGTTGACCTCTGCAGCTGTGTGTGCAGAGGGTTTTGGGTGATTAAGGAAATATGCAGCCATGTACGCAGAGGCCTGCAGCTGTGTGCGTGGCTTTGAGGACTTGAAGGGATCTGCAGCTGAGTGCGCAGATTAGAACTGTGGTTTTTGTAAAGAGTTGAATAAAACATAGTTCTGTGGATGTAACCCTAAACTAGGGGTGAACCATGTTATATCGTGTGTTGTGGTTTTTGTTGTGTTGTTGTTATGTTCTTATGCATTGATAAATATATTTTTGATAAGTAAGATCACAGCTAAATATTGACTTCGCTAGAATTCCCAGTAAAGGGTTAAGCAAGTCACTATTTGTTTATCTAACCATGAAGCTAAACAAGTAACTATTAAAGCTCTGCATTATGTGATTATAAGTGTTAGAAACTAAAGGTACAGTAATATCCCTCTTCTGCTTGCAGAAACCTGATTCTGTGACACCCCATAGCTGTTTCGGGTGAGACTGCAATCTGTTCGCAGGTTTTTGCCGAAAGGGCCAACACTGTGGGTCTTTTGTTGGTGCGAAGTTAATGGTATAAAGCCCGGGTCTGCCCTATAGCCCAAAAAATTGGTTCCATTGCTGGTTGAACTCAGTATCTGCTCAAGAGGGGTTTACATCATACCTCGAGGGCTATGTTCTAGAGACCCTCTGTGAAGGAAATCGGTGATTGGCTTGATGAGACTTATCTAAAATTCCCTGAGAAAGAAAACAAAGATCCGTGTCATAGTGCAAATGACTTTTTACAAAGGTATGTTTTTTGTGATGTTTATGAAATTCTCTTTGGTAGTATCCACATAGAGTTACACCAGTGGTTATCCAGGTTAACAGAGAGAAGGACGAACTTCCAAGAACGTCAGTTTCCTGATTGGACCCCCACAAGAATTAATATACTGAAAAGGGTGAACGACGAGATATCCCATGCTGTTGATTTCTGGACAACGCGAACCCTTGAAGCATTTGTGACGGAGTTTGCCATCGACACGAGTACTTCCTTTACTGAAGCCGAGCGACAGTTTTTCAAAGGACCAAGGGGTAAGTTTTTTAATTCATTTAGTTTGAGAATTAAAATGCTATTAGCTGAAAAAGGTATATTGCTCATTGAATTAGACTGTTATATTTAGTATTACTAACCTATGTTTGCAAGTGAAAATACCTTCGAAGAGCAAAGTGGTTTGCTGCGAAGTGGCAAAAGGTACAAGAGAGATTTTGGATCCTATTCCCAGGGTCAGCATATCGAGTATTCCCCTGTAAATCCCGCATATTCAGAACCCAAAGAAACCCCTTCTGTTGGAAACCCTCTGGTAACCCCACAGCGAAGACCTATTATCCCTAAGAACCCGTCGCAGTCTGAAAGTAACCCTAGCTTGAGTATTCTTTTCACAGGTCAGTCTACCCCAGTAAGTTCTCCCCCCCCTAGATCCACTATGGCCTACATGCATGATGATATTAAGCTCCCTGTTTTCAAAGGAACTGGATCGGAGGATCCAGAATAGTTCTGGTTTTTATGCAAAGTAGTGTGGACTGCTAAGACCATTATGGATCAAGATACAAAAGAGCACAGCTGGTTACTTCTTTCAGAGACCGCTCTCTGACCTGGTTCATGAAGTTTTCCAGCACTCAGAACCATGTATTGGCTGATATAAAAGCAGCAATGATAAAGGAATTTAAGAAGCCGAAATCAGAGTTGCAGTGTATCACTGAATTGAAAGAGATTCAGCAGAGGCGCGGTGAATCAGTGTGGGACTTTGACCAAAGATTCAAAGTTATTCTAGACCAAGTCAATTTCACCATTAGACCTGCGAAGCACAAGGAATGGTTCATTGCAGTGTTGTTACCGCATATCAGAACTCCACTCATGCAACAGAAGGTTGCTGACCAACAGGAGGCTCTGGAAATCACGATGAAGCTTGAAACTGCTCCTGTCGAAGATAATTCCGGTATTGCTCAAATCCAAGCATAGTTGGCAGCGATGGATCTGGAGCTTCGTGACATGAAGAAAGGAAAAACCGGTCGCGAAGAGGGTTGGTGTACATAATGTCAGACAGAAGGTCATGCCAAGGAACAGTGGCCTGTGGTAAGAAATTACCTGAATACTGGTGCGCCAAACCCATTTAACCCACAAGTCCTATATTGTGAGCTCTGCAGAACAACAGGTCAGCATCAACCCGAAGACTGCTATCTGCTACAGAGGTATGGGAAAGTACCTAAGAACCCCTATTGTAAATTCTATAAGTCTGTAGGACATAATGAAGATGAGTGTCATAGTTATGACCTCATGAGAGAACGCACCTACGATACCTATCGGGTACAAAACGAGGGACAGAGCAATGATGGCTATGGTTACCGTGGTGGTGCACCAAGTAGAGGTTCTTTTGGAGGTCGTGGGTGAGGTGGTATGGCCGGAAGAGGAAGAGGCTAGGTTGTGTGTTACAATTGTAACCAGGCCGGGCATCTAGTGAGAGACTGTCGGAACCCAACTACGACATGTCGGTATTGCCGAGGAGTATATCATGTGATCGAGCAGTGCCTGTAGTTGATAGCTAAGATTCAGTAAAGAAACAGTGCCCCTACTCTGAATATTCAGATGATTTTTGTCGAGCAAATACCTGCCCCAGCCATTAATGTTGTTACCCGAAGTGGTGCTGCGACGGAAGTGTAGAATAAGGAGAAACAACCTGACGAGGCTTGGGTTCGTAAGGCCCCAGCAAAAGTCCTAGCATTTGATATCAAAAGAGAAAAAGAGACATTCATGGAAGCCAAGAGATATTTTGCTGCTCCTAGCACATCAGTAGCACCTGTGCAACAACATCAGCAGCAGTCGCAGACGTAAGAAGCCTCGACAGATAAAGTAAGTACACTGTGCTCCTTTTTACAGAGTTGTCTAAAGCTCTTAAGAAATCAGAATGCTTTAAGTGAGTTGTAGAAAGTTATTGCTTCCTGTGAACCTCAGCAAAGTTCTGGTCAGGCAAAAGCTGTTAATAGAGTCAGAAGAACTGGTAGGGAAATGAGATTGAATGCTCAGATAGGAGAATATGACATGACTGATGTCATCCTGGACCTAGGATCAGAGGTAAATGTCTTAACTAGGCAGACATGGGAACAAATGGGAAAACTTACCCTTGATTGGTCCCTTATACAGTTGAGATTAGCCAATCAGTAGAAGATTGTGCCCCTAGGCCAATTCACTAATGTCCCAGTAGATATTGATGGTGTCTATACTGTAGTAGACTTTGAAGTTATTGAGATCATTGACGATAGCAACCCCTATCTAGCATTTCTAGGTATTGAGTGGGCATTATACAATGATGCCGTCATTAACCTTAAGAAGAGACAGATGAATTTCGAAGGGAAAGGACTGAGAGTCATAGTCCCATTGGATCCTTTTCAAGGAGAGAGATACACAGAGCTAGTAAGAGATGAAGACTAGGATTTTTTGGACCACATCTACAATATCACAGCGAAGGAAGAAGATTCTGTTGATCCTACTGCCGAAGGTATCATGGATTGGCAGTGTGATAGCTCCTGCATGACAGATTTAGATGATGGCATAGAGAATTGGCAGAATAGACTGTATGAGCTACATGGCCATCGATGTGCCAAAATTACCAAGTCTCTCAGATGGCTTGGCTCACAAACAAGAACCTTACCTGTTTTTGATGGTTTGACAGACCCATAAGAGTTTATTGTGCACTTCTCAGAGCAGGTACCAGACTCACAGAAAATGGAGACTCTGGATTCAGCACTCAGATCCACAGCAGCCAGATGGTGTTATGGTCACAAAATGTACATTCATAGTTGGGAAGCATGCCAAATGTCCCTTTACCTAAGATTCAGGAACCAACATCAGGAGGTGCGAAGTAGGTTTAATGGTAAGACTAGTCCTCAGGGACATTTGGAGCAATGCTACAAGGCATGGAAGCATGTACCTCATGAAGAATGGGTACATAGGTTTGTGCACACCATGGAACCTATAGCAAAGAACTGGTATGCGGAGGTCGAGCTTCACCATGGTACTGTAAGTTGGGATTGTCTTGTTGATAGTTTTGTGCTGAAATTTTCTATTAATGAGGTTTCTCCTTCTTTGGACGCAGTTGTTAGGTTGATCCATACTAAAGTATTTGATGATAAAGAAATAGTAGAATACCAACCTGATTGGAAGGAACAGGAAGCCAATGCAGTAGAATATTATAACCTCGCAATTGACGAGGATGACGATCCACGCAACATTAACATTCCTAAGTCAGAAGGATACTGCGAAGTACATGGACCAGTAGTTGAGGCACTTGAAGTGACTCAACCCCTGAAGACACGGACCGTAAACATTGGGTCAGAAGAAAACCCTAAGTATGCTACCATTGGAGATTATTGGGATGATGAAATGGTAAGCAAGGTGACCCAACTTCTCCATGAATATCAGGATTTATTTCCGACAAAGTTCTCAGAGATGAAAGGTATCCTTGGTGATATAGGAGTGATAAAGATCCCTTTGAAATCGGATGTGAAGCCTGTGAAACAACGCCCTTATAGGCTGAACCTTAAGTATAAGGAAAAAGTCTGAATGGAGCTGGATAAGATGCTTGCTGCAGGAATCATTGAGCCTGTTGAAGAGTCCGAGTGGGTCAGTCCTATGGTGGTGCAAGAAAAGAAGACTAAGGGAGAAATCAAAATCTGTGTTGATCTGAGGAAGCTGAATGATGCCTGTTTGCATGATCCTTTCCCCACTCCCTTTACAGATGAAGTTTTAGACAATGTTGGAGGTCAAGAAGTGTACTCTTTTAGTGATGGATTTTTAGGTTACCATCAGATTTGAATTGCTACAGAAGATCGACATAAGACAACCTTCACTACAGAAATGGGATCTTTCTAGTATACAGTTATGCCCTTTGGATTGAAGAATGCAGCTGCCATGTTTTCTAGAGTAGTCATCTCTGCTTTTAAGGAATTTATACATAAATTCTTAGAAGTTTATTTTGATGATTGGACTATCTTCGAGTTATTAAAATACCACATAACTAGTTTAAGACTCATGTTGGACAAATGTAGACAGCATCAGATTTCCTTGAACTTGAAAAAGTGTATCTTCTATGCCCCTTTTGGCATTCTGCTAGGTCACATTGTCTGTAAGCAAGGATTGATGATGGATCCTGCGAAGATAGCCATTATTGTGAACCTGCCACCTCCGAAGTCTGTTAAACAACTGCGCACTACGCTTGGTCATATTGGTTATTACAAGAAATTCATTAAAGTATATGCTCAGATAACAACCCCTATGGAAAAGCAGTTGAAGAAAGATATTAGGTTTGAATGGACCCCTGAGTGTCAAGCAAGCTTGGATATTTTGAAGGAAAAGATGGTAACTGCCCCTATCTTAGTATTCCCTGATTGGAATAAGGAGTTTCATGTGCATGTCGACGCATCCTCCATTGCTTTGGGAATAGTATTGGCTCAGTCAGGTGAAGGTAATATCGATCACCCTATTTCTTTTGCAAGTAGAAAACTGTCCACAGCAGAAAAAAATTATACTACTACAGAACGAAAAGGTTTAGCTATGGTTTATGCATTACAGAAGTTTCGACATTATCTGTTAGGATCTCATTTTAAGATGTTCACTGATCACTCTACTTTGAAGTATTTGGTTAACAAGCCTGTGCTAGGTGGAAGGATATGCAGATGGTTGATTCTGTTTCAAAAATATGACTTTGAGATCATAGTCAAACCTGTAAGACTGAACCTAGGTCCTGACCACTTGTCGAGGCTCGAGTCAGGAGAAGAGCCCATTAGCCTGGACGAAGGTCTTCCTAATGCCCAGTTGTTTTCCATCCAGATGGTTGATGATTATTTCCAGGATATTGTTCAGTATTTGTCTATAGGTTTTGCACCCGCCGAAATGACAACGCAGCAGAAGAAACAACTGGTGGTTAGAGTAGCCGACTTTACCTTAATAGCAGGACAAGTATATAAGATGGCACTAGATGAAATACTGCGCAGATGCATCCTGGAGCATGAAAATCCATTAATTATGGCTGAGGCACACTTTCGCACAGTAGGAGGTCATTATGCAGGAAAAGCTACAGCACAGAAGATTCTGACAGCCAGATTGTGGTGGCCCACAATTCATAAGGATGCAAGAGAATATTTCCACAGCTGTGACATTTGTCAGAGGACAGGAAAACCATCTAGGAGGGATGAGATGCCTCTAGTTTCACAGGTAACTTTACAACCCTTTGATAAATGGGCTATTGATTTTGTTGGACCTATCAATCCCCCTGCAAAGAAATCCGGAGCAAGATACATTATTATAACAACTGACTACCTTACTCGTTGGGCCGAATCTCAACCAGTCACGACCTGTAGTGCTGCTACAGCCGCGAAGTTTATCTTCGATAACATCTTTGTTAAGATTTGGATGTCCTAGAATTCTTATGAGTGATCAAGGATCACATTTCTTAAATAAGACTATTAAAGTATTGACTGAATAATTTCAAGTATATCATCAGAAGAGTACTGCCTATCATCCTCAAGTAAATGGAACTGTCGAAGCCTTTAACAAGATCCTTGAACATGCTCTGACGAAGGTTTGCAATGCTAATCGAAATGAATGGGACCTTAGAATTCCAGCAGTACTATGGGCTTATAGAACCACCTGCAAGAAGTTGACATGCCATACACCTTGTAGGTTGGTTTATGGACAAGAAGTAGTCATGCCCATGGAGTACATTGTCCCTAGCCTCAGAATATATGCTTTTATAGAGATGGATGACCCAGATATGATGAAAGAAAGGCTGGCAAAGATACTAGAACTTGAAGAGGACATATTCATTGCAGGGTTCCAACAGCAAGTACAGAAATCTAGAGAAAAAGCATGGCATGATAGACACATCAAGAAGAAGCAGTTCCAATAGGGTGATCTTGTGCTCTTATATGACAGCAAATTCATGAAATTATCAGGTAAGTTCAAGACACATTGGAAAGGACCATACATAGTGCAGAAATTTAGTGATGGTGGTGCAGTCCAGTTAGCTAAATTGAATGGAGAAATTTTACCTTCCATGGTGAATGGAAGTAGGTTAAAGAAGTACAGGGACAAACTGGGACCCCTTGATCAGGAGTAACAGCATGAAGGACAGTCTAAGTACCAAGAACAGTTGGAATTGGGTTCTAGACTATAATGAAGCTGTTCTCAAAGCTACGAAGTGTTGAAGACTGTCAAAGTCTGAAGGTTGAAGTTTGGTTACTGTATAGTTCAGGATGGGTCGAAGGTGAATATTGTGTCGAAGGTACTTATCGAGGTGAAGTTGAATTTAGTGGTTATGTAGAATATCAAAGGTGTGTTGCAGCCTAAAATGTGATGGATGGGACAAACTTGACTTGGCGGCGTCGGCATGAGAACTGCCCTAATTGCCTGCAATGATGAGATTTTGAGACAATCTGGCGCCGTGTGGACAATATTTTCACCACTCCATCAGATTCGGTGTCATTAATGCACCATGTGACTGATTCTGTTGCAGGATTCTATAAGAAGCTACACCGGCCTGCGACTCCTGTATTGTACATTTCCTTGAGTTTCTTTAGTTAGAACTATGTCGAATGATTGTGAAGTCCAGGAGTTATTATGAGTGGTCAGGGAGAGAGCTCTGCTGAACCTTCTCAGCAATCCACCCGTGCAGCCATGTTCGACCAAGGCACAAAGAAAGGCAAAATTTCGCTCTAAGAGGAAGGAAGAAAGGCAGAAGTGCACTCTAAGCCACACAAAGAAAAGCACCGATCTTCATAGGAAAACTCTGAAACATCCCAAGATGTATCCTCCTGGTTTGGCAGAACCGAGGCGGCTATTTGTCTTATGCACCTTGACACACAATTCTGGGGACCCTAAGTTGTGGATGGTCAAATGTTCGGCAAGCAGATCGAAGGATGGGGTTGCTGATAGATCCAGAAGGCCTTAACCAGCATAAATATTATGAAGGAAAGGAACAAGCAGCCCACAACCGAATGTATGGCTTCAACAAGCAGTGCACTATGTTTCACCAACAATATTCTACCACCCGAAAAGCAGATGAGTGTCCCGGGACGGGACACTGGTGAGTCTTAGAGGCCTGTTGGGGTGCACACCCTAACGGTCCTTAAGGTGGGTAAATCAACGGGGTTATGGGAGTTTCTAAGCCGAGTTACAACTCAAAATAGTCTTAGGGGTGTCGGGGTTGAGTCAAAGTCCTCTTTTTGTAATAAACCCATGGTTTAAGTCCAGGGTTTAGGGTTCAGGGTGCCCATGGTTTAAGCCCATGGTTTTGTAATAAGTGCACTATAAATAAGCACTATTGTAAAGAAGTCAGGTTAGGCTTTTGATGTAAGATGAATTGATGCGAAGCTAAGGCTTGTTTTGTAAGAAGGTTAAGTCCTAGCTGTGTGCGTGGACGACCTCTATAGTTGTATGCGTAGAGGGTTTTGGGTGATTAAGGAAATCTGCAGCTATGTGCGTAGAGGCCTGTAGCTGTGTGCGCGGCTTTGAGGACTTGAAGGGATTTGCAGCTAAGTGCGTAGATCAGAACTATGGTTTTTGTAAAGAGTTGAATAAAACATAGTTCTATGGACGTAACCCCTAAACTGGGGGTGAACCACGTTATATCGTGTGTTGTGGTTTTTGTTGTGTTGTTGTTATGTTCTTATGCATTGATAAATATATATATGATAAGTAAGATCACTGCTAAATATTGACTTCGCTGGAATTCCCAGTAAAGGGTTAAGCAAGTCATTGTTTGTTTATCTAATCGCAAAGCTAAATAAGTAACTATTAAAGCTCTGCATTGTGTGATTATAAGTGTTAGAAACTAAAGGTACAGTAATATCCCTCTTCTGCTTGCAGAAACCTGATTCTGTGGCACCCCATAGCTATTTTGGGTGAGACTGCAACCTGTTCGCAGGTTGTTGCCAAAAGGGCCAACACTGTGGTCTTTTGTTGGTGCAAAGTTAATGGTATAAAACCCAGGTCTGCCCTATAGCCCAACACTAGCTGGAAGGTACTAGGCTCGTCCTTTTCTTTAATGAGGCTACATAATCCGAATTAGGAATAAAAGATAACACATCCACTTCCTTTCAAATACTTTAACAAGGGAGAAAGGAAACAAGTGTGCTTGGAAATATTTTTATTCTTTAAGGAGTCTGAAAAGAGATTAATAGAAACTCCATAATCGTCAGTAAATAAAGGAGGAAGTGTTCAATGTTCCGAAAGAGGCGATGTTTGGAACATGGATGATGGGGAGAAAATAATAGTGGAACACTAGTGGGGCCTCCTTGTGGGATAGTGAATGGTGGTAAAATAATGCAAATTTTGCAGTATGGATGGAGCAGAGGGATCGTGAACATGCCAATACAGAGCCTCATATGAGTCAGTTGTGTGAGATGATGATCCGCGAGGGAGGCATCTTCGTAGGTCATTTCTTCACACAAGAGATATTTTTACAGTGGCGGGAGCTTCTGATTCTCATTGAGGATTATCCATATGCTGACATGGACTATTAGAGAGATCCATAGATGCCTCGACCTCCTAGATAGGTCTGGGGACCAAATGTTATGTACACATGACTCCTTGTGGTTTCAGCCATATATATTTTACTATCATAGTGGTAGATAGATGATACATGCGATTTATTATGACAACATACTATGTGCATGTGCAAAATTAGGACCACATCCCCTAGTAGGATACCAACGACACAAGAGAAGAGTGGAGAGTTTAGGTACACCCGCTCATGGGAAGAGGATGTGAAGAAGTGCTACATTAGACTCACTATGGCTAGACATAGAGAGGCTACTAGAGGAGGTCACCAACGATGGGTGGCAGTACCTAGATGAAGATATGATCACCACATGCTACTGGGACCCTACTAGTGGATCTCTTTGATGAGGAGAACACGGTGGTTGTTGAGTATGTCAGAGAAACTATACAAGGATATTTACTTATGGAAGAGGAGGAGTACACTAAGGAGGACACTGAGTTAAAAGAGGATGACCCAGACTAGAATCTTGTGATGTTTCCCCCAATGCATTTGAGCATGGGGAATTTTGTATTACATGTAGGATGAGAAAGCCTATGAGGATTCTATTTTTTGTACTGATTATGATATTATGACATGGAAGCACGTGGATGCACATTTTTGTATTTTTATGTGTTTTATGAGTCTCTTTTTATGATGATGACTATGCCAATATGATGTATATGGCATATGTATGCATGACTATATGATGATACATGATGCAGTTTATTTCCTATATGTGATGATTTATGTGCCACTATAGAACATCATCAGCCATTTGATTCGCTACACTATTCAGGCTTCTAGGAACATGTGTGAATTAAATGGATTCGAAATGTCTAACCAATTTTCTAGTGCGAAGAACCTTCTAAAGAGGTAGGAATCATGTACCTGGTAGTAGCTATTCAACTAGGTTACAAGAAGCTGGGTTTCTGAGAAGAGATCAAGGCGATGAATACCCAAGTGAAGGGAGGTGTTTAGGAAGCCATCGATAGCGTCATAGTCATCCTGGTTGTTGGTATAAATTCCAACAAACATTCCGTCGATATCAATAAACTCATGTGATGGTAAATCAATGATCCACGAAGACGAGGCAATATTTGGAGAGCATCTACTTGCAACATCAGTGGAACTAAAATAGGAGGGAAAGGTAGGATCCATATGGAACAACAAAG
The DNA here is from genome assembly GCA_001517045.1 of Pseudotsuga menziesii. Taxonomy (NCBI): domain Eukaryota; kingdom Viridiplantae; phylum Streptophyta; class Pinopsida; order Pinales; family Pinaceae; genus Pseudotsuga; species Pseudotsuga menziesii. The sequence continues at coordinate 140,663 of LPNX010123672.1, forward strand.
GAAACAAAATTTGAGACTCATGGAAAAAATGATGCAAAACAAGAAAGAAAAACTATGATACAAGGGTATTCAGGGTGGTCATATTAGGCATATAATCTCTTGAGGTAGAGCCGATTGAGAGGATTCTCTAATAGGTGACCTTCGAAGTCAGCAAGGAGGTATGTCCCATTGTTGAGCCAATGGTGGATGACATAAGGGCCATGCCACATAAATTATAACTTCCCTTTTACAGTCTTATCATGGGCTTGATCATAGGCGAGGACAAGGTCCCCCAAGTTATGGTGCATGGGTGGATGTGGGAGTCATAATGGGACTTTGAATGGGTCTTAGCTGCTTCGATAATTTGGAGAGAAATGTGATGGTCATCATCAATTTGTTCAAGCATATGTAGCAATGTTTCCAATGGTGAAGTATCAGGTAGAAGCTTGAAGGAAAGGAGAAGTGACGAAATTTTTCATTAAATGGGAATAACTGAATCCACACCATCGACTACATGGAATGGGGTAAAACCGGTAGTGGTTTCAAGGATCTCTTCGTTGTTATGAAATTGGCGACTGGATAGATCAGAGGGATATTCCACGATCAATGAGGGGGAAAGAAGAATGGAAGTTGAGATCCTAAATATGGTTTTGGTTGTATCTAAGGAATAAGACTATGTGGGAATATAATAAACCCACTTCATAACTTAGGATTAAATATTTAATCAATTTTGATTAATTTACTACCCACTAGCCTAGATAGTGGGAATCCACTTGCAGTACATAGTCAACACTTATAATATATACCCTAGGATGATTTTTGGGGTTAATCCTCTTGAGTTTATTGACTATCAAAATTAGTAACTGTACTTTCCTGCAGATTCTTCCTTATGCTTCCTTTATCCAACTTTTCTGTGGATAAGGTAAATCTAGTCATCTAGGAAACTTATATATATTGTTTCGAACCCATCCTCCATGATTTTCTCTCCATTTTATAGGATTAGAATGTTTTTCCATCACTCTTAAAAAATCACTCATGCTTTTTCTAATTCTTGAGGTCCTTGATTTATTTGGGAAGTTCTTTAGCCACCTATGGGGGTTTAGCAATTTTGTAAGTATATATTTATGAGATTGAAGAGTTGTCTCCAATACAACTTGATTTTACCTAGGAGGGATGTAATATTTATGTAAACTATTAGTCATCATAATTCAATGGAAGGATACACTCCAATATTCATCTCTTCATTCATGTGATTTAGTCTCTTTTCTTCTCTCTATTTTCCTATGTAGTATTGTGAGAATTATCTTAGTAGATATATCTATTTAAATTTCTTATTCTTATCATGTTTACTCATAGAATTGGATTTTTTATTTATACATGGTATCAAAGTGCAAGGTTTCTCAAGTTATACAAAGTTGAGGATCACATCCAATCTCCTATTCTTCTCTAAAGAAGAGCTTGGTATAAGCTTACAATATTTTCTCATAGTTTTGTTTTTGCTGGTTGCAGAGAGTTTCATATTGAGCGCATCAACTCAGAATTATGGATCCTTCTTCATCCATGATCCTAAATCCCTTCAACTATTACGAATAAAAATCCAAAATTGTCATTCTATTGCACAGTAAGGGACTATACAGAGTTACTCTAGCTTTGGAGAATGAGCCCAATGCTATGATTGAGAAAGATAAGTGGAATAATAGGTTGGATGAAGCCTATGGATTTTTTTCCTCTCTATTTCTCCTAATCTACTCTTTCATATAGATTTTTTGACCATTCCAAAGAAATTATGGACCAAACTTGAGTCTCTCTTTGGAGTTCAAGATGAGTTAAGAGCACATCAGTTAGAGATTGAGTTATTCTGAATGAGTCCAAGAATTTTCGATTCTATTGAGGGTTTCTTCACCAAATTCAAGTCACTTTTTATAATTCTCAAACATTGTGGGATTGAGAAGAAACATGATCAATTAATCATTTCCTTTTTTTTTTAAATTGGGTTCTGAATACTTAGTTTTTGTGTCTACTTTTCATGCTACTAGGCTTGTTGTTTTTAATTGGAAAATGCCTTCTTTGTGTACTTTATTTTATTCAATAACAAATGAGAAAGACAAATTGATCCATATGGGTGATTTTAGATCCTCAAAGGGAAAGGATCATGGTCTCATGGTCCAAGGAAGCAATAATACCAAATACAAATAAAAGAAAACTGTGAAAGAGAAGAAGCCAAAGTCAGAAACTGAAGATGAAAGTTCGAAGCCTATTGATGAAGATTAATGAAGAAGGTTGAGAACACGGGGTGAAAATCAAAGTGTTCTTATTGGATCAAGGGATTTCACCAAGAGAATAATTTTTTCAATAATAATATGGACATAATGTCTCATCTTCTTGACAATCACAACATCGAAGTTTTAGGTGAGTTAGAGAGTCCTGTTGATTCCTCATAACACTGTCATGGTGCAAAGTTCCAAGGTGATATAACCTATGCTTTGAGTGCCAAAATAAAATCATTTTATAATTTATCTTATATGGATTAATTTTATGATATATCAGAATCAGAAATATCACATCTTTTCTTTGATAATCCACCTATCAGTCTCCTATATTCATCTCTCAATAATTGTGATTTTTCACTAGATCTTGACTTGCCTTTAAGAATCTCTTCCTCACTCCATAATTATGATTTAGAAGCATGTGTTCAGAATGATCTACATTTCATGAAATCATTCATACCACCATCCATACTATCTACCATACATATTTTATTTAAGGTCGACATATAATATTTTTATTATTAATACTTAATATTATTTATGGTCGACATATAATATTTATATTTTTTTTATTTTGTTAGGAAAGAACATTACAACATCTCTCCCATACATGGTTTTAAAAATATGTGCAAGGCCCTCCTAAAACCATGGTTTGTTTAGGAGTCCTTACACATGGTCTTAAAACCATTTGCAACAACCTCCTAAACCATGTACAATAAAACCATGGGTTGTTTAGGAGGCCTTGCACATGGTTTTAAAACCATTTGCAAGGTCCTCCTAAACAAACCACGACCAACATTTTTTTGTGGATAATTCAATTTTTATTTTTTATTTTTTTGTTAAGTAGGAACATTACAACATCTCCCCCATATAGTGTTGTTTTTTTATGGACATTTTTTTTTTGCTGATAATTATTTTTTTAATTTTTTATTGTTTTGTTAGGAAGGAACATTACAAAATCTCCCTTATATTAGGTTGTTTTTGTGGCCAAAATTTATTTTGGACGATAATTAAAATTTTTATTTTTTATGGTAGACATTTGCAAGTGGAAAGTTACATGAGGAATGTTACATAACGTTACAAGATATCCCCCATTCCGGGTTGTATAATGCCTCTCGACGTAATTACATGGTTTCAAGTATTCCCTATCTTTAAGTGGTTGGTTATCCATGACCTCAGTCATGTTTGGAATGATATTCCACATTTTTGGATATATTCTAAACACTTATGGTTTTGATACCAAGTCCATTTATCATTCATATTTTTACACTTATAAATTTTTGTTATCGGATAAATCTACTCAAGCGGACTCAAGCCAGATCTCCCTAATACAAGTGGATATAGAACAAATCAAGTACACAATACATCCTAATTTACTAGATCAAATAGAAATGCAAGCCAAGAAATAGATCTCTTACCTGCAATATGCAAATCCTCTTCTCTCTTTGTTGATCCAAGCTCCAGAGCCTTCAGATCTTCAGCTGCAAAACCCTATAAAGTAAGTGGAAACAAACAAACAGTACATGTGTATCTAACCATGAATTAATCTAAGCTAATACTTAAGGATGAAATCTATAAACATCATCAACACAACCAATGTTTATGGAAATATATTTTTATTAATGTAATCAAGGAGATACATAGAATTACATAAAGAAGGAATGTCACAACCTAGCCTTAACGCTGCAACCTTCCATCTAAAAATCCAAGCCAAGCCTTCAAACCAAGGTAATAATCCTCCCAAAGGATGATATGGATCACCTAGAAATTTCACGAGCATAAATTACCTTAGTCCTTCCTCTCTTCACCATGGAGAGAGGGTTTAATTTATAAGGATAAATGGATAGAGTAGGTTGAGGATTAGCAGGAGGGGTCTAAGAAATATTCCCCATAGGTCAAGAAGATGAATACCACCTCACCTAGATAATAGGAATAGTCATACACCCCATACACCTTCGAGGAGGGCCTCGAAGTTCATTTTTTTCCCCCAAAACACCATCGATGCACCTTTCATGAAGCGAAAGAGTGTCAGCACACCTTACAAAAGGGGAAAAAGAACCATCGACACTTTTAGCATGAAGAGAAAAGGCGTTGGTGCACCTTTTCTTAATATAAAGAGCACCACTGGTGCACCTAGCATGAAGGGGAAAAGTGTCGGCCTATATAGAGAGGGTAAGGGTAGGAACAACCTCAGATCAACCCAGTTTAGCAGAGAGAACTTTAGGGATCAGGAATAAGGTTAACACATGGCTCAACATGACGAGATTTCATTGTAATAGAATTCCACCCAAAGCATGAAGTTAGATGAATGTGATAGGTGAATGCTTTGCTAAGTGAAGAAATTGAATGCAAGTATGTTGGCTAGAAAGTGATGTAGTACAATTGAATCAAGTCTCGTATGACTCATAACATAGTTGCTAACCAAATCAATGCAGATATATGGTAGTAGAGACTGACCAAACATGATCATGGCTACTAGACACAAGCGTAGATCCATGATGAGATGATAACACAACCATGACCAATACAAAGTGGATCTGTGTAATATGACTCAAAACAAACTCCATCGCAAACTGGGAAAAATATTAGATGACCCAGGGTCTTCAAGCCGAACCCACAATGATACGAGTCTAACCATGTGATTACAAGGTATTGATGTTGAACATGGTAGAAACCACTTTATTATTAGTCATTAATGTAAACTATTAACAAGTGCAAGGGAAATCACCATTGATGTCATTGATTCCCAAGGTATCTCAGTACATCCTACCAAGTGTGAATATAGGACTTGGAGTTGAACACTCAGTAGGATCTTTAAATCATGAGTCAATGATGTAAACTCATGTTGAAAGCAAAGTAGCCTACCATTAAGGCATGCATGCCTAAGGTACTTGACTTGGTTTCTAAGTCTAATTCCTACATGAAGAGTTGAAGTCGACATGAATAGACTGGTTGAAGGAGGGCCATGATGAATCCTCCATCATTGACACAAAACACAATCATAGATGTTTTAGAGAAAACCAGACAGTAGAGTAATGCATGAAACTGACTCAGAAATCACCAACATGATAGAAGGTAAACTAATTGTAGATAAATGACCAAATTTCTCTTGAACATGGGCATGGCATGACTTGGTAGTATTGAGATGAGAATGATACCAATCCCCCATTGTAAGTAACGACAAGAGTATTATTGGAAAACTCAAGTAAGGTAAGAAGACTCATGGAATTATTAAGACTTGAAGACAAACAGAATACCCAAGTAACTAAATGCATATGCAAATGAGTTCCATGCTCAAGAGTAACTATGTAATTCTGTAACAAAATATACATTCTTTCCTTAATTTCCCCATCATGAAGGATGAGTGCCTATTTTCATTTTTACAAGTTAAAAGAGGGTAACAACAATCACTATAGATCATCAAGCAATGATTCCATTCTCATATGTTTGATGAACCTAAGAGAGGAGGGGTTCATTCCCATAAAGGGTCATTCATTGTTTAATTTTATGATTTCGATGAAAGTAGACCCATTTTTCGTTTCATGTTTAGAGAGTCTGAAATGACTAAGAAGACTCCAAGGTGGAATTTTTCATAAATTTAGTCCCTAAGGCCTGAAAAAGTATAAAATGATTCCTAGGAGAACTCTTCTAGTAATGTTTGGTTGGAGTATATCTTTTTTGTAAGTAGTGTCCCCTGGTCCTAAAAATGGGTAAACTATCACTAGGAAGACAACTCTTCAAGTCCTTTTACGAGCGTAAAGAAGAAAACCTCACACGATGATCTTTTCACATTTAAAGAGTCCGAAAAGAGCTTAAAGAATACTCCATTAAGGTTCTTTTTTCATTATCCAATTTTAACGAGTCTAAAAACAATAAAAATACGCTTGATACCTCTTCACTAAGTTTGTAACGAGTACACCGAAGGTACAAAAAGAACTTGAAACCTTTTTCATGTTTGAATCCATAACATGAAAAAGAGATAAAGTAAGCTTGAACCAATTTTAATGTTTTACCTAGAGCACAAAAAATGAAAGAATGCTCAACACCATCTTACTATTTTTAATGAGCTGGAAGATCAGTTGAAATAATGCTCATGGTATCTGCTTCATTTTTTAACGAGCTTGACATAGAATAAAAACTATGTTCAAAGGGTCGTTTCATGGCTTAACAAGCTCAAAACTAAATAAAGTATGCTCTAATGGTCTCCCATTGATGGGTGATTTCCCAACATGATGCCCAGTGGTTGGTACTTTCCCCCAATATAACTGTCAAGTAACTTAAATCCAACAAAGGGTGGTAGGGTACATGCCCCCCAAGCTTTGTTTTGTCTGCTTCACAAGCAGATGAAATGAAGGTTGAAATATTGAGTCTTGACACAATGGAAGGATCCGTTTCATTGTTTAACGAGCTTGAAATGAAAAAGGAACTATGCTCAAGGCCATTTCATGGTTTAACTAGATCGAAACTAAAATAAAATATGCTCAAAAGGTCTCCCATTGAGGGGTGATTTCCCGACATGATGTCCAGTGATTGGTACTTTCCCTAAGTATAACTTTCAAGTAACTTAAATCCAACAAAGGGTGGTAGGGTACATGCCCCCCCAAGCTTCATTTAGTCTGCTTTACATGTAGATGAAATGAAGGTTGAAATATTGAGTCTTGACACAATGGAAGGATCCGTTTCATTTTTTAGCGAGCTTGACATGAAAAAGGAACTATGTGTTGGAGTATTGGGTACCTCCACATGGTATAACCACCGCACCTCTAGGAATAAAAAAAAAATTGACTAACCACCACTCCTGGTCATAGGTCCTTGTGTTGGGTTTCAAATGTTCACCAACATCTACAGGTTTTGGTGTAATGGAAAACCTTACATGGTATCAGAGTTGAGGTCTCAGGTTCAATTCCCTCGAGCTACGACAGAGGCGGGGTGTTGGAGTATCGAGTACCTTCACATGGTATAAACGTTGCGCCTTCGAGAATATAAAAACAAGTGGACTAACTGCCACTCCTGGTCATAGGTCCTTGTGTTGGGTTTCAAATGTTCACCAACATCTGTAGGTTTTGGTGTAACGACAAACCTTACACTATGCTCAAGGTTCGTTTTATTTTTTAACGAGCTTAAAACCAAGAATAGACACTGCTCAAAATTACCTATTTCATTTTTATACAAGCTTTAAATAGAAAAATAACTATGCTTGTGGGGACCTGTTTCATTTTTACACAAGCTTGAAACAAAAAATAACTATGCTTGAGGACATCTATTTCATTTTTTAACGAGATTGACATAGAATGGGAACTATTCTCATAGGAATCGGTTTCATTTTTTAATGAGCTTGACAAAGAAAGGGAACTATGCTCATAGGAATTTCTAAGACAACTTGATGTCTAGAAGTTGGTGGGTTTCCCCCTTACATAAGAAGTTGGCGAATTAACTCCAGTATGATGTCCATAGGCTATATCCATGCCCCCCATTTTACCTATGATGGGAAGAACCTAAATATAAGAAGGGGAAGGAACCACAAGAACATGTGGGAAATTAGGTGAAGTCTGATGACTAGGAGTCATATCATGATTGGGTTTAACAAAGGAAATCTTATCAATGGTAACAATCTTCCCATCATGGGGAAAATGCATCACTTGAAAGAGTGCGGACATTATATATTTCATAGCATAAACATAATCACACCCATATTAAAGTGTAAGGGACCTTGGACTACCATGACATCAATACAGATGGTTTTTCCTTCCAAAGTGATAGGAAAATGAGGAAGGATCCCTTAAGGCTCTATAGGTGCTCGATTAAAATACAGTATCTGATCGGTAGCTTACACAAGCGAAGGAAAACCTATGTCTTGCCAAGCGATAAAGGATAGAATGCTAACAAAGCACCCTTCGTCAAAAATAGTTAGGAGTATTCTCTTAGCAGTAACTCTCATAGATATCTAGAAAGGAACACTTGAATGAAGAGAAAATATTTTGTTAGGTTACTCCAGTCAAAGGAAATAAACTCACTACTTGGATAGGTTTCTGTCAAAAGAGGAAAAATTTACTCTTGCATAGAACAATCTAAACTAACTACGAAAACTTCAGCTGGATGGTTTTCACTCTCAATTAGAAGAGAGGGACAAGATGAATTCTGTGTCTAAGGGACTACTTTAGTCTCAAAACTCTCTGATGAAAGAGTGGGATCGGGTGGAAATTACATTGAATCAATGAATTTTACTTCACTCTCCAAAGGAAGAATGGGATCAACCAATGATGGACTTGGATTGACCACTTCGACTTCACTCTTCAACGGAAGAGTGGGATCGATCAAGGATGGACTTGGATCGACCACTTGATCAACCAATGTGATGTTAAGGGACAACTTACGATAACCAGTTGGAATCTATTTCTAAGAAATCGTAATATATTCCAACAACCTTGAAGCCTCATCCATGCAAGGAAAAAGGTAAGTACGTGTTTGGGTACACAGAGTATTCCCAAAATAGCGAACACCTTCAGCAAACACTTCACACAAATAGATCACAGATCAACACATCGATGTTTGTCACATGGTTAAAACCCTATAGAGGGAAACAGTCCACGGCCCCATCCAAATAGCTACTTGGAGCAATTTATTATGCAAAAGAAAGAAAGTTACATATGAGTTTCTCATAATCGATCAACTAGCCAATGACCCTCCATGATCTTTAAATAGAGATCATGGACCAATCGGGTGTTAAGCCATGGATCAATGATAGGTATAATCTAAGAGAAGTTGAACCATCGGATCAATTTATGTCTAGAGCATATCGTGACCATCATATTAGAATATTTACAAATGCATACTAAAGAAACACACTTTACCTAACAGATATATTACACAAGCTGATCTTAACTAACTCCTAAGTGTCTAAATATCCTAACATCCCCCCTTAAGAACAACTTGGGATAGGATTGAAGGATTTACAAAAGTGACACTATTAGGAGAAGGAAGGAGGCATTAGAACCTATCCCCCATTAAGGACACATTCCTGAACTCCTAACATAGATTGAAGTTTAGAAAACTTCGCTTCTGTAAGAGACTTGGTAAAGATGTCTGCAACTTGATCATCTGTAGGGAAATAGATCATTTCAAGAACATGATCATGAACAAGATTTTTGATGAAGTGCATGTGTATCTCAATGTGTTTTCTACGTTGATGTAGAACTGGATCTTTGGCAAGCTTGATGGCACTTTGATTATCACACCAAAGTGGAGTAGGCTGCTGCTGCTTGAATCCAAACTCTGAAAGGATATGTCGAAGCCATAAAGCTTCCTGACTGGCATTAATTGCAGCTCGATATTCTGCTTCTGCTAAAGAAAGAGCAAGATCTTGTTGTTTCTTACAAGCCCAAGTGACAGGTCTAGATCCCAGAATGAAAACATAACCTGTAGTATACTTTCGATCATTAGGATCGTTGGCACAATCTGAATCAGTGAAACCAACCAACAAAGGTTTCCCCCCTGTACTGTAATGAATCCCAAAATAAATTGTACCTCGAATATATCAAAGTATTCTTTTGTTTCTTTCCAGTGAATTTCATGAGGTGTTTGCATATAACGGGAAATAGTACCAACAGCAAAGGAAAGGTCAAGATGGGAATGAGTCAAGTGTAAGATACTACCAAAAAGATGATGATACAAGGTGGCCTCTACTTCAAGGGAAGTATAAGCGGTATAAAGTTTGACTCTAGACTGGAAGGGAGAAGGGGATGGTTTACAATCTTCCATGTGAAAGCAACGAAGAAGGTCACAAGCATACTTAAACTAGGAAAGAAAGATTCCATTTTTGGTTTGCAAGACTTGGAGACCAAGAAAATAATGCAAATATCCTAAGTATGACATTTCAAAATTTTGCTTAAGACTGGATTTCACATTGGTTAAAAGTTTAGGGTCACTACCAGTAAGGATAAGATCATCAACATAAAGAACAAGTATGATGAGATGGTTTCCTACTTTCTTATATAGACATTGGGGTTAGAATGGCTTCTAGAAAAACCAATGTCAAGGAGAAAGCTATCCATTTTGGCATACCAAGCTCTAGGAGCTTGCTTAAGGCCATATAAGGATTTTCTTAAGGAGACAGACAAGGCTAGACTTATCCTGAACATAACCAAGAGGTTGTTCCATGTAAATTTCCTCCTGTAAATCACCATGTAAAAGGTAGACTTGACATCCATTTGATGGAATTCCCAGTTATGTAAGGATGCAAGGGAAAGAACACGACAGATGGGGTTCATTTTTGTGACAGGAGTAAAGGTTTCATTGTAGTCAATCCCTTCAACTTGGGAAAAACCTTTGGAAACTAACCTTGCCTTAAGTCTTTCAACACTTCCATCTGATGCATACTTAGTTGTATAGACCCATTTACATATGACAAGATTTCTTCCTTTTGGAAGAGGAATAAGATCCCAAGTATCGTTCACCATTAAGGAATGATATTCTTCATCCATAGTTGTATCCTAGTCTAGATTTCCTAAAGCTTCTGCAAATGTTTTTGGATCATGATTCTTGGAAACTTGATCCAAAAGAGAAGAGGCTCGCTGAAACTGAGAACATGTTCAACGTTGATCTCTAGGATCACTAGAAATATCACCAGTTGCTTCACATGTTGAACGACCCCATCGATGAAGCATTGGTGCTAGTGTAACTGGAGGAACATGAGCATGCAGAGGTGGATTTTTATCCTCACTGTCATCATCAGAAACTAGATTTGGAAACCTGTCAAGGAAGTTGGAAGACGAAGAAGAAGAAGAAGAAGAAGGAATAATCGTCGAATCAGGCCCGTAGGCCAAAGATGGCATACCCACCAAGTTAGGCTCACAGGCCAAGAGATTTTCATCAAATTTAACATCTCTTCTAATGATTGTATCATGAGAATGTGGCTGAAGGAGTCTATAACCTTTTACATCTTTAGAATATCCAATAAACATGCACTTTTCACTTTTAGGCTATAATGCTTTCTATTTTTCATCCAGAATGTGAGCCCATGCTTCACAACCAAACACACAGAAGTGACTTACATCTGGTTTAATTTTACTCCATGATTCTTTTGGTGTTATACCTTGTAAAAATTTAGTTGGTGTGTGATTAACTATGTAATTTGCACAATTTATGGACTCATCCCAATATTGATAACTTAGTCCCTTAGATTGGATCATACAATTAGCCATTTCTTTTAAAGTGCGGTTCTTCCATTCAGCTACACCATTTTGTTGTGGTGTATATGGAACAGTG
>LPNX010123672.1:164651-191988 GCA_001517045.1 Pseudotsuga menziesii
TAGGAAGGTCACAATGCTCTAGAACCTAGCCATAGGGCAGGTAAAGGTGCAATGGGAGCACTATAGACCTGGAGAAGATACATGGGAGCTGGAGGATGCCATGTGATTGGCACATCTTTTTTTGTTCAATTCTACAGAACACTGAGGCGGTACCAGTGTAGCATTTTATTCAATTTTGTAAAGCACTAAGGACATTGTTATTGAAGGGGGAGGGGAATGTAACACCGTGGTTTTGACCCCGTTTGCATTAAATATACATGATACATATATTGTAAATAATCATGGTGCAGAGCTAAAGGAAAAGGCCCCACCATGGATTTGGTTATGTTATGTTTCAGATAGAAATTGTCACCAATGGTATATCGGGACATGTGGCATACATATTAAGTTGTGGCATCATGTAATTATGCATATTTAATTAAATAACCCAATCAGCTATGTTCACTGCAACCAAATTGAGAAGGGGCATGATTCCTAAGGATAAGGAGGGGGAATGTTGAACCTTGAGCCATGGGGGAAAATCAATGTGTCACAACCACCTTAATTATTCTATTGTTAGTTGGGGTCAATATTTTGCTGGCAGGAAAACCACTATGCCCACACGCCTGCACTCTCTCCACGACACAATTTGGATTGCCGATCGTTCTGTCCACTCTCCCCACCGGTGACTATTCATTTTTTTCCTCAGGAAGAGCGGAGTTAAAAGCGATTAAAATCCTTGTATGGGGGTTCACCTTTTACTCCTTCACATCGTTTGCCAGTCCATCGTTGTGTTCTTTTTCCATTCATGTAGGAGATCATTTTCCCATTCACCATTGTCTGAATGTGTAAAGATTTGTTACTCCATCGTTGAATTATGACTGTGATATCATCCACAGTGTGTTGGTTGCGTATTTCTCCATCATATAGAGATTGGGAGTCTATTCCTTTCCCATTTTCGGTCTGGGTAAGTCTCCAATGATTGCAGTGGGGATTGTGTGCTGTGGGCTCATGGTTGTTCATGGGTTGTTGTTTTCTATGATTGTTGGACTGTGTATTTCCCATGTAATTTGGTTGTTGTATATTGGTGTGGAATCGTTTTGGCTAGAATAGGGCCAATAATGATCCAGGGAGCTGTTTTTCTTTGTTAAAGCTTAAATAGTTGTTTTTCTACATCCATGCAGTGGTTTTGTCCTCGGACTGCATTGGAGTGGTGAATGAGGTTCTGATGTTCTTGATAAACTTGGTGGTTTGGGAACCACACAGATAGAGCTAGTGGCTGGCTTTCTTCTCCACAACCCCTAAATAACACTGGAAGGGAGATCATGGTCTGAGGGACTGCGTTGCAGAGAAAGGACTGATTTCCTTCTGTTGGGTATGTGTGGGTGTCCTAGAAGCCAGGTTGGTTCTGGTGTAGGTTCCCTTAGCTCTTCAATGAGCTCACCAGCTTAGCATTTAGCCTTTCCCAGCTCCTTGATGGCCTGATAAACCCAACTTTGTTGCCTTGGCTGATCCGTTGTTCGCCTGATAAACCAAACTGTGTTGGCTTGGCTGAACTGTGTATCCTTGTGGTGTTTTTATCCTTGGCTATGTGTAATCCTATTAGTTCCTTATTCCTTGGGGAATCATTCCTAGCTTGGGGGTGGAAGCGTTGCTGAGAGAATAAGGAGCATGCGGGCCTATGGTTGGGTGGAACGTTGCAACGATGTAGGTGGTTGTGGGACAAGTCCTTATTAAGATAAGTATTCTTGCTTGACTTCTGTCTACAATCGTATTTCCCATTGATGAATGATAATCTACATAATGAATGTTGAAGTGTATATGAATGCATGTTGTTTTGCTTCCGCTATGTATATGAATGATTAGTGCATCGTAGTATGTTTTATGTTTTAAGCAGTCTTTTTATAGCATTATATGTATGTATGTTCATGCTCATGGGGCTATATTCTTGGATTATTGATGTATCGTAGTGTCCTCTTCGCCGGTTGGAGGGTCGGGGACGTTATAGATGCTCATACGGTAAAGGACCAGGATCTGACACAAAGGGTGCATTTGGTATGAAGGGATTGGAGAAAAACCATACATGTAATCCTATAATCGATCTAGGAAGGTTCAAAGTAGCCATAAATGGAGGACCAACAACTCCGCAAGGAAGATAAGAAAAAGACATACCCTGAAAAGGGGTCTCTTGACTAGTGGTCCCGGGAGTGTCTCCCATATATGAACTCTCTAAGAATATCTAAAGTACCACACAAAATAAATACTGCTCAATTCTAAAAGAAACAAGAAACCTTTGTGAATAGGAGTGGATCAAAAGTCAGGATCCTCATGGGATTATCAAGGCTTCACAACTCGCTATATACCGCATGGTCCAAAATTATAACATGACAAGGAGGATTTGGACCGTACCCTTTCTTGAATACTCAAAAAACTGGATGACACATGTGTAGTAGTATCCCCAAGTGTTGTTTTTAGTGTATTGCAATTTCAAGAAAACCAAAAGGTTAACTCAGCTGATTACATGAATCTTAAGAGGGTCTTCCAATATACACTAGGTATGGGGGATATGAACTCCGTAGTGGTGATGTCTAATGAAAAACCACGTGAAAGGGGCCTTTTGACATGCAATCAAATATGTTAAGTACCTTTCAATATACCTCAAGGGTATATGAAAGGTCATTCGATATACCAACGGTCTGTGGAAGAACCACATAGTTCCCAGGATGCAGTGCAGGAAATAAATGATAGTTGCCACGCTTAATGATGTCGAAACACGTCACTATCTTACACAAAGTGACTAAATGATTTTAATCCTAAGATAGTGTTAATTTTATATTGATTGGTTAAGTGGATGCATGAGGTGTAGACATGAAATGTAAAAATAATGCAAATACTTGCTACATGAAAATGCACATTTCTCTTTCGATGAAAGCTACCTAACGTAGGGAAAGAGTTTTTTGTTAAAGAAGACAAAAAATCAGAGATCTAAGAAAACCAAGTTCTATTCAAGGCCAAATATGAAGCTTAACAAATCAATATCAATCACAATTCTTGAAAAGACCTATGAAATCATACACGAGCATAGGGGGCTCATTTTTTTTTCTTCTCTTTTGATTGAGTTTTCTCTTCAAACAAACATGAATCTGAACAATAAACAAAATAATAATTCTTTCATAGATTGCAACTAATTCTAACTTTCTGCAATAATAGTCCAAAAGGTGCAAATGAAATCAAAGACGCAACAAATCTTAAAAATGCACAAAACACAGTAAAGAAGCACTTTTATTTTTCAAATGCATATATCAAATTGAAACTTTATAATGATACTCTTTTCATATATACAAATAGAAAATGAAAGAACATCTACAACACTCCATTCATTCAGAAATCAAAAGAAATATGACAAGCACCCAAACAACTTCCAAAACAATTAGGAATTGCTCCAAGACTACAAAAATGCAACCAAAACTCAATGACTGAGGGGAGGAAGGGTTTGGATATCAAGTATAAATATCCAAAAAGATCTAAAAAGGTATGGAAATGTGATTAGGAATGGAAAGGAAGAACTAACAAGTGGAGGATTGAAATTTCCTACCACAAGCAAGTCATTCGCTTGACTAGTAAAGCATCTGAAAATCAACAAAATCAACTTCAAACGAAGATAACGCTGGGTCTAGCGGGTGTATGACTATCATATGCAGCCTAAACACCAAAATCTATCAAACCAAAACCCAAAAGAGAAGGAAAATAAAGCTAAAATATGAGTTTCAAAGGGCAGGCATACCTTCCTATACTGCATTAGAGCACCTAGGAGGGGAAGACGCACCTACAACACTGCACCAGAGCACCTAAGAGGGGAAGGCACACCTACAATACTGCACAAGAGAATCATCAATGCACTATCTCTTAAGAAAAAGAGCATCGGTGGAGACAACACTTATGAAACTAAAAAACAATACCATCGATGCTTTCTCTACACAACCCAGCTGCACCGGTGGAGAAACAAACGGGGTAAAATCTATATCTCCTATAGGATAAGGGAAGAAGGTTTGATAGTGTTCCAAAGAGAATCAACAGGATGCAAGACACTCTTCAAAGAAAAAAATCAAAGGACGGAGGGTCTCTAGAGGCTAGAAAAAGGATTGATAAAGAGACATGAAATCAAAAACAAAAGAAATCAGGCCTATGCACATCCCCAATATGGTTTCCAAATTTGTTATCAGATAACTCTACTCAAGCGGACTCAATCAAGATCTCCCTAGTCCAAGTGGATATAGAAAAAATCAAGTACACAATACATCCTACTTTAATATATCAAATAGAAATGCAAGGCAAAAGATAGATCACTTGCATGAAATATGCAAATCCTCTTCTCTCTTTGTTGATCCAAGCTCTAGATCCTTTAGATATTCAGTTGCAAAACCCTATGAAGAAAGTGGAAACAGAAAAATAGTACATGTGTATCTAAACATGAATTGATCTAAGCTAACAGTTAAGGAGGAAAGCTCTAAACATCATCAACACAACAATGTTTATGGAAATGTATTTATATTAATGTAATTAAGAGGATACATAGAATTATATAAAGAAGGAATGTCACAACCTATCCTTAACGCCGCAACCTTCCATCCGAAAATCCAAGCCAAGCCTCCAAAGCAAGGTAATAAGCCTCCCAAAGGATGATATGGATCACCTAGAAATTCCACAAGCATAAAATTTCCATAGTCCTTCCCCTCTTTACCATGGAGTTAGGGTTTAATTTATAAGGCTAAAGGGATAGAGTAGGTTGAGTATTAGGAGGATGGGTCTAAGGGATCTTCCCCATAGGTTAAGGAACCAAATTCCACCTCACCTAGATAAAAGGGATAGTCCTCTACCTCATCCACCTTCAAGAAGGGCCTCAGAGCTTCATTTTTTCCCTCAAAATACCACCAGCACACCTTTGATCAAGGGAAAGAGCATCGAGGCACCTTACACAAGGGGAAAGAGTTCCATCGATGATTTCAGCATGAAGAGAAAGAGAATTGGTGCACCTTTTCTTAAGAGAAAGAGTGCCACTGGTACATCTAGAATGAAGGGGAAAAGAGTCGGCCTATATAGAGAGGGTAAAAAGGGTAGGAACAACGTCAACTCAAACTAGTTTAGTTGAGATAACTTTAGGGATTAGGAATAAGGTTAACACATGGCTCAACATGACGATATTTCCATGTAACAATTTTCCCCGGTTGCTTATAGATTTCCTAGTATATCCCTATATCCTCATGGAATGATTGAAGCATTTTTATTTGTTGTTCCATATGCTAATGTTTCTGATATATCATAGCTTCATCATCCTCATATCATATCTATGAAGGTGCTACATTGTATTGCAAGAATGACATGTGATTCACATCAGAATTTTGCAGCTATTCATGGAATTGAGTGTGTAACAAATTGTCTTAAATTTTTTACTCTTTGGAAAGGAGTATGCACAAATATATTTTCAATTTTAGATTTTTTTTGCATATCAGAGGTTGACAACAACAAGAAGCATTTATATAATGATCCTACTTCATCAATTGATGAGATACCAGGATACTCTCCACTTCTTTCTTGCAGATTCTACAATCTAGCGCATGATCATGGAGTTCATGATTTCTTCATTAAGTATTTCACAAAGAAGTAGTCCATTCAGCTCATTCAAGTGAAGATAAAGACCTATTGAAGACATGTTATTTCAAATTTTATTCCTTTTCCTTCCTTGGGGGAGGATTTTCCCCACGTGGTTTTTCCTCTTACCTTACTTTTCTACACATGAATAATTGTAAAGGGTGATCATATCCTTGTTGATGGGCCCTATATTCACCTATATATCATCATAAATTCAGACTTAAAGGGAGATGTAGGAATATAATAAACCCACTTCATAACTTGGGATAAAATATTTAATCAATTCTGATTCATTTCCTACCCACTAGCCTAGATAGTTGGAATCCACTTGCACTACATAGTCAACAATTTCAATAATTACCCCATAAGCACTTTCTAGGTTGATCCTGTCCACTTTATTGATTGTTAGAATTAGTAAGAGCGCTTTCTTGCAGATTCTTCCTTATTATGCTTTTATCCAGTTTTTATGTGGATAAGGTAAATCGAGTCAACGAGGAAACTACTATCTTTTGTTTCCAACCCATCCTCTACGATTTTATCTCCATAGGATTAGCATGTTTTTCCATCACTTTTGACAACTCGCTCATTCCTTTTCTAATTCGTGAGGTCCTTGATTGATTTGGGAAGTGCTTTATCCACCTATGGGGATTTATCATATTTAGTAAGTCTATCTTTCTGATATTGATGAGTTGTATCCAATACAACCAATTTTACCTATGAGGGATGTAATATTTATGTACATTATTATTCATCATTATTCAATGGAAGGAAACCCTCCAATATTTATCTCTTCATTCATGTGATTCAGTCTCTTTTGTTTTGTCTATTTTTCATGTGTATGCATTTCAGAATTATCTTAGTAGCAAGATCTATTTCAACTACTTCTTCTTAGCATATTTACTCATAGAATTAGAGCTCCTATTTCTATAGCCAAAGGGTGGATTTCCTCGAGGACAGTGATTTCAGACTCAAGGGAGTGCGTGTGAAAGGTAGTAAGGAGAGACCAGTACTTGGGTAAATTTGGGAAATGATGGGAATAATGACCATAGAGGCCACAAACTGCACACAAGTGGTTCATCCGTAACAATTTGTTCTTAACTGTAGGGATGTTTGGTACCTTAATAACCGAAGTGTCACCGATCTCTACCATTGTCCACATGCGGGTGTGAATAAACAACAAGTAAAATAAATTTTTAGTAGCATGGTTGATGACATCAAATATGACATAAGTAGAAGGTGGATGTGGTTTTGAAGGGTCTTTTGGTTCCTTTCCCCTAATATTCACAGGAGGAGGGGGTGTAAGAGTAGTTGCAAAAGTAGGAAGCTGTGTACCAGGAGGTTGGTGTGACAATGTCTCAATAGGTTGGACTATTTTCAGCATTATTTGTGGTGTCAAGCAAGGTTGGGTGGGTGTAGGTACCACACTGGAATTACTAAAGATAATATCAAAGTTTAAGAGTAGTCATGAATGGTTTACTCACGATTCCAGATGGTGGAAATAGACACATGATGGTATGTATGTGATATGAACCCAAATAATTCCCCAAAGAAGGAATGGGTGTGGGAGCGATCTGTGGTTGGGGTTGTGGTTGAGGTCACGATGAGGTCGGAAGTTTACTAGATGCAATTGTGCATAAATATGATATTTAAACCATAAAGGGAGGAAGTGGTAGGGAATAAAAGGTGTCAGTTAAAGTGGTGTTAGTAAACCATCCTGGACAAACGACAGACAGGGAAGGGATGGATATGCTATCGATGGTGGTGTCAATGTTAGGAAGGACATTCTCTGGGGTGGTGGTCGTTTAGGATTGTAGTACGTTGACTGGTCAATGGTCACAATATTCCCATCATCGAGAATCTTCATGGGTCAAAAAATGGTGGAAGAAATGACTCACATTACGTAGATGTAATTATGTCCAAGGAGGAGGTTATAATCTAGTTGGGCGTTTACAACCTCAATGTCGATCAACACAATTTTACCTTCCAACTTAATGGGTACATTCATGAGAACTCCTTGTGGTTGGGGAAAATAGCCATTATAAGCATGTAGGGAGGTGGTTGAGGGTTGAAGGATTGGGGATCCTCTCTTAGAGAGGTTGACATAACACAAGTGGATGCACCCTCACTAATGATGCATTGATTAATGACCAAGTTTTGAATGGTGACAAGAACCTGGAAGGCTATGGATGATGGAATCCAAGGTTTTCCTTGATCCAAGTCGAAATTGATCAACCTAGAGTCAAACTAGTCAATGGAACCTAAATAAGATAACAAGTCTTTGTGTTGTGAAGGATAAATTCTTAAGACTTTCGAAGCAGACATGGCAGAGGGAGACTGGGCCAAGTCATCAATGATACTGTAATTGAGAGAGGCTCTAGCAGTGGGATTGTTGGAAACACAACACAAAGTGAACCTACAAATTTTGGCAGCCCCATCCATGGGGGGTCTCTGTAAATGTAAGGATAGATAAAGAAAAGTGAAGGTAGATGTTGAGAAGGGACTAATTGTTTCCATGGTGGAGCCATATTGGTTTCTTCGAGTCTATAATTTGACATCAGATGATAATGTCATAAGATGATGGACACCAGGATTAATAGGTTGATTCAAAGAAATGGCTACAATATTTTGTGGTACCAAGGGTTGGGTTGCAACCATTCCTTGATTTGGTAGCAGGTTCTGCAACATAATCGGAGGAGGACCTTATGGTGTTGAGCTTGGTTGTGCCAGAGTGGTAGCATTAGTTTCACATTTATTTTGGGCTTCTAATAGGTGGAAGACTCGATGCATCTGGGAGCACTAATGTGTATAATGGTCATAAACATCACAAATGGTACATGAATGGTTAGTCTATAGTTGAGGGTTCTTCCCAGGTCTAGGTGGATGCTAAGTTTTCTATGCCATAGGATTGGCTTCATTATTATTAGGAGGGTTGGGTTGTTGAATGCACACCCCCCCCCACCCGAGGTTATTTGTTTCCCTAGTTCCTACCTCTTTATTGTCTTCCCTTCCCTTGTTGGTTATTGGGGGTGGGTTAATTGGGGAGGTTATACTGAGCATAGACTTGTCCTTGAGAAACATGAGGAGTCAGGGCCTGAGCAGGTGTAGGTTGCATAGGTTGTGGGTAGTAGGTGAGAGCTCCTAGATGGGCTGTAAATCCTACCATATGGCCATTACAAGTAGGTGTTGGGAAATTTAGTCCATCAACATGACGAACATGTATATGAGATACATATGAAGGTGTGTCTATGGACTAAGCCACTACGCATGAAAAGTAAGGGGTGTATCCAGGTTGGGAAACATTAGGGGCATTACTGGAGTGAGGAAACATCAAATGAGAGGCTGATTATAGGTGGGGGTGTTGGGTAACATATCTAATGAATCCATCAGCAACATGATATTTCCCCAGTGTATCTCACCGTGAGGAGCCAACATGAGGACCATCATGTATGATAGTCTAAAGGTAACCCTATTGGGAATAGATAAGGTCGCATTGTTGTGCTTTGAGGATTGTTTATTCCACAGTTTGTGGGCACTCAGATGCAACATCCTTCGAGATAGGGGGAGTAAGGTTTTAAGAAACAAATCAAGAAATATTTTTTCATCTAACTGTATTTTGCACAAAATACCATGACGACGCCACTCATGGATGTGATCTGTGATATGGTATCAGTGTTTTGTCTACATGATAACAAGATTTCCACACAATCATCGCAACAAACAAGTAGCTGGAAGTACTGGAGGAATATTGAGGCTAATAAGAAAAAACCAAGATAAGTGGCATGGGGCAGCTCAATGTACCATTTGGTTGCAACATAGTAAGTATGCGCTAGAATAACCACAATCAGATAGAATGATCCACAATGTTGCTCAAGGAACACCATTAGAATGACATGATGTGGTTTTGAGGGTATTCTCCCCCCTTTCCCTCAAACTTAGGGATTCACAATGGGAGTTTAGTAGGCATGGGGGGCAACAATAAGTAATGAAATATGGGGTTATTCGTCAACTGTGCAAAATCGAGCAGGTTGAGACTAGCCATGAATGGCATAATAGGACCTGGACTAGTTGGGGAGGGCCAACAATGGTGTTGGGGCCAACGGTCATGTAGTTACCATGTGCAAACGAAGGTTGGTAAGGATGACTTCTGATAATAGGAGTAGTCACTAGAATTGTGTGAATAGTTGAAATTGTGCTAGAAGGGATAGTGCCCCCATGCATGATGTAGAAATGGTGTGAACCATGGTTCTCTACAGTGGGACCACCACTAGTGGGTAGCAAACTAGTAACAATGTGTGTGGGGATGAGGGGCTCACTAGAACTAGGACCTGTAAGTCCAACAGAAGAGATAATTGGTGTGGCATGTGGAGAATTTTGAGTTCCACTAACAATAATCCCCCCTGGATGGGGTTGGGAGGTGCACCACCCATGGGTCTAGATAGGGTAGTGAACAACGGAGGCTCGGATTGATAGGAATCTGAGCATGACTTAGATGCATTGTATGGATATGATGCTAGTGAACAACATCAAATATGGATTCCATGTTGGAGTCTCAAGGAACTAAACTAAGCGGTATTCCCCCTAAGTCTATGGGAGTAGCATGGGGGAGTATTGATGGCTTGATGGTGTGCTATATGATGAGTGAAGGATCGAGGGTTGAAAATTCAAGCTCAAAAATACAACTAAGGTCAAGTGTAAAGAATGAGAGCTGGTAAATGGTGGCACACAGGCCAAAAATCAAGTGCTAAAACTTAACTGCAACAACATGTCACAACAAATGATTCTACACCAACATAGCTAGAAATCCAAAAAGCAACACCACCTTTAAATAAAATGATGCACTAATCTATGGGGTATAAGTGAAAGCAAGCTCCTAGATACATGATGGAAGCCCCTCAAAAATTGTATCCTCTGTTGGGTGATGAAATACATAGTCAAAAAATACGAAATGGAAGAACAATAGGCCAAGAGAATCCCACTACCCAGAGGAACCTCAAGTAAAATATCCCTAAGAGACTTGAAACTAGTATACCTTGTTCATGACATGTTTGGGATGGTTTCATGGAACTTCATCCCTTTGGTCCTCGACATGCATGAGGAGGAATATGACGGGTTAGCCTTTGGTACAGAATGGAGTGCGGTATTCCACACTAGCTTCTAGAACCCCTTCGTTGCATCTTACCCTCGTAGAATGTGAGGCCCCTCCATAAACGGGTTGTGATTGTGTCAACAAATATGAGAGGATTTTGGTTCCATAGAAGACAACAACTATGTCTCAAATGTAAGTGGCTGAGGGGTGTTATTTGAATGCATATCCCCGGTGTCATATCCTAACTACAATATTTTTTTGGTCCTCAATTGAGGTTACAATGTTGGTTGAGTTAAGATAAATTTAAGTCTCATCTTGGGGTCATGGACCAAGCGTTTATTTTAAATTGTGAGATGTGTACACAAGTGAAGTGTGATCTATAAACCCCAGTTCTCTCATGGCAGAGATGCATATGATGAAAAAAAAAGTACTAAAATTAAATAATTTTCAACACATAACAACTAATTCTTCCATATAAAAGAACATATACAAGTAAACAAGCACACAAGGAACCCGGTAGGGTGTAGGAAACACACCGGGGGTCTTGACTACTAGGCTCGACTAAAATAGGATCACATACAAGTAAAGGAGGAATTCAAAACACACTAAGGGATTGTAGGCAATCAAATATGGAAGGATACAATCGAGGAAGGGTAAGAACACATACATATGATATGAAAAGGGTCTCAAAACACGTCAAACAGCTAGAAAAAATACAGGTCACACCTGTTGGTAGAAGAGGTGTGGTTGGGTTTGCATAGGACTGTAGAAAAACCATGATCAAGATGGAAAAAGAATGAAAATAGGTCTCACTTAACAAGGGTTTTCAAATGATAAATTGCACCAAAAAGGGTCACAGGAGCAATTCTAGGTCGCTCAGGAAGGGAGGACAAGCACAATATGGACTTGGGGTCCAGATCACACTTATCAGAGAAAAAGGTGCGACCTAGGTTGTGCTTATCAGGTAAAAAGGTGTGACCTGGGTCGTGTCTTTCTACCGATATGGTGTGTGCTGACCAAACTGAATTTGTTTTAAGGAAAAAATGTCAGTTCAGTCGTTGAGGTAGGCGCTGTGAATGGATTTGTTTGTACCTACTGAAATGGGGTCAGATATGTGACGATCGAGGGTACACAAGTAAGAAAACCATCACAAATAGCTGCAAAGATAGATATCTAAGGGGATCGAGCCAATGGAGTTGCCAAAAAATGTAGTGGATATTTCTGTCCAGGTTCGTGCAAAACCACCTACCTTAGATAAACCATATCTAAATGTAGAGTTTATGGTGCAAGGGAGGTTCTCAACCTTGACTTACATACAAGAAATAACAAATATTTTTAAGATTTTATTATTTTTCTTTTCTAACTAATAAAACAAAGAAGGACATATATTTAAAGTGGGTCACTGCGTGGTCACTACAGTTGTTTAAAAATGTGGTCCACCGCCTCCCACAATCTGGTTCTCTGGTCTTCTCCACCTAGGGTTGTCAAGGGAAAATAGATCAAGGAGGGTATGGAGAAAGCTCAACATACAACATGGAATGGTGTGGAAAAAGTATGAGAATGAAAAGTTGACTGACAAAAAGTGTAATCAACGTGTCTAAAAATTTACTATTGGGAGACCTTCACAATGTATTTATAGGGTGATCCAAGCTTTTCTTTCCCATTATACTGGTCCATGGTTTTTGACCCATTCTCATTTTAGGATTTTGTGGTCCTTTTTTGAAGAATGGGGGTTATGTTGCAATAAATACCCATATTCCTTGTATTTGTGAGGGAAGGAATAATGATGTTTTGGACCAATTTAGGTGGAATTTAATTGTGAAGGTAAAAATCGAGGGAGTAATGGTGGGATTATGGTATATAATTATGGCTTGGACCATAGAGAGCTATGTGGAAATTTTTTTGTGTTAACATGTACCATTTAAGTACCATGATGATTAATTGATATATTAATGCTATAAAACAATTAATAAAGTCTTAGGCCATTGTTTCAATATCTGTAAATAGTTCCATAACACGTTATTAGAAGTTGATGTACATAATACATTTTGAAATTTGACATGTCAAAACATATTAGATCCAAAAAGACTTACCAAACCAAGAATTGTATGGATCACAATATGCATTTGTGACAAAGTTATAGCAAGTGAAGAAACTAACTCAACAACTCCCATAAATGCATGAACCAAAAGAAAGAAAGGAAATCCAACTCTTATAGGTATAGGTGTGAGAATAGTGGCAATTAACCACCAAACTAATCCAAATCCCAATACCTACTTTCCCCCAAATTTATCTTCCCAAATACCTCCAACAACCTGTAAAATCATACACAAGATGTGTAATATCCCGAACGTATGTCCTAGACACTTATGAATTTGATTATTTGATTTATGGTGGCACTAGGTGTCTGGACCATGAACCATGGAAATTGTGATGTTTACTATTGGAATTGTTATTATTATTATTATTATTATTATTATTAATGACACAACATGGCAATAACATTGATGTGAGGTCTTGGAATTATATATGAGAAGGGGTTGGGGTTAGGAGTTGCAGCTCCCCCTAACCATACTCTAGTCCACTAATTTTATTAATTTTGGACCATGGAGGTCCTAAAACCCATAATTAATGTCATGCATGTAGTATTTGTGCCCTTTAGAGTGGGAATATTCCTCATATAGTTGTTAATGGGGACCACTCTTACTTCACTCATGACTTATGTGCCTATTTGGATAATTATGGTTAGATATGCACCTAATTTGAGTTATTGTTAGTTAAGTTTAGTTAATATTTAGTTAATGTTAGTTAGTTTCAGTTAAATTGAGTTAAATTGAGTTATTGTCAGTTAATATTGATTTAATATCTAGTTACACCAGTGAACTAGATTAGATTCAATTAATTTGAGTTAGTTTGAGTTTAACTAAGTTACAGTCAGTTAATTTGAGTCAATATCCAGTTACACTAGTGAAACTAGTATAACTTATAGTAAGCTAGAGTCAGATGGATAATTGGAATTTTGCTTCAGTTAATTAATGTATTGTTTTGGGTTAAAGTTAGTAATCTTCAGTTAATAAGATGAATTTGACTTGTCTTTAGTGGATGAGAGTGATCTTGGGAGAATTTTAGTTGGTCCTTGTAAATTTGACTTGTCTCCAATACATGGGAGTAAATTATGGGTGAATTTGATCCATCCTCATGAAGGAGTAGTAACTTGTGGGAAATTAAGAGTCAGTTAAGGTGGTTTGGATCTAATTTGATGAATTCGAATTAGCCAATCATGGGAAGTGTCTCTACTAGTGTTTTAGAGTTAGTAACAGTGAATTCAAGTGGCTTAGTGAAGACTTGAATGAGTTAGTAAGTGTTTGTTAAGAAGCCCCATTTATTGGAGAGTCCTTCCTCAATGGTCTAGATTCATACTCTTGGAGGAAATTTTGAATTAGCAAAGAGTGATTTGAATTTCTTAGGAGATTGGTCATTGTTTTTTTTTTGCAGATATAGGAGCGAAGTAGAGTAGTTCTCTAATTCGTATGTGAATGCGAGAGAGATATTTAGGCATTATACTTGCATGATTTTACAATGATTTTTTTCTTGTAGATCTAGGAGGATCTGATGAACAATTCTATTGGTATTTGGATACCAATTATTCATGTGTTTGGATTCCCTAGTAGGGTTTTGGAGGGTGTCTATGGTAATATTATCCATGTGGTGCAAATTCCCTAGGATGGATTTGAATATTGGTGTCAAGAGAGTTGTTTATACTTTATTTCAAATGCTCCAGTGGATATTTGAGTCAGTGCTTTGATATAGGAGGCCAAAAGTGTTGTTTCATTAATATTATCGAACTAGAGAGGGGGGAAATAATATGTGGAAATATCATTCTATTTGAACTCAAACTTGAGGGATAGGGGGGAAATCCTAGATAGGTATCTAGGTGCAACCTCTTTCTAGTTATGAATTCTCTAGTAGATATTCAAGCTGAAATTTGACCTAGGAGGTTGGAAGTGTTGCTTAATTGTAATTATCCAATAAGAGGGGCGGGGGGGTGNACGAGGGGGGGAAACCTTGAGACCGACCATTGCTTTCCTTTTTGGGAGAGGGGGACAATCCAAAGAAAGGAAGAACATCAACCATTAGTGTCCATCATGGATGAGACCTTCTATTGTGAAATTTTAGGGCCTCATCTCAAGGTTGATATTTCAATTCAAAAACATACGCCAAGTAGAGATCCATGGTTGGGAGGAAAATTGTCATGTTGTCACCAATTGCATAGATCAAGATAAGTACTTATAACCTTATAATATGTTCTATATGATTATTATTGTTAATTTTTTGAACAATAATGGAGATTATTGAACTTTAAAACTTTTATCAGTGATATGATGAGGACCTATAACAATTAACAATTCAACCATACACAATAATTCATCCAAAACACAAGATTTACCCTAGGGAAAATACTCATAATGAAGCAAATATTTATTCACTTCACACAATCAATATTACGAGGAAACCTAGAATATTTGATAAGACATTAATAGGAAAATTATATATTGATATATTGGATAGATAAAAATATGTTTTACATATACCCCAAGTGATAAGTGGGTGACTTTTCAAGTCACCTCTTGAGTAATTAATTAATTACCCTAATTAACCTACTTAGTATAAATGTTAATATTTATAACATTTATATTTGTTACATTTTCTTCTCGTTAAGGGAAGCTTTGTCCTCAAATATTGTATCGACAACAATGTATGAATTCCATTTGAAACTGTCATATTGGGATCCTTTCTGTTCTTGTATTTACGACATTTGAGGAAATGAGCCGATACGAGTTACAGATTCCCAATGATAATTGTCTCATCATATCTGTTGTTTTCCATCCTAGATCTATTTTTATCAAATCCTGGAGATCATTTTGTGCAACAATTCGTCTCAATTGTTGCTTAGTATGTCGATATTTTTGCATATACACATAAGTCTTCTGTGAATATTCCTTTTGACCCTGTCATTGGTCAAAATGATGATTATAATTAGGATTTCTATAAGGTGTATGTTTTGTTTGTTTTTATTTCTTTTGGACTATGGTGAGGACTTTTTTTACTTCCTCTATTTGATTTTTGGATGCAATTTCATGGATTTGTGCTTCTTTGTTCTCCAGTTTATTGTTATGATTCTGAATCTTTTCGATTGATTCATATTGTGACTTTTTTTTCAATTTCTAATTTCTTGATTTGATTCTATAGTTCTTGATTACAATTATTTAGACATTCGCTTTCTTCTTTCTTTTTTCAGTTTTCTTCCTTCGAGGCCTTCACCGGAGTTTTCCTTCTTGCTACTATTTTTTAATTTTTTGATCTTTGTTATCAGTGTTTTGTTATGATCTCGTAGTCAAGAAATCTCTTTAGTATTGCTTGATAACACCTTCTTGACTTTTGTCAATTCTAACTTATGTGTCTTCTTACTGTCGTCATACTACTACCGGATTTTTTATTTTTGTTGTTGATGATGACATAACTCTATTTCTTGATTTACTAACTTCATCCATAATTGCACCAATTCAACATATTTTCCCATGATGAGCTTGTTTAGATGCTTTATTTCTTCTTCTAAATCATTATCGCTTCCATATGGTGACTTGTTGTCATTTTTTGTCTTTCTGATTTGGTCTTCTAGGTTTTGATTATGAATTTTTAAACATGCTATTTCTTTATCCTGATCAGATACCATTTTCTTGTTATCTCTTATGGTTTCTTCTAGCTATCAATTTTGATTCCATAAGAGACGATTCTCATTGTCTCTCCACCCTTTCAACCAATTTTGATTCTCAAACTCATCTTGTAGACTTTTATTAGTCTCCTTATATTGCTCTAACTCATCCACTGTTATTTGTAGCTGTGACTTCATTTTTGAATTTGTAGGTTCCATTGTTTGTGACTATGTTTTTACTTGACTTTTGTCTTCTCTCTTTTGTTTACTTCTTCCTTTTTATTTTTTCTTTCGACTTTATTTTCTTTCTTTTTACTTGGTCAGAGACAATAAATTTAGGGACTACCTAGGATTATTATTATAAATCACGATATGGCCAAAGGCCAGGATCACAATCTAGCTCTGATACCAAATGAAGCAAATATTTATTCACTTCACACAATCAATATTACCAGAACACCTGGAATATCCAATAAGCCATTAATAGGACAAATATATATTGATAATTGGGTAGATAAAAATATGTTTTACAAGAATTTGTGTTGGGTATTTTATTCCCTAAGTGGAAAGGGTGATGACTGTTCAAGTCACCTATTGAGTAATTAATTAATTACCCTAATTAACCTACATAGTATTAAATGTTAATATTTATAACATTTATATTTGTTACATCGAAAACATACACCAAGTAGGGATATATGGTTGGGAGGAAAATTGTCATGTTGTCACCAGCTGCATAGATCAAGATAAGTACTTATAACCTTATAATATGTTCTATATGATTATTATTGTTACTGTTTTGAGAAATAATGGAGATTCTTGAAATTTAAAACTTTTATCAGTGATATGATGAGAACCTGTAACAATTAACAATTCAATCATACACAATAATTCATCCAAAAAACAAGATGTACCCTAGGGAAAATACTCATAATAGAGAGGATGAAAAACCCGATCAATTCTGCAGAGTATCATAGATACATTGCATAGATTGAATTTTAAAACATAAGCGTATTTCCTAATAAGAGAGAATACAAGGCAATAGAGAAGAGAGATCCATGGTTACAACTACTATGAACTTGCCATATGCCTAGCATATTAATAACAATCCATTATGACTACCATGAAAACCCTAGTGATGGTTGTATGAGAATTATCCACACATGAATTACAGTTTCCAATTTCTTTTTTTAAATAATCAATTCATTCATTGAATCTTAATCATGCACAACTGATGTGCCATACATTCATTCATGGACATTAACTGATAGTTTACTGACATTGGAGTGAACTCAATCTCTAACTGTATACTGATCACTTAGTTAACATGATAACATAAGTGTCATAGTGCAATAACTCAAGTGTTGCATGCAACACGCTTTCTTAACTGAAGTTTTTTCCTTTGATTAAATTAAGTGTCTTCTCTTAGTCTAAGTAAAGTGTAGACACTTTAGTTAACTAAGCCATCTTTATTTAATCATGTAGTTAACCATTATTAACTAAATCTTGCTTATTAATGAACACTAATTTCTTCTTTAATTAAATTAATGTTGATCATTAATAGTTCAACTGATGCTTTAACTAAAGCACTAATTGAGGTATTCATATTTAAATGAAGCTTTATAACTTGAGTTCACTTCGAATTCTCTTTCTCTCATAATCTATTTATTGCTTATCTCTTTATCTTACTACATAGTCTATGTTTAAATCATTTATCATATCACATTATACTCAAAAGAATTTTCATGAATACTGATGATCATATATACTACCCCAAACCATATAGTCATATGCTAAAGTAATTCGTTCGAAAGGTGATCAGTCTCTAGAGGATACTTATAGATTTATCCATATCGAATTACCATGGTTAGTAATACATCACATGGTATAATATCATGACTTTATACAACACAATACCAGTCATGATACAACATAAGACTCTCGGAATTAATACAACATAATTTTATGAACTTAATACAACATAAGTTATGAAATTGATACACCACAAGACTCATGGAGAATGACTCCTAATGTTGAACTTAATAAAACGTAAGTTCCAGACTTGATACAACACAAGTCTCATGGAGAATGACTCCTTATGATAAAATTAATAAAACATAGGATCTATACTTGATACAAAACATGTATCATGGATAATGACTACTGATGTTGTACATTTAATGCTCCCTCTCAGTAAAGGATACATTCTCTTCTTTACCAAGAATTTCAAACAATACCAAGATTATCTTGGAAGTAACTCAACTTCATCACTGACAGTGACTTGTCCACAAATTTGTAATTTGATAATTAATAGCTATGTACTGAAATTTAATTTCACCCAACCATGAATTCGATGAAGTAAAACATCATCGCAATTTTTTTTATCATGACACACATAAGTTTATTTTGGAAAGATTGACTATTGACACCTAGTAAATGTATGCTCAAGTATTGCACCCTAGTACATAGCTTCCCAACATACACTACTCCTCAACATGTAGTACTATCTACAAAACACATTTTCTTCTGTTGTACTCTCTAACATACATATTACTTCTATAGTACTAGCCATAATACACTTAGATTTTGTAGTACTAGCCTCAACTTACATCACTTATCTCAGGATAAAACAATAGTTAGATATCACAATCATATAATAGGTATTCCATTTATCAAATACAATAAAAAAAATATTCTATTGTACCTAAAAGGTTCTCAAACATATGCTTAGTAGTAAGCATAAAATACAACAGATCATCTCAAATACCAACCAACTACTTACACATAGTACCATCATTTAGATTTGATCGAGAATATAGTTTCTCAAAAATGGAAACCATGGATTTTAAATCCATCATATACAACATTATACAACAAATGTGCAATATCATACAAAAAGAATGTCTCACATTTTCTTTCCCTCTTCAACATTTGTTGACTTCTTGAATATTCCGCTATCTATAGAAGTTCTCTGTGGGCTTGCCATTCTCTGTGACTTTATTCAAGGCCTATTCACTTTCTCAATTATTCTTCTCTTTATACTACAACACCTAAACTACCTTCCCGATAGGTTTAAATTTTCTTTGACAGTACATACTATAACTCTTCTTGAGTATTAATAGTATCTAATAATTTGACCATGTCTTTGTTCATGTGGATACTCTCCATGAGGTATCACATCCCCTGGCTTCCTAAGTCATCTAACATGACTAACTCATGGGGACTTTATTTGTTGCCACCTATGAATACACATCAATACTCCCTCTTCAAATTGGAGGAGTTTTTCTATACCAATCTTGTACCATACATAGTCTTACAAAGAATGCTGGAAATGCTGCTCATCTGTGGATAATTACCAGGTATCAAATATAACTAACTAGGAATCTCATAAATATTTACTGCTTTACAACATGCTTCATTTAGAGAAACGGATGTGATCCTTCCTCAGTCACTATAATAGTCATATTTAATATATCTTTGAATCTTCATTCCATTAATTGAGACATATCTAATCTCATATACACTTGTACAAAGTAAGTACCACAACACATGGTTTGTTGTACATTTCTTTAAATATACTACAAAACATATAGCTGATCATGGGACCTGTGAGTAACCAAATACATATCAACTGACCTTAGGTCCTCCAAATATGAAGTAATAATTATAAACTTTCAAATTTATCTTCATATGTGTGGCCATGGATTTATTTCCCATCATCTTGAAACTCTTCACGCTCTTTTACTACACATTTTTCTTAAATGAGAAAAAAAATTGTTTGGTGAATTCCACACCACTAATCATAAGAATCATAACAAGATTCTTGAATACAATTCTCATCTTCCTTCTGAATATGAGCATCAAGTAAGTCTCCTCTTAACACAATATACATCAACCAATTTGATTGGTTCTTCGGGAGCTAATGAATATTCCTACTCCCTCTCACCATTAGGATGTGAGAATCATGATATGGATCCTCCATCACAGAGACTTGATGCTCATCTATGTCTGAAGCACTTCTTGACACATGAACATAAATAAGATAAATTAATTATCTTCAAGAGTTTTTACATCTCTCAAAATAGGATTAGGGATTCTATTCCAACTTATTCTTAATACATAGGAGCCTCACGATCTGCTACCAGAAGCTTCTCACTTCACAACATCCCTCTCTCTTTTCGAACCATCCATCGGAATCACACCTCATTCAATACATGTCATTTTTACTTGTAGGTCAGGGAATATAGTTTTTTCCTACAAGAGAAATTAAATCCAACAATTTCCAACCTTGCATAATCCAATTATTTCAATAATTTTATTCAACCAAGTCCTAGAAATAACATAAAAATAGAAAAAATAGACCAAAAGTGAGTAATCCACACCTTAATAATGAATAAAAATAATAAATAACAATCCTCTTCGAAAGAGGAAACTCCTTACACATTATACTTGTGCACCCAAGAAAAGACAGTATCCAATGCTTTATCAAATTAAAATATATCCTCCCTGTATATAGGAGACAAAGGTGTACAATAAAAACTAATATACCTAGTAATAGACCTAGTCCCACATCAATAATATGTAATACACCACCATATAGGTGGTAAATTTCCACACTATAGGGGGGATTGTGCCCAAAATTTATGGCTTAACATGCCCCTCCCCTTCAGACAAGTGTTTTCCTCAACGCTTGGGTAGTTGTGGATAAATCTCTATGAAGGCGTTGTCTTCCCATGTCGAAGCTGGAACTAGTAATTTCTTCCACTTGGAGAGGTACTCAACAATAAATTGATTTCATAGTTGTTTGTTCCTCTTTTAAATCATTTGGTCAGGTTCCCATATTATTTGTGCTTCTTCAAAACTCCTTTGATGATGATGTTGATATTCCTGAAGTTTCATCTTGTTTTTTGACATCGTTGGGATTTGGAGAACTGCTTGTTGGTGCTCCATGCAATCTGCCACTACATGAACTATATATTTTCTTGTCATTGCTTTGACTATATGCTCCATTTCATTCTTTTGGACCTAGGGGTATTTGTAAGGCCCGAGGATAGAAGGAATACTTCCCATATTTAATTTAATAACATTATCCAAATCTCGAATAGGTGGATTACTTATTGAACTATCTTCAAATACATTGGAAGGATTTTTAAGGACCCTTTGGATATCTGGATAAATAGGAGCCTTACATGTTTCAACATCTAGTGAGTATAATTATGTATTTACACCTTGTTTTCCTTTCTTTAACAATGTTTTCATACCGTTAGATACGATCACCTTGCTTGGTTTCCCTGTGATACCATTTAATACAAATTATTTTCCTTCCTAGGAAAATTTCAGGAAAAGCATCTGGAAA
This sequence comes from Pseudotsuga menziesii, assembly GCA_001517045.1. NCBI lineage: Eukaryota > Viridiplantae > Streptophyta > Pinopsida > Pinales > Pinaceae > Pseudotsuga > Pseudotsuga menziesii. The sequence goes on from LPNX010123672.1 coordinate 186,435, forward strand.
TTAAAATCCACTGTTCCCAATGATTGTAACCATTGAAATCCTAATAGAGCATTATAACCCCCCATTGGGATAGAAATCATGGTACTATTCAATACATATTCCCCCATATTAATATCGATATTATCGTATAATTTCCCTGAACAATTGATGGTTCCTCCATCTGCAATCATTACTTGAAATTCTGGTGCTAGATATACAAAGCAACTGAGATCTTTGGCTACTTTTCAATGAATGAAATTATGATTACTACTTGAATCTATAAACATTATTACCTTTTTATTTTTTTATATATCCTTCGATCTTGAGATTTTAAGGATTGTTAATTCCAACCAAAGCATGACAATATATGGTGGGAGTAATCACTTCTAGTTCATCCCCTTGTGGCAGTTCCTTTTCTTTTTATTCTTCCTCATCACATTCTATGTAGAAGAGTTTATTTTATCCACATTTATTTCCATTAGTGTACTTGTTTTCACAATTAAATCATAGACCTTTCACTCTTATTTCCTCTAGTTGTTGAGGTGTCAATCTATGAGGTTGGTTAGAAGGAACAACATTTTCTATGTATGTGTTGGAAGTGGTATTTCTAGTAGTCATCACCATATTTTTACTTTCAAACTTCATTTCAATCATGAAATCCTTTTCTAGGGATGATGGTTCTAAATAGATGCACCTCATGTTGAATGTTATCATTCGAGGTTCCAATAAAGAGATGTAACAAATTATCTTCTTAAATATTCTTCACTCTGAGACTTAACTGCTGGAATTGCTTGATGTGCCCTATAACTAGATCTTTTTGCTTGATATTTACAAATTGGATAAAGAAGTTGTTGTTATTCATATACCCATAATGTGCAATCAATTATTCTATGAATATATAACAATATATAATAGAGTCCTTTTTACGGTCACAAAGGAATTGGTATCATACAAATTGACCAGGTTATAAATATAAGGATGCAATAGTTACCTTTTGGAAAGCATAAACATGACGTAGATCAAAGAACTGATCCATCTGAAAAATCCACATGATTGGATCCTTTCCATCAAACTTCATCATGTCAATCTTCGGGATAAATTAGTTCCTTGGACTTGAATTGAACCCGTGATGTTATAGTGAATCATCAACTTTTGAGGACTCCAAATTTCTACTCTCCAATTGTTTTTCAATTTTCTCCAGATATGACTAGAACAACTTTTGAGGACTCATAATTTCTACTCTCCAATTTTTTTTCAATTTTCCTCCTTATTCTCTTCTTGAGTAGATACATGAGGAATGAATATATGTTTTATATCCTTCATCAATTCCTTCAAGTCTTGAAAAAGTTCTTTTCTAGCCATCCCTTTGAGATCCTCTTACTATCCATCCTTTTGAGATCATCTTTATTAGCCATCCCTTTGAGATCCTACTTATTAGCCATAACTTTGAGATCCTCTTTACTAGCCATATTATTTTCCAATTTAACTAAGTCGTCCATTTTCACATTTCCTTTAATCATATCTTCCAACTTAGACACTCTAAAAGATATGTCTTCCATTTCATCATATGTTGGGGATGAATCCTCTTGGGGTTTGAGTGGAGTGTGATTCTTTTCACTTCCTTTGGGTGGAATTTTTAATAATAAATATATATCACACCCTGATTTTTACCACAAATAGATCCCTCTACTCAAATCTATTAAAATTCAAAATGATATACCTTTTTCAAACCCTGATTAGAAGATTGTTTTAAACCCGACTTGTAACTGAGGTAAAATTTAATTTTGACTACTATGGTTCTAAAATTTATATCTTTGGTACCTTCATGTGTCCTCTTTCCAATACCATAGGTCTAACCTAATTTGTATGTGTCATAGATAAGTTATTAAAAATATCCCAAATATTCTTATTTTTGTCCTATATAGGAGATCAAACTTGTATGGTATGCCATGTGTCCAATTTTTTATTTATGTAGCTAAAACTTATACCACATATACCCTGGTCCATCTTCTTTCGTATGCAACCGATATCACTAAAGTTGGATCTTGGATGCCTCAGATATTACCTTTTTCCATGATAAAGCTCTTGTTTCAAACCCTAATTGGAAGACTATTTTTGGGTCGACTTGTAATTAAGATAAAACTTGACTTTAGAATCCTCTAGGTATAAAAATTAGGCTAAATAATCTAATAGATAGTATGGTCAAGGGAGGATTAATAATAATAACACCCCCCCTGAATCTTAGCTTGGACAACTGTGGGCCCCGGTAACAAGACTATAGGTCACCCAAATACAATCTAAAAGGAATAATTCTTCTTAATATAACCAAGGGAAAACCTTATGGGAAACTGTCCCCCTCAAGATAAGAAGAAATCAAGAAATACAGGTTAAAAACTTGCAAACTCTTTTGCTGCAATTTGCAGTAGTAATGCAGTGTTCTGGTTGTTTTGTGCAGCAACATACTGAATCTATGCATGTGAACCTATGAATCCAAACAAAGTGATTATGTATGGAGTAACATTCCTCTTTGGAAGAATAATAATGTTCCCAACTGAATCAAGAATATAGACAGTTGTAGGATGAAAACTGGACCCATGTAGAGCAGCTGAAACCAACGGATGAGAGAGAAAATGTGCTTGAGAATTCAAACCATGTGAGGAACACCAAAGAAAATGATATATTACAGCCTTTAACATCAAACCATGTGAGGCTAAATCATCCCCAAGTGTTAGGATCAAGTGATGTCTCCAACTTTACTAGTTCTGTGAGGAGATGAGCATGTGATAAAAAAGGTAGGTAGAGAATCCATGGGAATGTGGAGAGAGAATAATTGAGCTCCATAATCTGATATATGTTAATAAATAACAAATATTTCACAAAATATAATATTAGAAAACTAACAAGATAGAACTAACATCAAATCCTCAATAGGAAAATTGAAGGAGACTTTCGGTGCTTGATTTGTCACACCAAAGTTGATCAAAACCTGTTACAAGCAATACTGTAAGCTCCTGAATCTTAAAAACTAAAACAAATATTATAATATCAGAAAATAAATCATAGCTAAATAGTTTCATATCAGATCCAAAAATGTGAAGTGAAATCAAATCCCCAGCAACAATTTTGAAGGAGACTTGCGGTACTTGATTTGTCACACCAAAATTGATGAAACAAGCTACAAGTAGTTCTAAAAGCTCATGAACCTAAAATTTTGAACCAAGTAATATTAGATAATATCCAAATAGTATCATATTATATACATATAATTCCATATCATATCCAAAAGTGTGGAATGAAATCAAATCCCCTGCAGGAATTTTGAAGGAGACTTGCGATACTTGTTTATTCACACAAAAATTGATGAGAACATCTACAAATAGTACTGAAAGCTCATGAACCTGAAATATTGAAGAAATTAATATCACTTCAAATCCAAATAATATCATATCATATCCAATAAATTTCATATCATATCCAAGAGTTTGCTCCACCGATATGGTAGATGCACAATTGTCTCCTTCTTCAAAATTTTAAATATTGGTGCATGCAATCATGTAGGAATTTGATAGAAGCTCAGGATCAATTAGAGTGTTTGAATCACTCCTAAATTATGAAATTATTTCCAAAATATCCAAATATTTACAAAAAAATAATATCATCAAACTCATGAGACAAAAACGACATCAAATCCCCAGTAGAAATTTTGAAAGAGATTTTTGGTACTTGTTTCTTCACACCAAAATTGACGAGAACAACTACAAGTAGTACTGAAAGTTATTGAACCCTATAACCAAGTAATATCATGTCATATCCAAGAGTTTGATCCACCGACATGGTAGGTGCATATTTTTGTCCTTCTTCAAAACCCTGAGTATTGGTGCATGCAATCATGTAGGAATTTTGTTGGAATTATTAATTCTTGCACATGATCTAGGAACTAGGAATCAAAATCATCAAAGAATAATTAAAAAATACTGATGAATTGGAAATTATCGGAACCAGAAATGGTTTCCTCTCTGTATATTTAATAAACAATAATGGGTTACAATTCCAATGCTGAGCAATGGCTTAACTCCATGAAGAATTCGAATACCTAAGGAGACAATTTGAATTCAGTGAGTGAGTCTAGCTTAACTGACTCTCAACCATTCAATCTCACTCAGTTAACCACTTGAAAAAAACCCTAATTGACTCACCAAACCCTAACTGAAGTCGGAGTGCAATAAATGACTGAATCTCAACTGAAGGAGATCAAACACATGTCATAGCAATCCAATCATCAAGTGCTAGTGCTCCATGACTCCAATGAACCTTGATGAGGTTAACTGAAGCTGAAATGACCATCAGAAGTTGGTGGAGGTGCCTTGTTGACTCTATTTCATTAAATAATAATAAATAATCATTAAATAATATATTTAATGACTGGAGGTACCTTAACTTACTGTAACTAACTGGTTGAACTGATTGTAACCACCAATTAGCAATTAGGTGCATTAATGTCACACAGATCACCCCCAGAGTGCTCCAGTTAGCCTCCTTGACTGTAGGTAGGCGTGGGTGTGACTGGGTGATGAAAATTAATGCTCCAATGAAGTCAATTAAACTTAGGATAGTGGTTTAACTAGGCCAATTTGACCAAAAGCGTGTGTATGATGGTAAATGTCTCCAACACCCCCCCTTAAGCTATACTCAGGAAGAGTTAGACAACAGATATGCATAAAAATGCTAGGGCCCTAGAAACTAAGTCCATAGGTCACCCTATACAATGTTGAAACTGAAACAATGCTCAAAACAAACTAAGTGAGGAAAAGAGGGAAAACCCAGTGGGAACCCCCCCCCCCCTCAAGCTGAACACTGAAAGTAGTCTAGATCACCCTGATGAAATCACCCCCAATAGTGAACGGAGGTAAGTGAACTTCTTTTCTGAAAATCTCTTGGTGAAGATGTCTGCAATCTACTCATCAGTCGAGAAGTATTGCAGAATGATGGTCCTATCATGCACTAGCTCCCTGATGTAGTGCATGTGAATCTCTACATGCTTGGTCCTTTTCCTGGTAATTGGATCCATGGATATATTAATAGCACTTTGGTTGTCACAAAAGAGGATAGTGGACAAAGTACTACCAAGATCAAACTCTGTAAGAATGCCTTGCAACCAAACTGCTTGGATGCAAGCATTCACCGCTCCTCGATACTCAGCCTCTGCTGAAGATAGTGCTATGGCAGCCTGCTTTTTGATTGAACAGAAAATAGGGCCACCACCAAACATGAATACATATCCAGAAGTTGACTTCTGATCAATAGAATCACCCGCCCAATCGGAATCTGTGTATCCAACCAGCTCTAGCTCGGAGTTTGCAGCATAGTGAATGTCGTAGGTCCTGGTTCACTGAATGTACTGGAGGATCCTCTTGGCTGCCTTACAATGAATATCATGAGGATGATACATGTATATTGATACAGGATTCATGGCATGACAAATATCAGGCCTAGAATGTGTCAAGTACAACAAGCTACCAATCAGCTGTCGATAGATAGTGCAGTCCATGGGAGGTGTGCTTTTTCCTTCTTCAAG
>LPNX010123672.1:192037-220329 GCA_001517045.1 Pseudotsuga menziesii
TATTCAGCCATGTTAAAATTTACTAACAGTTCTGAAATTTATTTGGACTGAGTGACCATAATCCCATCAGAACTTTGCTCGATTTCGAGCCCCAAAAGTTGTTTTAGAAGCCCCAAATCACTCATTTCAAAGGCATTGTGGAGAGCAGTTTTGATGGCTGAAATGGAGGCAATTGTGCTACCTATGATCAGTAAGTCATCAACATATAAAAAATGATAATTATATGACCATCATGCTGCTGTAAATACACATTTGGATCTGATCTACATCTCTGAAAGTTTTGCGAGAGAAGGAAGGCATCCATCTTGGAATACCACTCTCTTGGGGCCTGTTTTAACCCGTATAGTGACTTCTTTAGCTTGCAAACCAAAGATGGATCAGTGATGTATCCCTTAGACTGATTCATGTATCTCTCCTCATGAATATCTACATGCATAAAGGCTGACTTAACATCCATGTGATGCACCTCCCAGTGCTTGGATGCAGGAATAGCCAAAACAAAGCGGATGGAGTCCATTTTTGCAACCGGTGCAAAGGTCTCATGGTAGTCCACTCCCTGGACCTAAGAGAAAACTTTTGATACCATCCTTGCATTATATTTTCAAGTGCTTCCATCAGCAGAAACCTTTTTCCAAAACACCCACTTGCATTGGACCAATTTCCTTCCCGGAGGAAGAGAAACTAGCTCCCAAGTAGAGTTTTTCTGAAGAGAATTCATCTCTTCATCCATAGAAACTTGCCATCTCAGATCATTCCGAGCATGGTAGTAGGATTTTGGATATGAACTAATCATCAAATATCAATTTTTGGACAGCAAATTATCAGAACAAGACAGCGCAATACCTGCTCTTTGGAAATCAGACCGGGTTCTCCTTGGATCATTCGGATTTCCAATGTTGTCTCCTGCGGAGGAGAGTGTATTTTGGGACCATGTAGGAAGATGATTATGCACTTCAGGTTTTGATTCAGTATCTGATGATTTATGCACACTTATATCATAAATCAGAGGATCCAAATCAGGGTCATCACCCCCAATTTCATCATCCACATATTCAGTGGAATAGGAAGGAAATTCAACAGTTTTCTCCTTCACTAGTTCCACCTCCTGAAGAGGCTCATCGAACTTGACACTTCTATCGATGATGATCTGTTTGGTATTGATATATAGCAGCTTGAATCCTTTATATTCATTAGGATACGCAATAAATAGACATTTTATGCTCTGCAGTTGCAAAGCCCTTCTTTTATCAAGTGGAATCTGGGCCCATGCAGTGGACCCAAACACCCATAGGTTCAACACATCTAGATTGTGCCTGAAGTATGCTTCGAAAGGAGTATTTCCTTTCACTGATGAATGTGGAACCATATTATAAATTTATTTTTCAGCATGTATGGCTTCATCCCACAAATTTTTAGTAAGCTTCTTTGACTCCAACATACAGGTGGTCATCTCTTTGAGAGACCGGTTCTTCCTTTCCGCTACTCCGTTCTGCTAAGGAGTGTAGGGAGTTGAATGTTGGACCTGAATACCACTTTGGGATAAAATGTACAAAAACTCATTACTGACATACTCCCCTCCATTATCATATCTCAAGATATTGATCTTAATCCCAGAGGCATTTTCGATCAAGGCCTTTAATTCAGAAATTTTTTCACATACTTTTGATTTCTTTTTGAGAAAGAAAACCCATGTATACCTTGAAAAATCATCAATAAAGGTAAGGAGGTACCTTGATCCATTCATGGATATGAAAGGCATTGGACCAATGATATCAGAATGTATCATCCCCAATATGCTTGTAGCTCGGTTTGCCTTCCCCCGATCGAACTTGTGCTCAGGGTGTTTTCCAATCACACAACCCTTGTAGACTCCCGTGGTTGCCTTGATGACTGGGAGGCCTTCAACCATGGAGTTCTTCTATAATTGATGCAAATATTTGAAATTAATATGGCTAAACCTCTCATGCCACAACCTACTAACCTCATTTCCATTAGTTAGCAAAGCGGTGGGCTTTGCATCTGCAACAAATTAGTGAGAGAACTCATAGGATTTTGCATGATGATTTGCAAGGCCTTTTGCAATGAGTTTCCCAGATGCAATTTATATTATCTCAACATCATTTGGGATGAAAGAGACTCTCTTAGGCATTCCTGTATGTGTCATCTGATAGACACTAAGGAGATTTGCTGCTAGAGACGGTACATACAAAACTTTAGAAAAAAAACTATTTTCTAGATCTACAGTACCTTGTCCTTCGGAAATGATGGTGTAGTCATCTCCCATGTGGATGGGGATGGATTTTCTGGTCTCCAAGGATGAAAATTAGTCTTTTTCAGCCATCATGTGATTCAAAGCTCCACTATCATTCAGTAGTGCTTTGGACTTCGAAGTGCTTTCCATGAGGGCATGACCTTTCTCATGCTGTGGTTCCCGATCTTGGTGATCTCTCCTCCAAAAGCTCTCCAGAATATTGATGTGATTCCTCTCAAGGAGAGAGGTTTCTTCATAAATATTTTTTTTCATGCAGGCATGTTCAGGGTGAAATCCCTTCCCGCAGTAAGAACACTTGACTTTTTCTTTCCCATTGTGCCCTTTTCCTTTGTTCTTCCTTGAGCCGGAAGATTCATCATGCTGCTGATTTTCAACTCTAGGCTTGGAAGCATCAAATTTAGTTTTCTAATTTTTCTGTTGCTTTCCTTTACCCTTCACATCTTTGGGCCCCGAGACATGGAGGGATTGATCACAGGAATATCGATTGATCCCCATCTGGACAAGCTTGTCATGTTCACTAGTTAGGGACTCAATGAAGGCATTGAGTGTAGGCATATTCCATCCATGGGTTGTGAGCTTCCTCGCACGAAATGTAGAAACAAAAACTGAATAATCAGCCCCGAGTTTGGAGAGGATGTCTAGGATGAGCTGATCATCCTCCTTCTCCACTTTGCATTGCTTCAAGAGAAAAATAGTATGCTTGAACTTTGTAAAGAAATCATTTAGAGTCTCAAAATTGGAAGATTGGAGAGACATGAGTTCATTTTCGAGTTGGTAAACTCTCAAGTCATCATGCTTTCCATACAGAGATTCCAATTTGTCCCATATTTCTTTCGGTGTCTTCATATCCGTAAGATGGAAGAGAAGGTCATCGGAAATAGAGAGGCACAAGAAACTGAAGGCTTCATCCTTCTTGTTCAAGAATCTTGATTTTTCTATGGCGGATCCAGGCTCAACTTTAGTGTCCATGGTGACTCTATAGAGTCCTTTGGAGTGCAACTGATGTTCCATTTTATTTTTCCATGTGTGGAAATTGTATGGATTCAATAGAGGTACTGAGGAGGCCATCGGGATATGCTGTAGCGAATGCTTCATCTGTAGAAACCTGAAAATCAAAATAGAAAAGGAAAAATAAGGTCGGATAGCCTGCACATTCTAGGCTTTCATCACACCCATCATAGTCAATCAAGCAAGCTTGATCAACAAGTTCTTTACTTGGGGTATTAAGTGGTAAGCCTTGGCTTCTGGTGCAGTGCTGGAATTTTGAGCTATTGCTCACTTCTCATGGAGAAATCTATCAAAAATCTTGTTTTTGAGAGATTGTTCTTTGTCCCACTATAAGCTTTGATACCATATTAATTATTGCACATGATCTAGGAACTAGGAATCAAAATCATCAAATAATAATTAACAAATAATCATGAATTGGAAATTATCAGAACCAGAAATGGTTTCCTCTCTGTATATTTAATAAACAATAATGGGTTACAATTCCAATGCTGAGCAATGGCTTAACTCCATGAAGAATTCGAATACCTAAGGAGACAATTCAAATTCAGTGAGTGAGTCTAGCTTAACTGACTCTCAACCATTCACTAGTGGAAAATAAGAGATTAGTGACCAAAAAAATGACCAAAATCCGCATATCAATGACCACTTTTGGTTTGGTGATCGCTAGTGGCTAATTTACGGTCTTTTATTGCGCGACCAAAATTGGTCATTTTTATTTTGGTCATTTATAGCTCGTCAGTTGGTCATTAATTTGGTCATATATTTGGTCATTGATTTGGTCATGTATTTGAATCAATGACCAATTATATGACCACATTTATGACCAAATTAATGACCAAATTTATGACCACATGACAAGCTAGAATATGACCAAATTTGGTCGCGTAATAAAAGACCATAAATTAGCCACCAAAACTATTTTTTGGTCATTGATATGCGAATTTTGGTCATTTTTTTTGTCATTTATATCTCATTATTTGGTCACATATCTCTCAATAATTGGTCACTAATTTAGTCATTTTTAGTCGCTTTATGTGTGGTCATTATATTTTAGTAGTTTGAATGGTGTCCATTATTAATCAATATAAATTTTTAATATGATATTATGTTTAATTAAAAAAAAGAATCATACATTTATTCTCATCTAATATACTTGTGAATTATGCAATGTCACATTATAATTAATTATAACACTTGTAAATAATATCTATTACACATGTAAATCATACAATGTCACATTAATTAGTTAGTAATTACAACATTGATACATAACATAAAGTACAACCATATATATAAGTTTTAAACCACAAATTATATTATATGAGATGTCAAAAGTATTACAATAAATATGAGTTTTCTCAAATACTCATATTAATTTCCATATAACTTTACAGGAAAATCATCATTTTTCAAAATATTACAATGACTAAACCATCATACTTGCACTTGGCTACAAAACCATACTTAGATCCCACGTCAACAGCTTCAAAACCATACTCAGCACTAAACCATACTTAGATCCCACGTCAGCAGCTTCAAAACCACACTTAACAACTTGAAAGCCTTAACATCCGGTTCTTCATACTGAATGGCAAATATTCAATAGCAGGCTCTTCATACTCAATGGCTGTTGGAGCAGGGTCCCGCAGCTACAGAAGAAGCTGCTAGTTTTGGCGGAAAGATATAGTTTTGGCGGAAAGAGGACAAGGCAGAGCTACGATGCCGTAGCACGTTTCCAGTAGGAGAGCAGAGCCGGAAACCATGAATTTTGGGATAGAAAAGTCAAGAAGGCAACGGTACCCGAGCGGCCGAGAGAAGAAAGCTCAACCACTGCATTGAAGGCAGCGACGAAAGACAGGAGGGCTCAGCGACCCTCATAAAGAAGAAGGAGAAACTAGGCTCAAGCATTGAAGGCGAATGAAAGAAAGCAGAGAAGCGGTGCATAGTACCCATGGTCAGTGTCGGGAAGCATGGAAGACCGCAGAGAGCTGTGGTGTGACGGGAAGCGGCTACCTCAAGGACAGAGAGGACCGACTGTCAATAATTAGGGTATGGGTTTACTGTTGGGACAGGCCCACAGTGTTGTAATGGCAAGACCTTTGGGCCGCCTATAAAATCTTGCATTTTGTATTGTAAAGGGTTAGCTAATCAGTCAGTTAGCCAGTTGGTTGGATTGTAGGATGAGTCGTTAGTTGGTCAGTAGAGTATTTTTGAGTAGACTCAGGAGTCAGTCAGATAGACTATGCTGTAACGATCCAGACACCTAGCTTGTCTGTGATTCATTTGAGTCTGTATGTAACCATCACCGAAAGGGCCAGTGAGTTAAGGGGGTTTGTTGATTGATTAGAGTAAACCCGGGTCTGCCCATGCAATCAACAAATGGTTCCGTTGCCGGTTTAAACGACTAGGATTCAATGTTCTGTTGGCATCCTACTAGAGAAGAGTTTCACCAGTGGCTGGATTCAGACTTAAGGGAGTTCACCAAGAAAGAGAATAGGAGTCCGAGACTAAGCACAGAAGCCTGGTTAGAAAAGCATATCGCTTCATACATACACGCTATATTTTTTGCAACCTACGGAAACGAGCTTTTCGACTGGTTATCCAAGTTGACAGATAGGAACACATTCAAGAAGAAAAGAAACATTGTCTGGACACCAGAGCTGATTCAGACCGTGCAGAACCTCGACAATCCGATTACGAGAGCAGTGGACTTCTGGCTGACGAGTGTGCTAGAAGGCTTCATTACAGAATTTGCAGTTGACCAGAGAAAGAGCTTCAATGCAGCTGAATGATACTTCTTCAGAGGATACCGTGGTAAGTACCTAAGATCTCTAAACTTGTCCCTTAAGATGCTATTATATGAAAAAGGAACAATGGATCTAGTCTCAGATGAATAAGTAAAGATAGTAATGTCACAAGAGTTTGAAAGTGATTTTGATGACATTGGACAAACACGTAGTGGAAAGAAGTATAAAGTAGATTTTAGTTCTCCTGCATTTGAAGACAGATCAGACAATATTAGACAACAGAGCCCTAGCACCACAGAAGAACCAGAGGGGGGTATCCCTTACCATCCTTACACTCCACAGAAGCAGACAGGGACTTAGAATAACCCCTTCGGTACTCCATCTAGTAGCTCACAGTCAGTACCTACTCCCGCTACAGCACCTTCACCTACACCGCTGAGTAGTAGTACCCCAGTCAGTCAGAACCCACCACAGAGAAATAGAATGGGAGATGACATGAAGCTACCTATTTTTAAAGGTACAGGAGTAGAGGACCCAGAACAGCATTGGTTCCTATGCGAAGCTATGTGGACCATTAAAACAATCAACGATGATAACCTTAAACTTGTACAGTTGGTCACCACACTCAGAGACAGAGCCTTAACATGGTACATAAAGTATAATACATTACCCAAGACGCTTTCCCAGGTCAAGAACGCCATGATTAAAGAATTTAAGAAACCTAAGTCTGAGTCTCAGTGCATTATAGAGCTTAAGGATATTAAGCAGCTACCATCAGAGTCAGTATGGGACTTTGACCAGAAATTCAAAGCTCTTATAGACCAAGTAAGTTTTGAGTTTGCACCACAGCAGCATAAGGAATGGTTTATTGTAGCACTGCTCTCTCATATCAGAATGCCACTAATGCAACAGAAACTTACTACTCAAGATGAAGCGCTGGAGATGTCAATGAAACTAAAGGCTTCACCTTTAGCAGAAACCAGTACAGGCATGACAACTCTACAGACCCAGTTGGCCAACCTCACGTTACAGATACACGAACTTAAAAAAGGGAAAGAGGTTATGCAGGACATATGGTGCATAAAGTGTAGAGCACAGGGCCATAGTAAAGACAACTGTCCAGTCTTTGCAGAATACTTAGCGTCAGGGGCTCCTAACCCCTTACCACGAACACAAGGGCCATGGTGTGAAATATGTAAAACACAAGGACATCCACCTCAGCAATGCCCTTTGCTTCAGAAGTATGTACAGACACCTAAAAACCTATATTGTATCTTTTGTAAGTCCGTCGGGCACGATCAACAAGACTACCGAGCTTATGATCTCATGTTAGAAAGAACACAAGATGTGTACAGAGTCCAAGCAGACACACAGGGTCCAGCAACAGGACCACAGCCGGATCAGACGTATGGAGGCCGTGGAGGAGGATTCAGAGGACGAGGCCGTGGAGTAGGCTTCGCACGAGGAGAATGCTTTGGCCGAGGAATAGTTTTTGGCCAAGGTCGTGGACCAGTCACTTGTTATAATTGTGGAATCACAGGACACTATGCTAGGGACTGTCAGAAAGCCACTACTACTTGTAACTACTGCAAATCTTATGATCATACCATAGAAGAGTGTCCTATCTTGATAGCTAAGATCAGAGACCCTAAGCCCGCAGCACACCAGAACATCCAGCTTATTGCTGCTGAACCTAAGGAACCAGAACCGGCAGTTAACATTGTGACTCAGAGCGGTGCTTCCACCAGTGGCACATCGCAGGAGACCGGAAAGAACACAAGTCAGGGGTGGGTGCACAGAGCTCCTAGCAAAGTAACAGCACTTGACTTACAGAATAATAAAGAGACCTTTCATGAATCCAAGGCTTCCTTTGATGAACTTACACCATCAGGACCGTAGGTACCACCGTCTAGGAGTGTACCGCAGCAAGTACCTTGTAGCGATGGCCCTGAGGAGGCACCGCAGGCTACCACATCTGGAAGAGGTGATGAGGATGAATCGACAGGAAGTGTACAAGCCTTCCTGCACAGCTGCTTGAAACTCCTGATAAATGATAAAGCTGTCGGCGAGCTACAGCGCATGATAGATCAGTGTCAGCAACCATCTCTCTCAGGCAGTGCACACCGCGCTGTCCATAATATTACAAGACACGCAAGGACAGGAAGAGAGATGAAATTCACAGTGCAGATTGGTGAATTTTAGATGGATGAAGTTGTCTTAGATATAGGATCAGAGGTGAATGTTCTAACTAAGCAGACATGGGAACAGATGGGTAGAACTCAGTTAGCCCTATCACCTATCCACCTGAGATTAGCTAATCAGCAGCGAGTATCACCATTGGGTCGACTACCCCAGGTGCCAGTTGATATTGACGGAGTTCGTACTTTTGTGGACTTCGAGGTTATAGAAATCATTGGTGACAGTCGACCATATCCAGCACTATTGAGTATTGATTGGGAAATTGGCAGCAAAGCTGTCATTGACCTAAAGAAACGCCAAATGACCTTTGAGGATGCGCAGATCCGGGTCATCGCACCGCTAGACCCTTACCAAGGTCCTAGATATATTGAACCCATCCGAGCAGAGGAAGAGGCACATAACATCGATAGTCTCTACCAGATGACTGCAAACCAGAACGATTATATAAATCCAACCACGGAAGGGCATATTAGTTGGCAATGCGACAGCTCATGCGCATCGGATTCAGATGTTGGTCTAGAAAAATGGCAGAACAGACTTTACGAAGTCTCATCGCACAGATGTGCGTTTATAAGTAAGTCACTACGATGGATTGGCGCTGAGATCGTGGAGACTCCATCATATCATGGTCTGACGGATATTTAGGATTTTTTTGAACAGTTTGAGCAACAAATTCCTCATGAGCAGAGGATCGCAGCTATGGACCTTGCAGTTCGAGCTACACCTGCAAGATGGTGGTATGTGCATAAAGAGAGTATCGCATCATGGGATAATATAAGAAGACTGATGGCAATCAGATTTTCTGACAACTGAGAGTATGTTCAGCAGAAATACATAGGAGAAACTGACCCCAGGATACACATTCAGACATGTGAACAGAACTGGTCGGACATTCCAGAGGATGAATGGGTTCACAGATTCATTCACACATTGGACACAATCCCAAGGAATTGGTATACAGAGACTGAGTTGCGCAAAGGAACAACCACATGGTCACTTATGATAGATAGCTTCCTACTCACCTTTGCGTTTGAGTCAGAACATCCAAGTGTTGCGCAGGCCCTAGACATAATCAAGACAAATATTTTTAAGGATCGCACCATCTCAGTACCATTCCAACCTAAGTGGACTATCCAGTTAGAAGAGGCGTTGGAATGTTATAATTTTACATCAGAATCAGAGGAGGCGGATGAGGATCCTCGCAATACCAACATTCCCGAATCAGAAGGCACTCGCGATGTGGAGGGACCACAGTTAGAGATTCCAGTGATCACCGAGACCATCAAGATTAAAAAGATCAATATCGGCACAGACGCAGAACCTAAGTTTGCCTCTATTGGAGACTACTGGAATGATGAAACAGTCGGCCACATTGCAGATCTGTTACATCACTATCAGGACCTATTTCCCACCAAGTTCACAGAGATGAAGGGAATAGTTGGAGACCTGGGAGTCATGAGGATACCATTAAAGGAAGATTCTAGACCAGTTAAGCAGCGCCCATACAGATTGAATCCGCGCTACAAAGAAAAAGTAAAGGACGAAATTGATAAAATGCTAGTAGCAGGCATCATTGAACCGGTAGAGGAAAGCGAATGGGTTAGCCCTATGGTAGTGCAAGAGAAGAAAACAAAAGGGGACATCAGGATCTGTGTTGATCTGCGGAAACTCAACGATGCATCACTTCATGATCCATTTCCAACACCGTTCACTGATGAAGTATTAGACAACGTGGGAGGACAGGAGGTTTATTCCTTCACCGATGGGTTTTCAGGCTACCATCAGTTTAGAATACATCCAGAAGATCGATCCAAGACCACCTTTGCAACAGAATGGGGCTCTTTCCAGTATATGGTAATGCCCTTTGGTCTTAAGAATGCACCAGCTATATTTTCTAGAGTAGTAGTTGCTGTATTTAAAGAATACATTCATAAGTTATTAGAAGTATATTTTGATGATTGGACTGTATTTGGGCTAATTAATAAGCACGTAGGCGATCTCAGACTGATGTTAGAGAAATGTAGGCAGTACCAGATTTCCCTAAATTTGAAAAAATGTATATTCTGTGCACCATTTGGTATCTTGTTGGGTCACATTGTTTGCAGACAAGGCTTGATGGTAGACCCCGCCAAGATCGCTATCATTGTAAACCTTCCAGCACCCAACTCAGTCAAGCAACTGAGGACAGTACTTGGTCATACCAGGTACTACAGAAAGTTCATCAAGGGCTATGCAAAGATTACAGCACCGATGGAGAAATTGCTCAAGAAGGATGTCAAATTCCTATGGAACGAGGAATGCCAGCAGAGTCTAGACATACTTAAGGAGAAGATGGTTACAGCACCCATCCTAGTATTCCCAGACTGGACTAAGACTTTCCATGTACATGTGGATGCATCCGACATCGCATTAGGAGTCATCTTGACCCAGCCAGGAGAAGGAGATCTTGACCATCCTATCGCTTACTCCAGCAGAAAGCTATCCACAGCGGAAAAAAACTACACCACAACAAAAAGGGAGGGCTTAGCTATGGTATATGCGCTGTAAAATTTCAGACACTATCTATTGGGTGCCTCATTTAAATTGTTTACTGATCATTCCGCATTGAAGTACCTAGTCAATAAACCAGTGTTAGGGGGGAGAATCTGCAGATGGTTACTCCTCTTCCAGGAGTATGATTTTGAAATCATTGTGAAACCAGGGAGACTGAATGCAGGACCAGATCATCTGTCGCGGTTAGACTCAGGGGAAGAGCCCAGTAACCTAGAAGACAATCTGCCAGATGCGCCGTTGTTTTCCATACAGATTGCAGATGAGTACTATGCCATCATTATTCAATTCCTCACCACAGGAGTAGCACCTGATGACTTTACTAAGTAGCAAAAGAAACAGTTGGTTGTGAAGGCAGCAGATTTCACCCTCATTGCAGGATGTCTATACAAGTTAGGCCCGAATGAAGTTTTACGCAGATGTGTAATGCCACATGAAAAACACATTATTATCAAAGAGGCTCATTCAGGAACCGCAGGAGGTCACTTCGCTGGAAAACCGACTGCGCAGAAAATCTTAGAAGCAGGATTATGGTGGCCTACATTGCATAAAGACACTAAGGACTTTTGCAGATGCTGCGATATCTGCCAAAGGGTAGGAAAACCCTCGCGACACGATGAAATGCCGCTACGACCGTAGGTCACGTTGCGTGCATTCGACAAATGGGCTATAGATTTTGTGGGTCCTATCAACCCACCAGGGAAGCGCATGGGTGCGAGATATATTATCACTGGAATGGAGTACCTCACCAGATGGGCGGAGGCCAAAGCAGTACGAAATTGTGATGCCGCTACAGCTGCATAGTTCCTCTTTGAAAACATCATCAGCAGGTTTGGATGCCCAGTAATTTTGATGAGCGACCAAGGTACACATTTCTTGAACAGTACTATTGAGGCATTAACAGAAGAATTCCAGATCCAGCACCATAAGAGCACTCCCTACCACCCGCAGGCTAATGGTACAGTAGAGGCCTTTAATAAGATTTTAGAAAATGCTCTTACCAAGATCTGTAATAGCCAGAGGAATGATTGGGACCTTAGAGTTAACGTTGTCTTATGGGCATATAGAACCACATGCAAGAAACTTATGGGACACACACCTTTCAGCTTGGTATATGGACAAGAGGCTGTTATGCCTATGGAGTATATTCTTCCCAGTTTAAGAATCGCTCAGATTACCAAGATGACCAACACAGACACAGTTGAAGCAAGGCTAGCACAGCTGCTGGCCCTAGAAGAAGACAGGTTCATCGCTGGATTCCATCAGAAAGTACAGAAGGCCCGAGAAAAAGCTTGGCATGGCAGGAACATTAAGAATAAGACTTTCCAGACCGGAGACCTGGTGCTCCTCTATGACAGCAAATTCATCAAGTTCCCAGGGAAGTTCAAGACACATTGGCTAGGGCCATATCAGATACAGCAAGTCACAGAAGGAGGTGCCGTTCAGCTTAGCCAGCCAAACGGGGAGCTTTTTCCCACATGGATTAATGGCAGTAGGCTTAAGCTCTATAGTGACAGCCTCCCCACCCCTCAGCCCTAGCATGGACAGTTCAGGACGATGCAGATGTCCAGTGTAGTTGAAAGGAGGCATCACGCCGGGAATGAGTCTACACCAAAAAAAAATAAAAAATAAAAAATCTTTAATACTGTTTGTTTGCGCAGGTGATGCGGAGTTGCATCGCAGCAGTAAGATGTTTCCCCTGACACATACCCAGTTGCAACCGACAGTGGGCTAGTCAAGTCACTATCTGACAAGTAGTTAATGAAGAAATGACCGGTATCCGCTACCGTAGATTTGGCAGCAGTGTATTAAATTTTTCCAGATTTGGTAAATCTCCGACGACACCGGTGCCTAGATATGCACACTTTGAGGGACACGTGATCATATCTCAGCAATTATGACAGATCAGAATGACGGGTAGGGTCTCGTCCAAGTAATTATGATGAC
Organism: Pseudotsuga menziesii; assembly: GCA_001517045.1. NCBI lineage: Eukaryota > Viridiplantae > Streptophyta > Pinopsida > Pinales > Pinaceae > Pseudotsuga > Pseudotsuga menziesii. The sequence continues at coordinate 204,764 of LPNX010123672.1, forward strand.
CAATGGGGTTGACCCAGGAGAACCATTGCGTCTGGTAGTATGCCTTCGGCATAAAAGCAGACATTCTTCAAGTAGGAAGGGTACAGTTTCCAAATCTTGAGAGCTATGCTAGGCAGTGCTAAGTGTCCCCTGTGCAGAGCCAATTAAGTTGCAAAGTACAGTGACTTCCAGAGTTCGAAGCCACTGCACGCCCAGAGTATTGAGCCGAGCGAATTCTGACTGAGGCCAAGCCTATAGAATTAAAGATTAGAAAGAACGTACTGGCCGTGTGTTCGCCATGAAGACACCACCCAAGGTTGTGAAAATCGAGACATCACAAGTTCGACAGTCGCTAAGGATTAAGAGTCAAGCACCAGAAGTAGAAGTTGTCACTAAAGTCTCTGCTAAGGAGAAGAAGGACGCCGAGCCGATCACTGAAGATAAGAAAGCAGAGCCGAAGACTGATGAGAAGAAATCTCCTGCTAGGAGAAAGGCAAAAATGAGAAAAAGAAAGCAACGGGAGAAAATCGCTGACCTATCTGATCAGCTAAGAGAAGCATGAAAGACTGCGGAGATACTGAAACAGAAACCTGAGGGTCAGAGGCAGCATGTGGATCTGGCCCACTTCGAAGAGCAGAGAAGTGGAAGAAGACTGCAAACCCAACGGAGGGGAGACTTCCAGAACGAGGACAAAGGCTTGTTCTCAGAGCGGAGTTCATGGGTTTCTTCTTCTCCATCCACGAGGCTCTAGATGGAAGGAAATGTTTGAGAAGGCTGGAAGATACAGATTTTCCTTGTGATAAAAGTTCTAACCCAGATAAAAAGGAAAGGATATCTGTGGAACACTTCTCAAACACTAGAGCGCTCATACAGAAGAAAGAGCAAAGGAAGCGAAACCTTGACTATGGGCAGAAAGGATAAGAGAGCCCAGCGAACTAAGTTACCGAAACTCCAGAAAGAACGTGCTGAGGAGATGAAGAATGAAGTCGCAGGACTTCAAGGCAGGTTACAACACACTTCGCAGGAGACGAAGGACAAGTTGCAGCAGGAGAAGCCTGTTCCAGGTGGCTCGAGGGCGAGCCACAAGTAAGTGTTAGGGGACTATTGGAGCAGGGTCCCATAGCTACAGAAGAAGCTGCTAGTTTTGGCGGAAAGATATAGTTTTGGCGGAAAGAGGACAAGGCAGAGCTACGACGCCGTAGCACGTTTCTAGCTGGAGAGCAGAGCCGAAAACCATGACTTTTGGGATAGAAAAGTCAAGAAGGAAACGGTACCCGAGCGGTCGAGAGAAGAAAGCTCAACCACTGCATTGAAGGCAGCGGCGAAAGATAGGAGGGCTCAGCGACCCTCATAAAGAAGAAGGAGCAACGAGGCTCAAGCATTGAAGGCGAAGGACAGAAAGCAGAGAAGCGGTGCATAGTACCCATGGTCAGTGCCGGGAAGCATGGAAGACCACAGAGAGCTGTGGTGTGACGGGAAGCGGCTACCTCAAGGACAGAGAGGACCGACTGTCACTAATTAGGGTATGGGTTTACTGTTGGGACAGGCCCACAGTGTTGTAATGGCGAGACCTTCGAGCCACCTATAAAATCTTGCATTTTGTATTGTAAAGGGTTAGCTAATCAGTCAGTTAGCCAGTTGGTTGGCTCGTAGGATGAGTCGTTAGTTGGTCAGTAGAGTATTTTTGAGTAGACTTAGGATTCAGTCAGAAAAACTGTGTTGTAACGATCCAGACACCTATCTTGTCTGTGAGTCATTTGAGTCTGTATGTAACCATCCACAGAGAGGAAAGAGAGGGAAGGATCTATTGAAAGAAAGGCAATATAGAGATAGAGATAGACCAGAGATCTAGAAGAGATCTCATGCTGCATATGCAGTGCAACAGACTGTGCTAACTTCCCTCAAGATATATAATAGAAGCACAGTTTGGTGGACATAACTCCCATCCGGGGGGTGAACCACGTTAAATCTGCGTGTTATGTGTTGTATGAATGTGATTGTATTTGCTTATTGTTACTGGTTATTATGCATATGATGTTAGTTGCAGTAAGTGAATGTATGTATTTCTCAGCTCATGATAATGCAAGAAGATAGAGATAAGTTGAAGTATTTTAGTAAGCTGTTTAAAGATTCCTTTACATCTGTTTCTAATGACCATTTAATCACAATATAACTTCTGAGAAGTAGAGTTTTGCACCGAGACATAGTCAACGCTAAGAGTGCAAAGTCGTAGTGGTAAGATATCGCAGAGAGGTGATATTGCACCGACAGAGGAGCTACGGTGTGCGGTACTGCGAGCTGAGGGCTTAGCGTTGAGGGGAGGCTGGGTGTCTTGCGGTGCGTAGAGATGCGATAAGGTTGGGAATATTGTGAGTAAGTGGAAGTCATGTGACGCGGGAAGAAACCGCGCGACTTGCGCGTGGAGAAGAATCGCAAGGCTAAAAGTGCTGCGAGTAGAAGAGGATGTGCAATGCGCGGATATAGCTGACCTTGCGACCCATAAGTGGAGGAGAAGAAAAGTAGGATGTGCAGAACCTGGTCCAAGACACTTGAGTCTTGGCCAACCCATTAGATTCACTTCGAGTGAGACTTCAGATCGCTCCGCGGTCTGTCGCCGAAAGGGCCAGTGAGTTAAGGGGGTTTGTTGATTGATTAGAGTAAACCCGGGTCTTCCCATGCAATCAACAATGGCCCACTTATAAGTTAAGCTCACTCCTGCAAAATCCAATAAAAAATATCACTTGTAAAGTAGAAAAACAATGAAGCAAATTATTTATCTTGTTCAACAGCTAACAACAATAACCAAGATCATGTGCGAAATAATAAAATCTAATCTAACAAATTCAATTTAAGAATTGGTTAAAATTAAACTTGAATGGATAAATATACAACTATTTAGTACCTAAGAAAAGTAAATCTCAGCTCTAAACCAGGAAATGGATTTCAACGGGAAAGATAATCAACGAATCCAGAAAACAATTATGCTCGACTGCATAGGTAGAAACCTGGATACATAGTGCAATCTGTGAAGGAGTTCACCCCTATATGTCATGTGGTTAGTGAATGACATGACAACTATGGAAACTATTGAATGATTTAGAACCCCATCAAACTATTGTGATGTTATACTCATCCACCAGTATAATCAAAACCCATCAAATAGCATCAACATTCCCAATTTCCTACATGCCTACCTTGTCCTTGTTTCAAACATATATTTGTATATAAACAAACGAAAATAATAAAAATTTCTTTTTAACTTGTCAGCCTCAAAGTGTTCGTGACATAGTTCGGGCATCAATCCAACAACCATCATATTTTACCCTCTATATCTATATATAATCAAAAAAATTCATGAGGTTTTCTTTCTTGGACTCTGGACTCTAGAAAATTTACTTTATATTCACTCAAAAAAATTCATGAATTTGATCTATATATACATATATATTCTAGTGACATGCCATATCAACACAACAACATTCATACATGAACCACACCCATACAACCTAGCCACTTTGGAATAAAATCATATATACTAGTAAATGCAAAAAAATACTTCTATGAATTATAATCACGAATCTAAAAAGAACTACTGCTTGTTATTTTTTTTTCCATTTGAACTCATATGGTATGTTGGACAGTCAGGTTTCCTAATGGTAAAAGATTTCTAGGAATGTAATATCTGCATACCAGTGGTAAAATTGTTTGAAATAGCCTCAATATCATCAGTCATGGCCTGTGCTTTTGATCTGATAAACTTTGCCTTCAAAATATGAACTTTTGATCTGATAAACTTTAGAATCACTTATGCTCAACACACACACACAATCAATTTCTGCAAATAGATTAGTCCACAATCACCTAAGACTGGCACTAAAATCATACCAAATGCAAGCATGCTTCCTTGTGTCCATGTGAAATAGAGATCTGGCCGGATTTCTACATTACTGATTGGTCACCAGCCTCTGTAAAAATAGCACAAAAGAGATGAGAGTTGGTAGAATATTTTGAAATCTAGACATTCAGATAAATATAATGTTTAGTGTTATGTAATCCTGTTGTGTGGGAATGCACCCCATTTTTTGTAAGTAAATCCCATAAGGTATCAACGCAAACAATGTAATAATTTATAAATAAAGTGCATGATCAATATTGTCAAGATCAAACAAACCATTAGATAGGGTCATTGATCAATCTATTGATATTGTCAATAACCTTAGGCTATGTAGATACCTAGTCCCAAGCTGAATAGGTTAGCTATTATCTCTATTACGAACTTATGCTATTAGTTGTACTAGTGTACTCTTATTCTCCCAAATATAACCAAGCTATGCCATTTCGACAATGGGTTTTACTCCTCCTACTCAGGTTTCCCATTTAAATCCAAGTGTGTTATAGTGTGTGTATTGCTATTGTTTTCATTATTTCATAACTGTTATTTTGTTTGATGATAATATTATTGATCTACTGCGATTGTTTATCATAATCATGGTTATATCGTTATTCTATTCATAGAATTCATGATAAACGACACACTTGATTGTGAAACTATATTTACTGCTACTTTTTTGCAGGTTGAATCCTTTTGAAAACCAACAACATGATTTGGATACAAGTTTTTGTATGAAAACAAAATGATGTATGCAGGTCCAGACCTCCATGCAAAACAACTACTTTCAATTTGATAAGGAGAAAACAAAATGTAAATGAACTTTACCTTTGGGAGGAACAATCACTATAGGGAAGTTGCTATGGTGAAATTAGTACTCACTCACACTCCCTTGCAATACACTTCAAACCATAGAAGATGTTAGAAACAACAAAACATTTGAACCAAAAATAACATACTCGCATTTCAGATATGCTCTAACTTTTAAACACAACTTTAAGCTTACAAGGAGATGCAAAGTATTCAAAATAAAAGGGTCTTACCTCTTGATTATCCCCAATCCTCTTGTTCCCATTACAAGTGCAACGGGATTGATTCTTATAGCTTCACGACAAAGTGATTTACCTATGTCACCCTCCATAATCCTAGCTTCTGTTTTCACCTTTTCAGTGGAAAAATGACAACATAGTAGTCAAAACCAATGGACTAACATTCTCTAAGAACTACATTTACAAGGTTTCTTATTGGTATTACCATGGAAACTTCATATGATTCTATTGCAAGCCTTTCCATTAGACCTTGTGTGGCATCAAACAACACCTCATCATCTAAATCTGTGCTTTGAAGCATATCGCAATGAAATATAACTCTTATCATTATGAAATCATATATGGTACAAAAGAATGTAAGTTTAAATAGAAGCCCAAATATATTTAACCAACTCCAAAAAACTCTTGTAATGATTCAAAATGTGATATGGAACATGATCATCCAACACATAAATTGATCAGCACAAGCTATTCAGAAGTGAGTTACAACTTGCCCCAAAAGAAGGGAGGGTAGGGTGTTAAACTATGAAAACAATATTATCACAAAATCCATATAGACCAAGTGCATCATCTAAAATTTGTGCATCCTTCTCTCTGTAGAATTAGAGAGAATCGTGACTTGAGTATATTAAACTACTATGATGTTAAGTCACAAAAAGTTGCCTTGCTCAAATAATACAGACATATTGCAACTCAAATAAGACAGACATATTGCAGGTGGATAGATTGGACATAAAACCAATAAAGGTTTTATTATCAATAAGAAAGTAAATGCTATCGATTCTGGAAACTGTAAGAATACATTTATATATGTAGAACCAAAAATTGGACAATTGAAGGGAGAAATCAATTCTTCAGACTTCCCTGCTACTTCTTGTACCATCCTCAATGGAGGAAGCTAGATCTCAGAGTCACTCAGACTACTCGTTTATATAAGGTAAAATAATCTTGTCTGCAAGATCAAGGTGAAGCACAAGTAGCAAGAGAATGGCATAAGAAAGAACGAGGGGAAGCACAAGTGCCTAGTCTTTTTGGCATATCTGACTCATTCACACCATGTTACTATATTGCATTAACACACTGGATTTCCTGGTCTTTATAGCTCAGCAACCCTGTTGGCACAATCTCATCAACCTATCTGATTTTCAATTTCTTAGTGTGCTCAAAAAGTGTGCATGAATAGAAAATGTTATATCATGAATACTTCTCATCTTTGAAGCCATATATGTGTTGCCTGTATTAGAACTATCTAGAACCATTTTTTGAAACCCAATGGTAAGGATGGGTGGATTACCTGATGGGAATGTCATTGATCATACTATTGCCTTTATGCAGGGGTATGAGCGACATATTACGACCGTTCGACATACTCAAAATAAGGCTACCCAAGAAGAATTTGAGCCTTTGAGGAAGTTTCAAGATCCCATCAACTCAGCCCTTTTGATCATAAGAGACCTTGCCATTGGAAGGGAAAGCAAGGTAGAGTAGAGGGAGCATGGAAATAGTTGGCATCCTATCCTGACCAAGAATAATAAGCATTTTCCAACTTTGGCCCTAGTCATATTAGAGAACCCTAAGCCTCCCAAAGAGGCTAATAATGGATGGATGGATGATGTTCCCATGGTGATTCAGTGGGCCCCTGCACTCAATGACCATGATGGCCCCCATCCTGCTAGTATTTTTGTCTCCTAATGTTTATGGTCGAGCTGCTTGCCCTATGACTTTTGGACATTGTTATTTTGTTAAATTGGACAAGTTATTGCAGCTCTTTGTATTCAAGTGTTTTAACTTTCGGTGTTAGCCAACCTGCATTTTTTAGATTTGATAGTATTTTGCTGGTGCTTGTGGACGCTACACATGCAGCCCACCTTTTTTTTGTTACTTCTTTCTGGTGCATTCCTGATTAATATGGTCTACATACATGTCAATGTAGAACCACCCTAAAAGACATTATTGACAAAGATAGTCCCGAGTCCTCATTTTTCAAACCTTCCTATAACAATTCCAGATCTGAGATGAAGCACATGGCAATGTAGAACCACCCTTAAAGACAATATTGACAAAGACAGTACTGAGTCCTCATTTTTCAAACCTTCCTATAAGAATTCCAGATCTGAGATGAAGTAGTAAGTAGTTGCTTGAAGGGAGGCACCCTACTATACTCATTCAAAGGGAAGCATCCTCATTCATGTTGATTCAGAAGGAAAATGTCAAATGGAAAGAGAGCAGAGAGAACCATTATTCCCTCAATTCTTAGTTTTAAACTAGAGCATCCTGACATAGGTGTTTAACCATGAAACCTGTATCCTAACAGGCACAATTATGAAGCCAAAGCATAAGAATAAAGATGCGAGAGGTTTTTTGAGCAAATAGTGAACAGCTTTAGACCAAGACAGGGACTCAGTTGGAAAGTGGAATTAGAAGGATCAAGACTATAATGCAGTTCATCTCCCAAAATAGAGACTTCAGAAGTGTGGCCCAACCTAAGCACAGGTGAATGGAAAAGGAAAATATCACATCAAAAGTAGCTTGCAAAATTTGGATCCTTGACAAATGTCAAATTTATATAAAGTTACAAACAAAATGAAATAAATTCCCAAAAGCATCTCAATCTCTCAGGCATTGCTTCCCTTCCGGGGTATAGTTTACCTATAGCATTAGTGCCTGGTACTGATTTTCTATGAAATGGGAGCTATCCCATGAAAAACAAATCAATGGCAGTGGTTGGGAACTAAGTCACTATGAAGTGTTTAAGGAAAAGAACTCTTATCAAGGTTTAGCAAATGTTACTATAAACAAATTAGGAAAAATAGAGGTTTAGCAAGGTTACTATTCTATGACATTATATATCAATTTGGTGTCTTGTTAGGTTGACCTCAAAATCAGAATAATACTATTATCTAGCCTTATATATCAATTTGGTGTCTGATTAGGCCGACCTTAAAATTAGATTATAATTATTATTATTATAAAAGCAATCTTAGGTGAATGATATCCATACAAATTACCTGAGTTTGATCACCCAAATTCACAACAATAGCATCAGGCAAAGGCTCAACAGTTATCCATTGCCCATCTCTAAGAACTTGAAGACCTCCAACTTCATCTTGTATCAGAAGTGTAATTGCACCCATGTCAAAATGTGCTTGCAAACCCAGAGTAAGCTCTGGTTGAGGGCATGGTGGATAATAGCTGATGGTAATATTCTGATAGGGTTCTCCAATTATATCCTGGATATAGGAAGATGAAAGACCAATGCTTTCAGATATAACAGTAAGCATCCTTTTAGCAAGCAGCTTCATCTGCTCGTTATACTTCTAGAAAGGAGAGGAATTGTTGCAAATCTCTTTTACTAATAATAATAATAATAATGGGCTACACCAACCTTATTAATGGGCTTTGCAGTAAAGGCAGGATGGAAGAAGCAAGTAAACTTGTAGAAGAACTGCTTGAGAGGGATTTACTTCTTGGCATCAATACTGACAGTAGATTATACTCTGAATATTTTAGAAGATTGAATTCTGTGGGAACTGATAATTTGTTTGTTGGGCCAGAGCTTGATATCTCGTTTGTTGATTTCATCAAAAGGATTTACCATGAAGGAAAGATACAGGAAGCAACAACTATATTAAGGGAATTGGAATTAAAGAATCCAGCTTCTGGTATTTCAAGTTGTACTGTGCAACTTGATAGGTCAGTCAATGACGATGACATTGATACAACTTCCATGCTGACAGCTAATACAGATGAAAAAATTCCAAAGGAGGTTTTGGCCACTCATGTCAGTTCACAGGATATGGAATCTATCATCAGGATTTGTAAGGAAGGTAGAATGCAAGATGCATTGATTTTTTATTCAAACTAGAACATTAATTTCCCAATCAAACCACAATAGTATTCATATTATGCCAAGGCAATTTACTATTAAAGCGAGTCACGTCGTTTACGGCTACTGAATGCAGTATTAATTCCAATGACAACAAAAGCTTTCGGTCGCTCCTCTGTTTTCTCACCAACTGGCTTGATAAATATCGGAGAACCATTCACACTAGATGCTTGTGCAGCTCTAGCTGCTGACAGCTCCATTTCCAGTGTTGAGATTGTTTTATCTAAATTCTTGTATAACTCACTAGATCAAACCATAGTGCTCGATACATGACTATGCAGAAGTATGTGAAAGACTGCAAAACTGTGTACTCTGAATCCTCAATAGTCAATTAACCAAATCTATGACCAGTCAAAGCAACTTACTTGATTGCATCATGAGTCTTGGATACTTGACTAAGTATGTCCTTTGACTGCACTTCAGTTTGCTTCTAAAACAGAGAGGAGTTTTCCCAGTCTAAATATAATATCATTGAGATTCAGTAAGTTACCAAGCCCAAAATAGATGCAAATCAGGATGAAATGACAACTTACACTTTTTTTCTCACAGTCATTCACAAGTTGAAGATGTCGTTCTTGATGTTGTTTCTCAGCATAAGCCTCAGTTTCTTCTCTTGAATCCGGAACAATCCACATTCTACAATTCCAAGATAACAAATGCAGAAGTAGATCATATAAATAGAAGGCTCTTGAGCTCTTACATGAATATTGACAACCATGTACATAGATTCTGGTGGTTTTAAAGAGACCAAGAGAATGAGTTAACACAAAAATTTCCTGGCTGCTTTCAGAGTAAATTCTAAACCAAGGCACGGAATCTTTACACAGATGAGTACATTCAGAATGATACGCAAATAATAATTAACAAATGTGTTAGAAATTGATTTCATATAGAGGATATACAAGTTACACCAGAGACTCGTATATCTGCAGTTCATAGTCATTAAATAACACTGGAGCTACACTATACATAATTTTTTAATTACAGTTGAAATATGCAAGCGTCAAATTCAGTTCATAAAAGCTATGAACATTTACCACACCTACACATGGAGATCGTTAAAATCACTTCAGGGAGTTCTGCAATCAAATGAATGCCTTGCCAAAAGGTCTTGAAGCACTTCCACTTTTTTAAATTTATGTCAAGTATTACCTGCATTGTAATTACAGAATGCCACAATATACAAGTGTTCAAAATAGACTGTCATTTATTTTGCTATGATGCTATCATGTAGGCCATAGCTTTCTTTTTCTGCTGGAAATATCCTGAGATATGACATGATTGAAAATTACTACACCATTCTCTGGGCTGTCGATTTTCAAGTTTCCACAAATGAATTCCTTGTTAGGTACACGTTAAGAACAAAATCTAGGGAAGGTTTCTATACTGAGATGTGACCAGCATATATTTCACACATTCATTTGGTAAATGACATTTTTGAAGCCTTATAAGTGGCAAAAAGCAACATTTTTTCTACCTGTCAATACAACTGCTAAAAAATATTTATTCTAACACTGGAACAAAGTTTTAGTTGTTCCATGCTTCATGTCCACTAGCCAATTGGCATCAACTCTGACTATACTAATTATCATAGTATTTCAACAAGTGAAGTAAAGGGGCAAAGAAAGACTTCAAACATTCAAACAAATAAATTTAGAAAAAAATAGCATTCACTCCTTCAACCATTCAAGGTAGAAAGCAGCAACAAAGTCTCAAGTGCAAACCAACCATCATATAGTATGCAAAATTATGAATCGTTACTAAGTCATATCTCTGTCACCAATAGCTATCGAATTGTCAACTTTTTAATGTAGATTGTAGACTTAATATTCTAGACTCAAAGGCTAAAAAATGCATATTTCTCCAAATCTCCAACTAGATCCCCGTTAGATTTTCGAGTTTACTTCTCATGTTTCTACAAGTTGTCCTACTATTTGATTCTATCATGCAAAGCTACAACCATTACCCCTCCATGACTCTTCACTTTCTCTATTCTCTCCAAAAAGAAATCAGCTCTTGCTCCTTAGTCATAGATAGGTTTCTATAACAGCTAGCATGATTGATGTCCTCAACAGGAATTATACATAGCTATATATTACCATTTAACCTTCTTACACTTTCCACTAAAGTACTATATAAACCCTCTTCAACCTTAAGAGGCATAAACTTCTTCCCAGAATTGTAGAAACATCCGCATGCTTGAGATGTGTGATCAAATCATCAAATTGAAGGACCTTTGGGCAGGTCACTCTCTTGTTCTGCCAAATGCATTTAAATTAAGGCCGATGATGTAAAATTGGGCTTGTATACCACATTTTATCTAAATTTGGGATATATATAGTGAGAGGTTATAGACCACTTACCTAGATTAATGTCTCTGAAAAGGTGCTAGCTAAAGTCCCAGCCGACAAGATTAAACCATGGCTGTGAATATAGTCCAACAAGAGAAAATTGAGGCTCCTATTGTTAGACCAGAAGACTTTGATTTCCTTGAGGCTGAGGTAGCCCAAGCCTCAGGAACATCAAAAGAAAATGCTTCCCATTGTTGAGTCATGACAAGTCATGACTCATATTGAATGTATGATTTTGGACTTATATTGATATTTTGCATTGTATGGACATGGAATTATTTTGCTTCAAAATTTGTGTATTTTTGAAGCTTTTCCCAAGCATTTGTCAAGTTCAAATAGAACTTTTACTCTTGATCCTCATCAAGTTTTTTGTTGAGCCAAGTTTTGTAAATATGGAAGATGCTTTAGGATATCTCGTTGAGGCCACCAAGATGTAAGGGCACATTCAAGGCATTTACTCAATGCTCATCTTGTTGATGATTTTGCTCTCACCCCAAAACTTACCCAAAATTATGTTGAAGTAACAATGCATTTTTTGGGTATCTTTGATAAGAATTTAGTAGTAGTAGTAAGTGAAGAAAAGTAGAAGTTGTCATTATTGGGCAAGAGGACTTCCCAGATTAGCTTGTTAAAAAGTGGAACATTATTTTTTAGTCAAGTTAGATTATAAGTACTTGGGTTCTCCCTTTGGATTTGGCATTCTCAAGACTCAAACTTATAGAAATAAGTGTTGGCAGGTCAGATTATAAGATACTTGGGTACTCCCTTTGGAATTGACATTCTCAAATCTATAGAAATAACTGTTGCGAGATCAGATTATAAGATACTTGGGTACTCCCTTTGAAATTGACATTCTGAAACCAATAGAAACGATATTGATATTGATATTTTGCATTGTATGGACATGGAATTATTTTGCTTCAAAATTTGTGTATTTTTAAGCTTTTGTATTAGTCAAGCTTTTCCCAAGCGTTTGTCAAGTTCAAATAGAACTTTTACTCTTGAGCCTCATCAAGGTTTTTGTTGAGCCAAGTTTTGTAACTATGGAATATGCTTTAGTATATCTCGTTGAGGCCACCAAGATGTAAGGGCACATTCAAGGCATTTACTCAATGCTCATCTTGTTGATGATTTTGCTCTCACCCCAAAACTTACCCAAAATTATATTGAAGGAACAATGCATTTTTTGGGCATCTTTGATAAGAATTTAGTAGTAGTGGTAAGTGAAGAAAAGTAGAAGTTGTCATTATTGGGCAAGAGGACTTCTCAGATTAGCTTGTTAAAAAGTGGAACATTATTTTTTAGTCAAGTTAGATTATAAGTACTTGGGCTCTCCCTTTGGATTTGGCATTCTCAAACTTATAGAAATAAGTGTTGGTAGGTCAGATTATAAGATACTTGGGTACTCCCTTTGGAATTGACATTCTCAAATATATAGAAATAATTGTTGCTAGATCAGATTATAAGATACTTGGGTACTCCCTTTGAAATTGACCTTCTGAAACCTATAGAAACGAGTATTGAACAATTTTGAAAACAAACTTTAGAGATGGTTCACTCAAGATGTATTGTTGGCAAGTATAATTAGTATTATTATACAAAATGGAATCTTGCCGCTGGATCATTCTTCCCTACCCAATACATCTTTCCTTTTGCATCAAGATATAGGAAATTGAAAATTATTCTTAGACGGTTCCTATGACGGAAACAGGGATAGAAAGACCTCTCCTTGGTTCATGGGACATTTGTAAATAGCTAAGGGAGCATTAATGGCTTGGCTAATTGGTATATGAACTCAAGGGGCTTGGCTATTGGATATTTGAACCTAATTGGGTTGTTAGGGCTATTAGCGGGAGAGCATCTTGGCAGATTCTTATCTGTCACCAAACTCACCACACAAAAAATGTTATGTGGTATAAAAGGTCCTTTTGGGGTCTATGATATTGTCGGCAGAACCAGCACTTTCTATATCTCGAGAGCAAGCGTCCTCAAGAGGATTTCAGCAAGCTTGCCAATTAATGTCCATAGTTTTACAGTGACTCTGCACCATTACTAAGAAAAAGGAGGTATCATACTGACCTATTCCATGCCCAAGGGGCAGTATTGACTGCAAAGTGGAATGTGTTAAGACAATTAAAGATAAGGAACAATGGAAAATTATCATAAAGAATAGGTTGACAACTGCCTTGAATGTTAATGGAATCAAGGAGCCATTTAGAACCCATGACATTATTGCAGGTGCAGTTTCCTTTAAGGTTAGTGGTTCACGACATTTAGAAAATTTTGGAAAACCTGGCAAGTAGTTTTGCAAGAAGTTAATTCAAACTCGCACAGGCCACGCAATGGCTGGGATATGGCAACCAAATAAATCTAGACATTTTATGAAGAAGAAGAGTCTACGAAAGTTTTTCATGTGTGTGGTGATATATAGGAACGGGGCTTTCAAGGTTACATGGGCTAGATGCCTCTTGGGAATGTAATTAGTCAGTCTGATACCTCCTTTTTCTTACTAATGGTGCAGAGTCCTTGTAACACTCTGAACATTAGTTGGCAAGTGGATTGTGTTAGGGCAATGAAATATAAGGAACCATGGCAAATTTTCATGAGGAATAGGTTGACAACTGCCTTGAATGTTAATGGATTCAAGGGGCCATTTAGAACCCATGACATGATTGCAAGTGCAGTTTCCTTTAAGTTTAGTGGTTCACGACATTTAGATAAATTTGGAAAACCTGGTAAGTAGTTTTGCAAGAACTTAATTCAGAATCGCACAGGCCATGGAATGGCTGGGATATGGTAGCCAAATCAATCTATACATTTCATACACTACGAGCTATGGATTGATAGTTGTACAAGAAGAAGAGTCTACAAAATATTTTCATGTGTGTGGTGATATATAGGAAGGGGGATTTCAAGGATACATAGGCTAGATGGATTAAAAAGTGCCAAGCTATACAGAAAACAACAGCTTTCTTCAAGTCCTGGGTCTTAAGCCGGATGGTGTTCTACCAAAGCCTAGCAATCAGAGCTAGACATCATGACTCAGAGCTAACTAATGGTATTTATGTAATATGCCAAAAGAAGGAAACAATCAAACAAGTATTTTAGTGCTGTAAAGTGGCTCAGGATTTGTGGAGATTATGTCATGAGATATATGAAAGATGCAATTCTTTGGTCAGGCCTCTCAGCTGGGAGGGAGTGATTCTAGTGCATTTATGGATAATCAGACAGTATCAAAGATATCTGGAATACTATCAGGTTGACAGTAACAGGAATCACTTTTCCCAGAGATGAATATGCAAGGCAATCTTTAAGGAATCTTTCAAACTTCATCTTGAGGAGTTTATTTAAAGGTTACTTACATGATAAATTTCAAATAGAATGGGCATGCATAGGAGAGATATAGATTCTCTTGAGTTTGGTGCTAACTTGCTAAGGCGGTCATGCTGACCTTACTTACCTATGTAAGATAGGGTACCAACTTAGTTGCTTTGTTTTTTGATGTAATATTGTTTTCAAGAGACAAAAAAGTCAAAAATTATTTAGCAGACTGGGAATTGGACAACCCACATGCAGCACACCAAGAAAAGTCACATTCTGTACATACACAAAAGATTGGAGAATGCACATTTCCATCCCTTAGTAGACTGTCCAATTGATTTACAGCATCATCAGTCTTTTCCTTCCCTGTAAAACCTCTATTCAGTATGGAAACTGATGAAAGAAAAGAAAATAGAGGAAAAGAATTCAATTATCTATGTACATCTGTGGTAGTTTTGGATGAAGAGGACCATAAAATAAAAATTGATTCGTCTTCCCCTGCTATCTATATTCATCAAAAAGGAGATAATCCTCTAGATTTAAATTTCCAGTTTGCAAGCTTGAAATCATGATTTATTTCCCCACTCTGTTAAAACATAAAAGCAACATACCTTTTCCTTTGCTGGAAGAAATCCTCATAGATAATATTGCCTTCTTCTGCTGACACCTGATACAATTGATCATATCCGACCTCACCATTGAACCGTAAATATTTTTGTAAGCAATCCACAATGAATTCTCATAGTTTTGCACAGTATCAACATCAAGCAGCTCAACTAAATTTGTTTTACTGAGCTCCAGTCCACACCTACCACATAGTAAGAATTTTTTTACCTACCGAGTATCTGAAAGTGAATGTCACATCAGGCTTAAAGTCAATTGAAGGTGAAGACGTATGGGGGTCTGATCCAGATCTTGATGGAAGAGGTTTGAAGGTACCTTATCTAAAAAAAGTACAAAGAAGTAAAATATTCAAGGGTACAGGATAGGCTGGAGGCATTGTAGAGCAGATAGAAGAGGTATCCGCAGAGCTGCAATGTAAACCAGAACTAGCAGACCATAACATTGGTATGAAAGTGTGAAAATTTTCT
>LPNX010123672.1:224172-267966 GCA_001517045.1 Pseudotsuga menziesii
AAAGAGCCTACGCTAGCTATTAGAAAGGGACATAGAGAGAGAATCTAATATTGGAGGATGAAGAAGATGATGGAGGAAGGATATTATGCCACATGTCAGTTTAGTGCGGCGATATTCTTGCACGTTTCACTGGTTTCAACTGACGTGTATCCCACCGATTTAGTTAGCCAAGGTGCCAAGGTCATGTCCAAATTAGCGTATAAAAACTATAATTATATGGAAAGGTCATGCAAATTAGCCTTATAATTAACATTATATGCCAAGGTCATGTCCAAATTAACATATAGCTAGGTTGCATTAAATCAATTTTGTTAATATAGGGACATGTAAATATATATTATATATATGTTAATATTTAGTAAAATGTACAAATTTATTGTCAAGTTTGTAATTGTTTTCATTGCTGGAGTTATAACTAAAAATGACCAAATAAATGACCAATTGTTATGTGGTCATTTCTAATCTAGATATCCCGTGACCACTTTGGCCATTTATCTTGGTCATTTTTAGTTGGTTTTCATCTTGTGACCAAAAGTGGTCATTTATCTTGGTCTTTTTTAGTTAGCTCACTTAAATTTATCAATTTTGGTCATTTATCCCTTGAAACAAACTGTGGTGACCAAACATTTTGGTATCCTGGTCACTAATCTCTCATTTTCCACTAGTGATTCAATCTCACTCAGTTAACCACTTGACCAAAACCCTAATTGACTCACCAAACCCTAACTAAAGTCAGAGTGCAATAAATGACTGAATCTCAACTGGAGGAGATCAAACACATGTCATAGCAATCCAATCATCAAGTGCTAGTGCTCCATGACTCCAATGAACCCCGATGAGGTTAACTGAAGCTTAACTAACCATCAGAAGTTGGTGGAGGCACCTTGTTGACTCCATTTCATTAAATAATAATAAATAATCATTAAATAATATATTTAATGACTGGAGGCACCTTAGCTGACTGTAACTGACTAGTTGAACTGATTGTAACCACCAGTTAGCAATTAGGTGCATTAATGTCACAGAGATCACCCTCGGAGTGCTCCAGTTATCCTCCTTGACTGTAGGTAGGCGTGGGTGTGAATGGATGATGGCAATTAATGCTCCACTGATGTCAATTAAACTTAGGATAGTGGTTTAACTAGGCCAATTCGACCAAAAGAGTGTGTATGATGGTAAATGTCTCCAAAAGGAATATATAGATCAATGAGAGTGAATGGATCACTCCTAAAATATGATATTATTTCCAAAATATCCAAATAATTTCTTATCTACACACCAGCAATGTCATTAGAGACATATAAATCAAATTCCTCTCCCTTTCTTGGATCAATCACCGGTAAACTATGCACATAATTTATAATAGAAGAATCATTGAAGAATGTTTATATAGAATGGAACGAGATATTTTCTTCAATAACAGATATTCGAATGTATTTGTCACATACCCCAATTTTGTAAAATTATGTAAATTGTTTTATTATATTTCTGAGACATTATGTTAAAATTAATCCTAAGTAGGGATTGATGACTCAGCACAGTCAACAATAATGGAGTGTAATTCAGAATATTTTATTATTTAATAAATAAATTATGGAGACAACAACATGGGAGAGCTGTTAAAAAGAGGTTACTGGTCAAACTGGTGGATGGAACTAGGTGGCAGGAAAAAGACAAGTGGCAGCATCCTCAAACACTTCCTAAGTTGCAGGTGGCAACTTCCCTATATTTGGGGTCATGATTCCCCAAGAAAGTGGAATGTGAGCAGGTGGCTCATTAAATGACAGTTAACCCAACTAAGATCTAGGAAATATTTAAAAGTACTCAATGAAGAGAGCTCAGGCTACTCAGTTATTTTCCAGAGAGAATGCATTCAGGTGAATGTTATTCAGGAAATTCATTGAGGAAGAGGGAAAAATAGTAAGGAAGTTGTTTGAGAGGAATGCTGCAGTAACTTGGTTATTTTACAGCTTTTTAGCTGGGAGAACTTACTGATAAGTTCTGAGTTAATACTGAGTTGAAGACTGGTATTTGATTTGCTGCACCTAGTTCCAGCCAGGGAGACCAGAGCAACCTCGGGGGTCCTGAGAAGTCGTTGTCTGAGCGCTCTCCAGGAGTTGGTAGGGAGGAACAGCCTCCCATTGCTGTTGTTGTCCACAGCTTAAAACAGGTTCTGCTATTTATTTCTCTATGTTATTAAATATGAATGGATGCATGTATGTTTATCAGTTTATTTAAGTTAGTATCTCAGAGTATCATAAGTTAAATCTGTTAGTAGTACTATGTTTTTCCACATCTGGTATCACCAGATAGTACTCTAGCACAGTATCTTAGTGTTAGAAGTAGTATTCTTCTGAACTGAGTTTCCTAATTTATCTGCAGTTAATACAGGTGTTTTTACAAATTCATGAACCATTTTCTTACAGTCTCACAAAATAGTTTCAGTATTGTATCCTGTTTTCTGAAAATAGTAACTATAAGATTGAAAAGATAGACTAGATACTTTTGCTTATTAAGTAGGGTTTATGATCTTCTAGTTTTAAGGAGGATTCATTCCTTAGGAGTTAAATAAAATAAATCTAATAGTAGGATATGATTATGTATCTGTATTTTATTTGTTTAATGTTACAGATAATTTCCTAATTGTATCAATCTGTAAACTAGTTAAGTATGCAATGTTTATGTACTGTATACTTATTATTTAACTAAGTTTAAGTACAGGTCATAACTACTATTCTATTTTAAGAATGGTAATGAGTGGTCATAAACATATATAAGAATCCATACTTAAATAATTAATAAGTAATGTACAGAAATACTCAAAGTCTTATAACTACATACAAAACCCAAATCAATATTGGGTAAATAGCATTAGGATAATGTTCATAATGATATTGATGAGAAGAAGTATTGTATTGTATTGTATTATCTATAACACAATATACTATACACATTATAATAGTAAACATTCATGTGGTTTATTAAATTACAATTATAAACTCGGTTATTAAACACAGAATGTAAACAAATAAAGTAAATTTATGTACTAGTTTTATATTGTACTTGTAAAGTAATTAAAATGTTAATAAAAGAACAAAAGTAATAATTAGTAAGGTTTAACAGGTTTCAACCAGGTTATAAAACCTATAAACAAATTTAATTAACAAATTATTAAAAGATAAAGTGAAGAGTACTTATTACACAGAAATCTTTTATTAAATAAATCACAGTATTTTATGATAACCAGAATAATACATTAGAATAGTAATAACAGGTATAAAAGAATATTACTATTATGTATTATATTAAAACCAGAAATAATACAGCTTACAAACTGTAAAATAGGGTTAAAACCCTAAATAGTTATTTACTGCAAGTAACTAATAATTATAAAAAAATAACACAAGGGTTCACAGTAGCTGCATTGTAAAACAATCACAATAAGGCTGATCTAAGCCTAAAGAATTATTTCTTCTTAAAACAGATCTTAAATAAAAATGATGCATTAATACTTTCAAAAGTAAATCTGTACAAAAAGAACAGAAATGAGTATAGGACGCTCGACCATCAAGCTTAAAGGTTTAAACCTCAACAGTAATCTAACGAGACAAATGTCTCCTCAATGAAAATCATTAAATAAACCAAAGAACCTGTAATATTTTTCCTACGGGCCGGGTTATTAAATAAACATAGTAAGGATACTTTGTTTTAATCCTTCTAATACTGCTCTCAGGAAATACAAGAAATAGAAACAGTTTTCCAAAGTATTATAGAACTGAGGGTATAAAACCCTAACTTCTTCCAACAATAATAAGAACAATGGAATCCTGTATTATTTAATAACCCAAGTTATAAAAAAAATATACTTAAAGGCGAGCAGCCTGTATAATGTTTTAAAAATAGTAAACACCAGGATTGTAGCCGGTTAAGCTTATAAAACCAAAACAACAGCTACAGGTAGGGTCTTGCACTCATGACCGTAGCAGGAGGATTCTCTTTAAAAGAGATAGGGTTAAACCCTTGATTTTCAACTTAAAAGCAAACAACTCGAAAAACCCTGGAGGACAGCAAAAGAACTGCAACAACCAATCCTGTACATATTGCTTAAGGGTTTCACACATTGTGATAAGCCGTGGAAGGACCAAGGCTTACCCGGGATTTGGAGCCGTAACATTAACTCTGGTGGACACGAAGAAGAGAACCAGGTTCACCTGCAAGGGAAAACGTTGCACAGAGTTTAGTAACAGCTTTTTAATGCTAAGAAATATATTAACCGGTATAAATTATTGTATAATAAAGAAAAGCAAGGAATAGCTTCTTACCTGTTAACAAACCCTTGCAGCGAAGCTATGACTCCTTCCAGCAAATCGACAGAGTGGGTAAGAACTGGCAGAGTGTAATAATCTATCTTACAGCCAGCTTCCTGAACCAGCCACGCCACACTGAAGGAACAATAACGCTGAAGGGTACAGAAAATGGTGGAACTGTCACCAACCGAAACCAGTTAAACAATGGCAATGAGCAGAAGCAAACAACATGGTGGTAAGCACCCCTTTACAACCTTACAATGCAAGGAGCAGATCTCATGAGGAGCTGAAGAAACAATGGAAGCAAACGCAGTCAAATTTCCAGTGGTTTGGACCGAAGAGCTAGCAGAGCGGCCAAGGGCCCAAGGGCGGAGAAAATAACAAGCTAGGGTTCAGTCAGCACTTATATATCGATGGAGTGTGGCTGATAAACGACCATGTATCATTTTAATAATTGGCATCATATGGCTTATTCTCTAAAGTCCACGACCGATAATTGGTGACATACAAAATTATCGCTGGAAGGTTCCAAAGGAGGTCTCACTCCATAGCTTAACCTGCATATTATCATGAGCCACGTACTTTAGTCCAATACTTATATGTATATATTGCATGCTACGTATGATTTGATCATCAGCAATATGTTTTACATATGACATGTTAAATATGTATATATATTGCATGCTACAAATAGTTTAATCTATAGCATTTTGTTTATACATATAGCATGTTATATTTTGTTTATTTAATTACATGCTATATTGGAGTTATACACAATCTCCTAGTGCTAGCTTAGCATTTCCTTAGGATAGCAAGAGACTATTGTAAAATAGTTTTGAATATAGCTTAGTTGTAAAAGTTTACAACATTAAAGCTATCTATTTGGTTTTTAAAGGATATTAGTATTCATAACTACTCTTTGAAGCATATGCAATTATGGATATTTCCTTATGTGGAGGATAATTTGTCTGGGTTAATGATAGTATATAGTTTAGATACATGAGAAATAAGGAGATAACCTTTGTTTATGTCATAAGCATTGTTGGCAACTAATAGAATTGACACTCTCCAAACTCAAGACTTTTAAGAGACTTCAAGGAAGGATAGATTAGAAAGTTTGTTTCTTTTCCTTTTTTGTTAATCTAGTCTGGAGATGTCATAAGAGATCAATGAAATGGATCTAGGATTGGTTCCAACAGTATAGGTTTCCAATCAATGATACTTTTGAAATGAGTTAAACATTCTAAAAGACTATAGATTGTTAAACCATAAAAGAATACTTGTTGAGAAACATAATTTTATAGATGCTGCAATTTAAATAACTTTGAATTGATGTAAATAATAGTTCTCATCGGTAGAAAGATGAACAAAAGGTATTCTAAGCATGGAACGCTATTTATGATAACCTTGAAAAAATAAAAGAAGTCAATCTGTAATACTGAGAACTCTCTAAAATGGTAGCTGCCAAGTAAGAATTAATAAATACATTCTTCAGGATGGACTTATAGGAGTTATCGTACATGTAAAATTTATTAAATTTTATGACATTGGAAGAAGTAGACCTTTACTACTTTGTTTATAGGCAAAATACAGTTCTTTTTATTTTTGAAAGGAAAGTTTCAGTAGTAATAGGAGTAATACCTTGAGAAGTATGGTATATCTATCTAGCATGATTAAACTTTACCAAAACAAATATATGCAGAAAACTGAACTATAACTTCAAAGACTGGTTAGCATCGAACCATACTTTTACCTGTATACCTGTAAATAAAAGGAAATGGCTGCGTTAGCTCGAAAGCTAAGTAAGCCCCAGCCCTTAGACAACAAACCACCTTATGTCGCAAACAGAAAAACAGTCAGTAGCTGGAAAAAAAACTGTTCTACAAAGTACAGAATAATTAAATAGTTATTCAGTTACAATTGAAAAGGCATAAACTAATCAACCAGTTAACAACTGCATTTTAATGTGATCTTATGTTATTTTGAAAAGTTTTAAATTTTTTTGAATTTTTGGGGTTTTGACAGTATTCTTCTACATCATCCATGTGAGGGGATAAGATATCAGAGATCTCAAACAATTCTGGAGCAGTAGGAGAAGGATTCACTCCAAGGAGATTTTCTTCAATTCGAAATTGATTGTGAGGAAGATTCTGCTTCTTGTTCATCTTGAACAAATTCAACAGAGAGAGTAGAGGCCGAGAATTTTGAGTAAAGAACTCTTGTGTTTCTGAATGTGCCCTCCAAATTTCTATAAATATCCTCGTTTTTATTCCCAAAGGTTATATCTGTATTTATCCATAGATCTTTTGGGGATTCTGCAAAATCATTAAGGTAGTGAAAGATTGGAGACCTCCAAAAATCCATACATATTATTCCATAATCTCTATCATTGTCATTTAGCTGTTAATTCTCATATTCATAAGACTCTTTACCAAGTCCCATATATACCTCGTAGAGACCTTGCCTCTTCAGAGATGCAATCATCTTCAACTTCCATTCTGAATATCTTGTGGAAGGAGTAGTAAGAGGAACTAATAATATTGAATCCTTACGAATTTGAACCTACAAAATATCACTGCAAAAACTAAAATATTCTAACTATGTTAGAATCATGCTTTTCCTCTAAACATGAACATGTTTTCAAGGTTCGTCATGCTCTCTCTATTATTCTAAATAAATTCATAGCTATCAAATCATCATAGGGGACTTCTGTGGAAAACCAACTGCTTCTAATGTTCAATGGGGAGAAACAAGCATGAAACCTGCCTGAGAAAGCTATAATACCATATTAGAATTTGAATTCCATTTATATATTTAAGAAGATAGTTCTAATAATGTTTTTAGTAAATGTAGAATGAAGATACAAACTGAAAAAACAAAGCACACAGGAAACATATGAGTATTGCTCAGGAATTTATAGTATCATTCATAATAATAAAATCCATTGTTATAGCAGTTTACATAGGAAAATAATTTGAATGCATTTGATATAAATTATAATATATCCACTGGGTATGACTATATATAACTGACCATCTAACTCATGGTGTCTCAATAAATATCAGAGTCCAACAGATCAACTCCCAGAAGTCCAACAACTCAATAAACTAGTGATAGCTAGTTAACTGGGTGCAACTGAGTGTGGTAGGTGGGAAAAAGGAGCCTACTCCACATGAAACCATGTCATGTCCCCTCAAATTGACCATTAAAAAGTGTTGACCATGCTAATTTCCTAGGGGATAAAAATTGATATTAATTATTCCTCATAGGATAAATTTTTCAAATAATTGTTTTAAGGCATGTATTTAATTTTATCTCAGTAATTTTATTTATTATGCACAATAATTATGTGGAATTACGGTTGCCATATCAAGAGGGAACAATGGAGAAATCTAGTCAACTTGCCTTGGTAAAAATAAGAAATTCCATGACAAAAGGAAACAGGAAAATAAATGGAAGTTGCCTAAAATCAGTAAAAAGCAGACATAGGGAAAATCGGGAAAGTTTTTTAAGGAAAGAAAAGGTTTCCTTATGACCCAGGAAAAGCAGAAAGCTGTCATAACTCAAAAGAGACATATTTTGACTAAGGGAGGGCATAGTTTCTAATTGTGAAGGATGATTTGGAATTGGAAACAATTACACATGGTCCTAGTTTCCTAATTTCCTAAAGGGGGTGCTTTTGTGGCTAGGGTTAGGTCACCCATGGGGTTTACTTGCTCTCACAAGTCACCATTGGCCTCAACTTACTAAGAAGCTCCTCCAAAATTCTATAAAAGGTGAATTAGATCCCATTGATTAATTTTGGATAATTTCATATTGTTTTTATGCTATGTGAGCATATTCTCTGAGTGTTGTGCCTCAGACCATTGGGTGATGATCCCCAAACTCCTCCTCCCTTCTATTCAATTTCCCTTTCTATATATTGTAATTATATGGAGATAATTCCATCCAATTAAGCTTATTCCATAATTATATTACATCCTCCATCAATTTCATTTTGAGCTCCATTGAATCCCATGCTCCACTTATGCTCACAGCCCCTTGTTGGTCATGATTCGGGCCTCCTTCCCCTTAATTTTGGAAGCCTCTTTGTAATGGTCAGTCAAAAATATTATTTCTGTTATGTAGTGTTAATATATTATGAAAATTACATTTATCAGGTATATATATCTCATAACTTGAATAATATTATCTCAGTTTCATAAAAAGATCATATTTCATCAGTATATGGGGGGATTAAGTAAATATGAGTATTGTAATGAATATTTCATGATGGGGAAGGGATTGAAATAAGTATTCATGTTCAGAGATATCATATTTATCTCTTTTATAAATATCAGGTTTCACATAATTGTATTTAAGATGATTTAATGGTTTTTTAAAGACCCTAGCTAGATTACTAGTTTTCAATAACTAGTTTTACTGAAATTGATGAAAAATAGGTTCTGTAAACTCAAAATGAGATTTGTCAGTTATTGTATTTCAGTAACAGTCATACCTTCCCATATCAATCTCCATAAATATTTTTGGTTTGGTTCATGCTACCCTTTTAGATCCTCCTCTGCACAGGGTTTCTCTTGACCAAAATTGCCAGAAATCCCCAAATTCACCCAAAACACCTCAAAATTTATAGAACCTCAGAAAACTATCCAAATAAATTTTTATATATTAAATTAAGTCTATAAAAATCCTCTGCAATTTTCCCTAAGCCTCTGGTTGAAACAGGTAGAACTATAGTTGCACGGTTTGGCTACCCAGAAGCGTGGTAGTAGGTTTCCGCGACGCGAATTCTGAAACCTAAATAGAAGCATATATAAATGTTTTAGGGGAGAGTAAATTAAATGTATTTAATATATTTGTTTTATTCCCACTGATCACTCTTGTCCTCTGTAAAATCTCCCAGAAGAAACCCTTGTTTTTGCCAATCCAAGAAGGCTCTGTGTGAACCCCTTAAATTTCAGAATTATTTAAGAAAAATTACAGAATTAAAGTGTTCAGGTCTATACACCAGAATTAGGACATTATAGTGGTATCAGAACACTTTCCTCCACTCCTGTGGAAAGAAGGCTCTTTGTTGACTACTTTTGCAAATCAACAATTAAAGTTGCAACCATGACGGTTGTGCCAGTAGTTGAAGATGATGACTTTGATCAGTTTGTTGAAGAAGAAGAGGTGATCTATGTTAATGATGGGTAAAAAATGTCAAGAGACAAGGATGGTTACTTTTATGACCATATGGATCATGAAGAAATAAATTTGGAACTACCCATGGCTAATCCTAAGAAGGATTTAGCAAAGATGATAGATGCAGCTGAAAACTTGCCCCACCACTACAAAGAGTATATTTCCTTGGGGGAAGTGATTTGTAAATCCATTCCTTTCAAATATTATTTTTATTGCAGATTTGTATTTGAGCCTAAGAATGTATATGATTACACTTTCAATAGAAGCAAATCATCCATAGAGCAACAAAGTTGTTCCACCTCTTTGAGCAATGAGGAGGAAGAAGAAAGCAAAAGTGAAGAGTCATCAAATCCATCAGCATGCTCAAGCATTCTGAGATTCTTTGTATTTTATTCAAGAATATTATCTGCAAGTAATTATCATAGTACCATTCAATAATAAAAAAACTCAAGTTTTTTGAAAGAAGATGCTTCAGAAGATCTTGCTTGTTTCCCATTACTCCAAGAAGAGAATGAAGAGGAATGCACTTCAAGCTTCTTGGTGGGTGATCTTCAAATTACTGCTAAATTTGTTGGATTATTTATGGATGAAGATATATATTTTGTATCAAATCCAAAATATGATTACAAATCAGAGTTACAGTCACCTCGGGAGCCACATATGCAAGAAGAAAGCAAGACCACACTGCTTGGGTGTGAAGCAGAAATTTTGGTGGAAGAACAGGCCACCATAGTGTTTGTACAAGAAGAGGATAAGGTGAAGAACATGTGTGATGCAGGTTATTATTTTTGAAGCATTAATGTTAATTTACATCCCTCTAATCCATGTAAATATAAAAATTCTTCCTTTGCATTTGAGGATTGCAAAAGGAAGGCTAATTGTGAGGGAGATAAATCCAGTCCTATTTTCCCTATTGGTGATCACACAATCAGTGCAAAGAAGGGTGATATTGTCAATGATGATAATATGGTGAAGGAATATTTTGGATCAGATCCTATAGAAGAGGAAATATCAGATCTAAATTCATTATTTGAATTTCCCTATGAGGTGGAAGACAAGTCCCCACCAGCTAGGTGTGAACTAGGAAATCTGAAGGAGAAAAATATGTTGCAAAGGGATGCAAAAAATTATGAATTTTGGACTCTCTTGCAGCATGATGACATTGCATCCACATCATAGGAGAGGCTTGAACTCATTGAGAATCCCAATCCCACTATCACCATTGTGGAGATCTATGAGCCATCCAGTCTTGCAGGTGGGAATGCAGAAAGAAAGATTCATAAAGAGAAGTACAAGTCACAGCAAGAAAATTGTAGGAAATAAGAAGGGGTGATTTTCCTCAAGAGCCCCACTCATTTCCTTGGACTTTTAAAATGGATGAAAAGAATATTCAAAAGGCTTTACACCTTATCCAAGACACACATTCTTCAGTGGCACACCAGTGTTGGATAGCTTCTTCATTGGAAGATCAATCTTCTCTTGAATCCAAGGAGGAGATGTAGAAGGCATTGTCTACAATAAAAGGAGAATTCTTAAAATTGTTTTCTAATAGAGATGATTTGATTGAGGTTTATGATGTGTTGTAAGGAGCATCCTTGAAGGATGGAGAAGAAATTTGCAAGCTCACACAAGATTTATTGACCACCCAAGATTCCTTGAAGAGAACTCAATGTGCACTCCAAGAATCCAAGATGGAAATAGAGAAACTTCATGAGAAGTTGAAAGGGTATTACCTACCCTCCTACACAACATTCTGCCATATTCACAAGGATGATTTCATTCTTGAACAGAGGAAGGAATCTCATGAGATAGTGGATCATGACATACACTTAGATTTGCAAGTGCTTGTAAAAAGCTACGAGGAAGAGAATATTAGCCAAGCACTCATTGAGGTTGAGAGGAAGGATGAAGTGTTCTTCTCTAACATAAATATGGCTGATCACATTAATTATGGATCAGCAAATAAAATTCCGTATTCATCCATTGACTGGGTGGATAGAGACACCTTTAAAGTGAAGAAGGTGGGAGATGAATAATTTAATTTCTACAATAAAGTTTTTGTTGTGACTAACATTGCCTTGGCATGTGGGAAGCCACAAGGATTTAATTTGCAGCAATTGGATACATTCCATACACATGCACATGAGGTGCATTCTGATTTTTTTGTGCTTCAGGACTGTATAGACAAGTTTGATGAGAACCAAAAACTTGGTCTTTTATAGAAAAAATTGGAATTGTTTCCTGAAAAGAATCTCTTCCCCATGGGAGATTCATATGAGGATGAATATGGGGAAGCCATAAGTTGGGTGGATAAGTATTGCAGAGATATGATTCATAGTTCTACCCACACTTCTATTCCATCCTCATCAAGAGAGAATGAAATTTGGGAGAAGGAATTTTCCTTGGTGGTGCAACAGGAAGAGCTAGAGGCTTTCCTAGCTATTCATGATGACTTGTGGAATGCACCATCACCCTCACATTAGCCACATAGGAACATATTGCTATCACTTTCTGCCATTCAACCACATGTGGATTGGGTGGAAGATTACATGTCACACATGGAGTTTTCTTACAGAAAAAATTATGCTCATGAGCAGTGGAAGGAAGCTGAGCAATCAAACTGCCAAGAGGAATTGATGAGAAAAACATCTTGCATCAAGTGGTCTTGGTGGAGGAAATACACACAATTGGATGGATTATTGTACCCTATGACCAGTGGTATATATTTGAGCCATTGGAAGTGTTCACATGGAACTTTTGGTTGGAGTGTCAGTACCCTCTTAGATTGGATGATGGGACACTTATTTATTTTTCCTGCTTGCATTTGTGGAGATAATTGTGATGCATCATCTTATTGTGAGAAGTTTGGGCATCCTTGTTGCTTGAATGATGCCTATACTCATTGGGGTTGGAGATGGGACTCACACATATGTATTTTCAGCAACATAATTGTGAGATTCAATGCTGACGTGCATCAAGCACATAAGGAAATTTATGTTGGGTGGGGAAGTATAACATATTTCCAACTTTGCATTGAGAATTTCCAGTTTTCAGTGCAGTGGTATGATTTCCATAGCATGAATGTCATTCCATATGATAATAAATTTGTATGGTGGATTCTAATGTTTGGATACTTATAGTTGAGGAAATGGGATCCAGGAATAAATTCGCCTGATAAGTTGTGTGGGAAGGCATTCTCATTGAAGGGGGTGCAATGCAAGCAATGGGACCTTGGCATTGCTTGTTTTGGAGAAAATTTACAGGATAGATTGATGGAGAAAGTCAACCTTTTTGCAAAATGGATTCATGCTCCACTTCTCCTACATTATGAACAAATTTGCAGCACTCTAGAGTGCTTCTGCTTGAGGACAAGCAGATTTGGGAGGGGAGGACTGTCATGTCCCCTCAAATTGACCATGATAAGTTCCTAGGGGCTCAAAATTGATATTAATTATTCCTCATAGGATAAATTTTGCTAATAATTGTTTTATGGCATGTATTTAATTTTATCTCAGCAATTTTATTTATTACGCACAATAATGATGTGGAATTAAGGTTTCCATGTTAGGAGGGAACAATGGGGAAAGCTAGTCAACTTACCTTGGTAAAAATAAGAAAGTCCATGACAAAAGGAAACAGGAAAATAAATGGAAGATGCCTAAAATCAGTAAAAAGCAGATAGAGGGAAAAGCAGGTAAGTATTTTAAGTAAAGAAAAAGTTTACCTATGACCCAAGAAAAGCAGAAAGCTGTCATAACTCAAAAGAGGCATCTTTTGACTAAGGGAGGGCACAACTTATAATTGTGAAGGATGATTTGGACTTGGAAACAATTCCACATGGTCCTAATTTCCTAATTGCATAAAGGGGGTGCTTTTGTGGCTAGTGTTAGGTCACCCATGGGGTTGACTTGCTTTCACAGGTCACCATTGGAATCAACTTACTAAGCAGGTTGTCAAAAATTCTATAAAAGGTGAATTCGAGCCCATTGATTAATTTTGGATAATTTGATATTGTGTTTATGCTATGTGAGCATATTCTCTGAGTGTTGTGCCTCAGACCATTGGGTGATGATCCCCAAACCCCTCCTCTCTTCTCTTCCATTTTCCTTTCTATCTATTTCAGGTCTATGGAGCACTAATGCCAGCCAATGAAGATTATTATAGAAGTATATTAAATCCTCTGTCAAGTTCAGGTCGAGCTCTAGTGAAGCCCATGTCCACTTATGCTCACAACCCCTTGCTGGTCATGATTCGGGCCTCCTGCCCCTTAATTTTGGAAGCCTCTTTGTAATGGTCAGTAAATAATGCTATTTCTATTTTTTAGTGTTAATATATCCTGAAAATTACATTTATAAGGTCGATATATATTAACCCTGAAGAATATTATCTCTGTTTCATAAAAAGATCATATTTCATCAGTATATGGGGGATTGAGTAAATATGAATATTGTAATGAATATTTCATGATGGGGAAGGAATTGAAATAAGTATTCATTTTAAAATATCTCATATTTATCTCTGTTATAAATATCAGATTTCACAGAATTGGATTTAATATTATTTAATGGTTTTCTAAAGACCCTAGCTAGATTACTAGTTTTTAATAACTAGTTTCACTGAAATTGATGCAAAATAGGTTTTTTAAACTCAAAATGAGTTCTGTCAGTTCCTATAGGTTATTAAAAGCAATAAATTCCCATATAAATCTCTAGAACCATTTTTGGTTTGGTTCATACTACCCTTTTACATCCTCCTCTGCGCAGGGTTTCTCCTGACCAAAATTGCTAGAAATCCCCAAATTCACCCAAAAAACCTCAAAATTTCCAGGACCTTACAAAAATATCCAAATAAATTTTTATATATTAAATTAGTCTGTAAAAAACCTCTGCAAGTTTCCCTAATCCTCTGGTTGAAACGGGCAGAACTACTGTCCTTAGTTGCACGGTTTGGCTGCCTAGAAGTGTGGTAGTAGGTTTCCGCGACGTGGATTCTAAAACCTAAATGAAACCAGATATAAATGTGTTATGGGATAGAAAATTTAATGTATGAAATCTCTTTTTTTTCTTCCCACTAATCAATCTTTTCCTCTGTAAAATCTCCCAGAAGAAACCCTTGTTTTTGCCAATCCGAGAAGCCTCTTTGTGAACCCCTTAAATTTTAGAATTATTTAAGAAAAATTACAGAATTAAAGTGTTCAGTTCTATACACCAGACTTAGGACATTATAGACAATGCATTAGACATGCATAACTAGCACTAGCTAACTGATTGTGAACTAGCTGAAAGTAACTGGGGGCTAACTAAGAATAACTAGTTCCAACTCTAACTAACTGAAGGAGGTTGGTGCCAGGACTTCCAGTGGCTCCTAAAATGTAGGGATTGGTCTAGGAAGCATCCAAAATGATGCATGCACATGCAGTAAGTGGAATTTAACCTCTTGCGGTGTTCCCCACACTCTAGTTACTGGTACATGTGGCCCCCTTAGGCCAAGTAGACCCAATGGTACTAGTGTACCCAATTAATTAATTAAGTTTCCTAAGTTAGGATAAATAATCTAATAGATAGTATGGTCAAGGAGGAATGATAATCCTAACAACCCCCTTGAATTCTAACTTGGACAACTTTGGACCCTAATAACAAGAACATAGGTCACCCAAATACAATCTAAAATAAATAATGTTGCTTAATACAACTGAGGAAACAGGGAATACATCATGGGAAAATCCCCCCTTGAAGATAATCAGAAATCAGGAAATACAAGTTAAAAACTTGCAAACTATTTTGCTGCAATTTGTAGTAGTAATGCAGTATTCTAGTTCTTCTGTGCAGTAGCATCCTGAATCTATTCATGTGAACCTATAAATCCAAACAAAGTGATTATTTTTGGAGGAATATTCCTCTTTGGAAGAAGAATAATGTGCCCAACTGAATCAGGAATATAGACAGCTGCTGGATGAAAACTAGACCCATGTAGAGCAGCTGAAACCAACTAATGGGAGAGAAAAGGAGCTTGAGAATTTGAATCATGTGAGGAAAACCCAATAAAATGATATATTGTAGCCTTTAACATCAAAACATGTGAGGAAAAATCATCCCCAAGTGTTAGGAGGAAGTGTCCAGGTGGATGCAGAATGTCTCCAACTTTACTAGTTATGTGAGGAGATGAGCATGTGATAAAAAAGGTAGGTAGAGAATCCCTGTGACTATGGAGAGTGAATGGTTGAGCTCCATAATCTGATATATATTCATAAATAAACAATACTTAACAAAATCTAATAACAGAAAACTCATATAAGAGAACTAACATCAAATCCTCAACAACCAAATTGAAGGAGACTTGCAATGCTTGATTTGTCACACCAAAGTTGATGAAACATGTTACAAGCAATATTGTAAGCTCTTGAATATTAAAACCTAAACCAAATATTATCATATCATAAAATAAATTAGATCTAAATATTTTCATATCAGATCCAAAATTGTGAAGTGAAATCAAATCCTCGTCAACAATTTTGAAGGAGACTTCTGGTACTTGATTTGTCACACCAAAATTGATGAAACCAGCTACAAGAAGTAGTGAAATCTCATGAACCTGAAAATTTGAACCAAATAATATCAGATAAGATCTAAATAGGATTATATAAAATCCCAATAAGTCCATATCATATCCAAAAGTGTGGAATGAAATCAAATCCCCGGCAGTAATTTTGAAGGAGACTTGCGGTACTTGTTTCTTCACACCAAAATTGATGAGAGAAACTACAAGAAATACTGGAATCTCATGAACCTGAAATATTGAACCAATTAATATCAGATCAGATCCAAATAATATCCTATCATATCCAATAAATTTCATATCAGATCCAAGAGTTTGCTCCACCGAAATGGTAGATGCACAATTGTCTCCTTCAAAATTCTGAATATTGGTGCATGCAATCATGTAGGAATTTGATGGAAGCTCAATATCAATGAGAGTTCTTGAATCACTCCTAAAATATGAAATTATTTCAAAAATATCCAAATATTTATATAATATCAGAAAAATCATGAGAGAAAACTAACATCAAATCCCCAATAGAACTTTTGAAAGAGATTTTTGGTACTTGTTTCTTCACATCAAAATTGATGAGAACAAATACAAGCAGTATTGAAAGCTCTTCAACCCTAGAACCAAGTAATATCATATAATATTAAAATAATATGATATCATATCCAATAAATTCCATATCATATCCAAGAGTGTGCTCCATCGAGATGGTAGATGCACAGTTTTCTCCTTCTTCAAAACCGTGAGTATTGGTGCATGCAATCATGTCGGAATTTGCTAGAAGATATAGATCAATGAGAGTGAATGGATCACTGCTACAATATGATATTATTTCCAAAATATCCAAATAATTCCTTATTTGCACACCAGCAATATCATTAGAGAGAGAGAAAGAAAATTCCTCTCCCCTTCCTGGAGCAATCACCGGTAAACTATGCACAAAATTTATAATAGAAGAATCACTTGAGAATTTTTGCATTGAATATAAGGAGATATTTTCTTCAATAACATATATTCAAATTTATTCTTATGGATCATACATGTGAGGAGATCAGATATCAGATATCTCATATACTTTCAGAGCAGCAGGAGAAGTGTTAGATTTTTAACATTAAGCTAACATTACATTAGGATCTTTAACTGAGAGAATAACAAGCACAACAATCAAACACAAGAGACAATGAAAACAGTGTTTTTCCTCAGGGAAACTGTAAATGGATAAAACCCCACAAATTCCTCAGAGATAGAATCAGAACCAAAAGTAAGACCCCAAAACAGTAATATGATCTCCCGATAGCAGTAACCTCTTTCTTCCTAGCCCCAGTGTCTTCTTCTTCCTCAGCTATGCGCTACAACTGAGTGTGAGTGAGAGTGTGTTGAATAGAGAGGATAGCTCTCTATTTATACTAATTCCTGACTTGACTAAACCCTACTAGGGCCGACTTCTCTAAGAGAGTCTAATAACCCTAGTGCCCCGAAACTGCGGGGACTTTAACCCTTGATCAATAGGAGGGTTACCCACAATGACTTGACATGAATTGTTTACATTATAGAACCTCTTGATAGGAACATTGGGGCATGAAATGACTCAATTACATACAAAAATAAACATTGGGTTACAATACATAATAAATACAAGTGAATACATTCTGAAGTTACAATTACATCAACACTCCCTCTTAACTAGGAAGGTATTCTCTCAACACAATTTATCAGCATAAGTCTTCTTCTCTATATCATCTAGATCATCCTTGATTCCTCATCATATTCAAGTCATCTTCATCCTCAAGTCATCTTCATCTTCGGATCTGGATCATCACTCGATCTGGATCATCACTAGAGCATCATCTCTAGATCTAGATCATCACTCGATTTGGATAATCACTACTGGATCATCATCACTGGATAATCATCATGGGTGTTATCTCATTATTCTTCTCATCACAGGAAGTTCTACAAAGCCAGCCATTTCTCATGTTGGTTGTAGGCCTAGCCTCCATGTAGGTCTTCTTCAATGCTTATATCTGACACCAAGTCAGAATGGCCTGCCCAGCACTTATATCAGACCCTGAGAGGAACACATCCAACACCATGTCAAAAAGGCGTGCCCGACACTCACATATGATCATGTAGGAACCAATCCTATAATCACATAAAAAAGGCTCTACACTTACATCTGACCATGGGGGGAACACATCTCGCAAGCATGTCAAAAAGCCTCTGCACTTACATCTGACCATGGGGGTAACACATCCTGCAACCATGTCATAAGGGCTCTGCACTTACATATGACCATGGGGGATCACATCCCGTAACCATGTCAGAAGGGATCTGCACTTACATCTGACCATGGGGGGAACACATCCCGCAACCATGTTAGAAGGGCTTTGCACTTACATCTGACCATGGGGGAACATATCCCGCAACCATGTCAAAAGGGCTCTGCACTTACATCTGACCATGGGGGGAACACATCCCACAACCATGTGAGAAGGGATCTGCACTTACATTTGACCATGGGGGGAACACATCCTGCAACCATGTCATGGAACACCGGGTTCTCCAACAACTTCACACAACTTTGGTTGGTTTTCGTAATATATACAAGTAGCATCCAACTAAATATCAAATAAATCATATAGTAGCTTCCTTAGACATACTGCCTCACAACTAGCTGAACAAGCTGTGACATATTCTGCTTCAACTGTACTCAGTGCCACATAGGATTGCTTCCTACTAAACCAAGAGATCACACCTGATCCCATACTGAAGCAGCACCCTGAAGTGCTCTTCCTATTGATGGCACTTCCTGCCCAATTTGAATCAACATAACCCTTTAGGTTAATCTTCTGATTTTCCTCATACTTAAGCCCATAATCAATGGTACCCCTTAGGTACCTCAGAATATGCTTTGTAGCAATCAAGTGAACATGTATCATATCTGTCATGAACTAGCTCAAGGTGTTCTCAACAAAGAAAATATCTAGTCTCGTGTTCTTCAGGTACATCAAGGACCTAATCATCTGACGATACATCATAGCATCAACTGCTTCTGATGAAGCATCACTCAATAGCTTCAGGTTTTATGCCATAGGTGTGGTTAAGGCCTTGTAGTCCATCATCCCAAATCACTTTAGGATCTCTACTACATTCTTCCCTTGTTCAAGGAAGATTCCATCTGCATTCTACCACGCCTCCATGCCTAGAAAATAATGCATCATACCAAATTCCTTCATTTCAAACTCGACAGCAAGCTTCCTCTTCGTATCTACAATCAACCCATCCATACCTATTACAAATAGATCATCTACATACAGTAGGAGCATCACCGGGTTTCCCTCTTCAACCTTGTAGTAAATGTTGGAATCTACTTTACTCATGGTACAGCCTAAAATGGATAGAAAGCTATCAATTCTATCATACCATGTTCTAGGTCCCTGTTTTAAACTGTATAGGGATTTATTCAATCTACAAACATGAGACTCCCTATCATGTGTCTCAAAACCGAGTGGATGCTCCACATACACTTCCTCTTCTACTAAACCATTCAAGAAAGTAGTCTTAACATCCATTTGGTGTATCTTCCATTTCATCACTACAGCCAGATCAAGTACTAATTTGATGGAAGTGTATCTGACTATAGGGGCAAAAGTTTCTTCATAATCTATTCCTTCTTTCTAGGAGAAACCACGACCAACAATTCTTGCTTTATATTTTTCTATGCTACCATCTGCAACATGCTTGATCTTGTAGATCCATTTGGAAGTTACAACTGACTTCCCTTATATTCTTGGGACAACACCCCAAACATCATTCTTCATGATCGATTGATACTCTTGTATCATAGCATCCTTCCATTCTTTCCGTTCTGCCGCTTCTTCATAATTGGAATGTTCTTTATCAATGAAATCACATAATAATGCTACATACCCAAATTAGGATCTCGTCCTCTTTCTTTCTTTGTGATTCTCTTCTAGAGCTCCATATCCTTTTTCACCTTGGATAGCTTCTCGTACCCAAGTAGGTTTCCTCTTATGAGGATTCTTCTCCTGAGGTGGATCTACAAGTTCTTGTGGTTCTTCAAATTCTCGATATTCTTCTTGATTTTCTTCATTCATGGTTGTGTCATGGATTCTGGGTGCTTCTGATTCTTTAGGAACTTCAGCAGGTTTATTTCTAGATTTTTTGTAAGCTATGTCTTCATCAAATGTCACATCCCTGCCGATGTCGATCTACTTGAATCCTGGAAAGTATATTTTGTAAGCCTTAGAGCTTTCAGAGTATCCCACAAATATACCCTCCTTTCCTAAAGGATATAATTTTGTCCTCTTCTCTTTTGGAATGTGTATGTACACTGGACAACTGAATATTCTAAGATGGCTGACTTTTGGTTTCTTACAAGAAAATACTTATTCAGGTGTCTTGTTCTTGAGTACTCTGCGTGGAGTACAGTTCTGAACATACACTGCTATTCTAGTAGCTTCTGCCCATAGATGCATAGGAAGAGCTTGATCATGAAGCATTGCTCTTGCAACTTCCATGATCATTCTATTCTTCCTTTATGCAATCTCATTCTGTTGTGGATTATATGGAGTGGACAACTCCCTCTTAATCCCTAAGTCTTTGCATAAATCTTTGAATTCATTTGATGTGAATTCTCTGCCATTATCTGATCAAAAGGTCTTTATCTTCTTTTCAGTGTGGTTCTCGATCAAGGCTTTGAATTCCTTGAACTCGCTAAATAATTCATCTTTGTTCTTCATGAATTAAATCCATTTCTTCCTAGAAAATTCATCAATGAAAGAAACATAGTATACATACCGGCTTAGTGAAATTGATGACATTGGACCGCATACATCAGAGTGGATGATTTCCAATATTCCTTTTTCTTTGCTGTCGCTACTTGGAAATGTATTCTTTGTATTCTTTCCTTTTGCATATCCTTTGCAGACTCTGTCATGTTTTGGTTGAATTTATGGAAGACCTTCAGCAGCTTTTCTTGCAAGTGGTAGTGCTCTGTAATGCACATGTGCAAGCCTTATATGCCAAAGTTCATTTGGTTCTACTGTGTCATGGACCAAGGCTTGTCCTGGATGGCCCTTCAATTTGTATAAACCTCCTTATTGTTCCCCAATCACAACTGCATCATCACTAGTCTTTCCTTTTGGCCACATGATGACTTGACCATCGATAAATGCAACCCTCATTCCTTTTGCATCTAATGCAGATATGGAGAGGATATTCTTCTTTAGTCTTGGTACAAACAATACTTCTTTCATTATCATCAACTTTCTAGAGTCTAGCTTATAGGAGGATTCCCCACTACCTTTTATTGGATATTGGTAGTCATCTCTGAGCTTCACCTTGTGAGGTGATTCATGTTCTGATAGTTTCACAAAGGATTCCTTGAATCCTATCATATGCTTGGAAGCCCCACTATCTATAAGCCAACCATTTCTTCTATGACTAATGTTTCTTGTGAGAGCAAAAATCAAAACATATTCTTCATCACTTGAAGAATCTTCATTTTCATATCTGGTTCTCTTTGTAGAAGGTTCATCATCCTCTGCCGCATGAGCATGATGTCTTCTCTTGTTTCCCTTCTTCTTATGGGAGTTAATCTTGTTTCTAGGACAGTCTTTGGCAAAGTGTCCTCTTTCATCACATGTATAGAATCTTAATTTGGATAAGTCTTTTCTAGTGATATCTCTTTGATGAGAATGCTTACCTCTAGGGTGATGAGAACTTATTTTGGTTTTCTTGGAGTGTATTGTAAGAGCTTGATCTTCACTTCCCATCTTCTCTTCTCAAGCTATTATCTGAGCTTATTATTGAGAGCATTCTTCCGATAGTATGCTAAACTTGACTAACTTCTTTCTGGCATATATTCCTTGAATAAAGGAGTCCCATGCTCTAGGGAGACCATTCAAGGTGGTCATTACAATCTCTACATTTTCCACTTCTTCATCTACTACTTCTAGCTGTTCCTTGATCTGAGATACCCTTGTAAAGTAAGACTGAATGGCCTTAGCATTTTGTATCTTTACATTCTTCAGTTGGTTTCTCAGAGTCATCTTCCTGTTTATGTTCTTCCCTTCAAACAATTTGGTTAGGGAATCAAACATAGCTTTAGGTGTCTTTAGGGAGGACACATGTGGTATAAGGTGATCCTTGATTGAATCAGAAATAATCCTCTTTACCATAACCAACTTCTTATTATGTAAGTCCTTAGCCTCATGTCCCTATGGAACTGGAACCTCCTCATTGATATAGGAGTCCAGCTCATTTTCTTTCAGGACCAGGGAGATCCTATACTTCCAAGCTCTAAAGTTATCAGCTCCCTCAAGCTTTTC
This sequence comes from Pseudotsuga menziesii, assembly GCA_001517045.1. Classification (NCBI taxonomy): domain Eukaryota; kingdom Viridiplantae; phylum Streptophyta; class Pinopsida; order Pinales; family Pinaceae; genus Pseudotsuga; species Pseudotsuga menziesii. The sequence continues at coordinate 246,563 of LPNX010123672.1, forward strand.
ATCAATATTGGTATGATGGGACATCTTAATTGAGAACCTCAAATGGAAATACAAAACATCTAGATCTTACCAGGTCAAGATGTCATATCTGGATTTGGAGCTGGACTTCTGTAGTGCTGGTTTAGGAGTAGATTAGGGTTTTGCTTTTCCGAAGTTATATCCAACCAAATTCTTTGATATTGATCCATAAATTCGATTTTGAGGAGGAGATCAATCTAGGCCTTGGCTCACTGCAAAATTCCACTTCTGTGGAAAGCCCTAATTTTTGGCAGCAGTGTCGGGTCCAAAACTGAAAAAACTTAGAATTGGATTTTGCTTCGACAGAAAGATGCGCCCTAGGGAGGAGAGTTATTCCAACCTTCTTTTGTTGAAAATATGTGGAGAGAGATCCACAAAGTAGGAAGCCCTAGTTCCTGCAGTTGCATAGTGTCTTCTTCTCAAGTTAGCTCTGATACCATGTTATATTTTAAACATTAAGCTAGCATTACATTAGGATCTTTAACTGAGAGAATAATAAGCACAACAATCAAACAAAAGAGACAATGAAAAAAGTGTTTTTCCTCGAGGAAACCATAAATGGAGAAAACCCTGCAACTTCCTTAGAGATAGAATCAACACCAAAAGAAAGACCCCAAAATAGTAAGATGATCTCCTGACAGCAGTTTCCTCTTTCTTCCTAGCCCCAGTGTCTTCTTCTTCTTCATCTATGTGCTACAACTGAGTGTGAGTGAGAGTGTGTTAAATAGAGAGGCTAGCTCTCTATTTATACTAATTCCTAACTTGACTAAACCATTCTAGGGCCAAATTCTCTAGAAGAGTCTAATAACCCTAGTGCCCCAGAACTACGGGGACTTTAACCCGTGATCAATAGGAGGGTTACCCACAATGACTTGACATGACTTGTTTACATTATAGAACCTCCTGATAGGAACATTGGGGAATGACATGACTCAAGTACATCTCGAAATAAACATTGGGTTACAATACATAAGAAATACAAGTGAATACATTCCAAAGTTACAATTACATCAACAAGAAGGAGTCACTCCAAGGAGACTTTGTTCAATTCGAATTGACCATGAGGAAGATTCTACTTCTTCTTCATCTTGATCAAATTCAGCAAAGAGAGTAGAGGCTGATCATTTTGAGTAAAGAAATCTTGTGGTTCTAAATATTCCCTCCAAATTTCTATAAATATCCTCATTGTTCTTCCCAAAGGTTCTATCCAGTTTTGTGCAGAGATCTTTTGGTGATTCTGCAAAATAATTAAGGTAGTGCAAGCTTGGAGACCTCCAAAAATCCATACATATTGTTCCATAAGCTCTATCACCGTCATTTATCCAGACATTCTAATATTCATAAGACTCGTTACCAAGTCCCATAGATACCTCATAGAGACCTTGCCTCTTCAGAGATGCAATTATCTTCAACTTCCATTATCAATATTTTGTGGATGGAGTAAGAAGAGGAACTAATAATATCGAATCCATATGAAGTTGAATCTGAAAAATATCACTGCAAAAAATAAAATATTTGAAGTATGTTAGAATCATGATTTTACTCTCAACATGAACATGTTTTCAGGGTTCGTCACACCCTATCCACTACTCAAAATAAATTTAGAGCTAGCGAATCATCATAGGGTACTTCTGTGGAAACCTAGCTGCTTCTGATGTTCAATGGGGAGAAACAAGCATGAAACCTTCCTGAGAAGGCTCTGATGCCATATTAGAATTGGAATTCCATTTAGATATTCAAGAAGATAGTTTTGATAATGTTTGCAGTAAATGGAGAATGAATATACAAACTAAATAAATAAAACACACACAGAAAATGGATGAGTATTGCTCAGAAATTTACAGTATCATTCACAATAATAAAATATGGCGTTACAATATTTTACATAGGAAAATAATTCGAATTCATTAGGTAGAAATTTGAATCTATCCACTGGATCTAACTGTATCTAATAGACCATCTAAGTCATTGTGTATCAATCAATATCAGAGTCCAACAAATCAACTCCCAGAAGTCCAACAACTCAAGCAATCAGTGATATCTAGTTAGCTTAGTGCGATTGAGTGTGGTAGGTGGAAAAAATGCACCTACTGCACATGAAACCTTGCATTATTCACGCATAACTAGTGCTAGCTAACTGATTGTAAACTAATAGAAAGTAACTGGAGGATAACTAAGACTAACTAGTTCCAACTCCAACTAACTGAAGGAGGTTGTTGTTGGGACTCCCAATGGCTCCTAAAATGTAGGTATTAGTCTAGGAGGCACCCAAAATGATGCATGCACATGAAGTAAGTGGCAGTTAACCTATAGTAGTTCCCACACTCTAGTAACTGGTACATGTGGCCCCATTAGGCCAAGTGGACTCGATGGTACTAGTGGATTGATTTAATTAATTAAGGTTCCTAAGTTAGACTAAATAATCTAATAGATAGTATGGTCAAGGGAGGATTAATAATATTAACATGTATGGTTTTTGTAAAGGGCGTTCTCCTGAAGAGAATTCATCCCCAACCTCAAAACTGTTTTTTAATTGTCTATGTATATGTGTTATATTAATAATAAGATATGGTATGGTTACTTGCATTTGACTGTATGGAATAATATGATAATTACCATGTGTAATAATATAGAGGTGTATATAAGTATATGTTATAAAATATCAAGGTGTATGTCAATAATATATATGTATAGAAAGTATATAGGTGTACCTAGAATATGTAGTATAGTGTGCATATCGATGTGGGTAGGTTGGGATATACCATAATGTACAATTTATTATATGCAATAATTATTAGTATTATGCATATACAATATCATGTATATAGTATATGTATAAGTGTACACATATGTAATATAGTAAGTATATATATATATATATATATATATATATATATATATATATATTAGTGTCATAATGTTGTATAGTATTCATAAGTTTGTATTGGTATATATGTAGTATATTTAGTATGTGTATTATAAGGTAATTAAAACTGATGATGAAATAATATGTAACCAAAGTGTCGAGTTATGTATATGGTATGATGATATGGGTATATTGGTGTGATATAATATAGGAATACCTACGTGTATACATGTATGATTGTGTTATATGCATGGTATGAGTGTGGTATAACTAGGTAATTATCTTATTGTAGAATATTAGGTAGATGTAACATGCTAAATGTCATTCTATGATCTGGTAGAATTTACTTAATTAAACAGTAAACCCTGTGGAACTCATAAAATAATGTGTATGGTAGTTGATTCCCTACCTATATTAAGAGGAGATAACTATGAATTTAGTCATGAATATCTAATATTACATTATCCATTATTAAAATTGTCAATCCAAGTAGAAATTTACATCTAAATTTAATCTATAATATTTAGCATTTAAATCATTACCATAAAATGCTTAGTATATTAAATTTCATGATTATAAAATAAAATATGTGTATGTATTAAACTATAGTATGGGTGCATGAACATGTTATTTTGAACTGTAGATAATGTAGGTAAAGCATGTTGAATTCACATAATGAGTAGTCCAAGTTGCAAACTTATGGAAATTATGGCGTCTATTAAATTCAATGAAGCATAGGATTGTTAGCGTGCACGAATTCAAATGAGAATAGAAGGATGCAGAAGGGAGAGAAGAATTTAGCATAGAATGATCAATTACTCATGGAAAGATTGTACACAAATAGAGACAAAATTGGAATAATATGACTATATTCATGAACCAGTAATTAATATGTAATATAATGGATATACATCTAGCGTAATTCAAATTCCTAATATGGGAATTGAATCTATCAACTCTAGCTAGATCTAGAGCTAAATCGGTTGGGGAAAATCACTAATGGAGCTCATTAATGAAACTCTAGATCACTAAAACAATTCACACTCAGTTAACGAATGAGGGTAGGAGATAAAATGTGCCCTACTTTAGTTGAATGATGGAAACTAGTGCTAGAGACACTGATAATGATCTAACTAATGGAGATAAGAGAATAATTAAACTTAACTGAATACCTACTAGAGTCAATTGTTGGAGACTACTGGAGGCACTTAGAGTGGGTTCCTAAATTATAGGGATTGGTCTTTCAGGAACCTAAACTCATGCAATCATGTGCAGTAAGTGGCGGATTTCCCCTAGGTGTTAAGAAAATGGGGATCAAGATTTCATATCAAGAGAAAATTTCTTCTTGAATAAAAAACTTGTGAGAATATGTCTATAACATGCATCTCTGTGGTGTAGTGAAGTAGTGTGATGGTCCTTGTGTGCACTAGTATCCTGGGCCTTTGCATGTCAACCTCTCCAAAAGGTTCATCAAGCCTATCCAGATGCTTAGATTTTTCAATACACTGTTGGGGTTCAAGTGCTCTACCCATGGTCATAATATACAAAACTTTGTTATGCAAGGAAATATACATATATTCCCTACAATGAAGGTAATTTAAAGGTGTAAGGATTCTGGGAGTCAAAGTTATTGAATTCTCCATTTCTAAGCTATATTGATCAACAATTCTTCAAAAATTATTTGAAAGTACCGGCAAAAACACTAAAAAACAAATCAATTTGAATTAATTTAGATCAAATACTCTTCACTTCGACATGTGCACTATGTTTGAGTACATACCACCTGGATAGACTGATCTAGACAGAATCAAGAGGGAGCAATGCAATGATTCCAGAAATTATGTGGAAACTCATTGGATTTTGGTGCACCAATGGAGGTTTTAGAGGTTCAAGGAAAGCATGGATACCTGCTATGATACCATGTTAAATTCAATTAAGCATAGGACCATCATCCCACATGAATTCAAGTGAGAATAGAAGGTTACAGAAGAGAGAGAAGAATTTAGCATAGACTGATCAATTACTCATGGAAAAATTGTACAAACATAGAGACAAAATTGGAATAATATGATTATATTCATGAATATTAAATTAATATGTAATACAATGGCTATACATATAGGATAATTCAAATTCCTAAGATAGCATTCAAATCTACCAACTCAGACTGACTCTGGAGCTAACTCAGTGTGGGAAAACCACCACTAGAGCTCACTAATACAACTCTAGAACACTAAAATAGTTCACATTCAGTTAACTGATAAGGGTAGGTGAGAAAATGTGCCCTACTTCCCTTGAATCATAGAAAATAGCTCTAGAGACACTGGGACTGATCTAACTTATGGGGATAAGAGCATAACTAGACTCAAATAAATACCTACCAGAGTCAACTATCGGAGACAATTGGTGGCACTTAGAGTGGGTTCCTAAGTTTTAGGGATTGGTCCCTAGAGAACCTAAACTCATGCAATCATGTGCTGTAAGTGGAAGATGTCCCCTAGGTGTGTACCCCATGCACTAGTGGGGTGATGAATACCTCCTAAGCTAGGAAAATAGACAATCAGACTATATGGGAAAAGGTAGGATTAATAATAATCCCAACATCCACTAACTTTAAAACATTTTTTTTTATATTTTATGAAAGGGTACCTATATGGGTACCAAGTGACTATCAAAAATATGAAAAGTGATAATTATTGAATATCAACTAAGGTTTTTATGAAGAGTGATTTGAACTTAATAAGGATTGACGTATAAAGTGTTTCACTACCATATAAACAAGAAGGATATTACCTAACTCCATTAACTATGGTATTTCCATTTTATTTTAAGAAATAATGATAGTTATAGGATCAAAAGATTCACCTTTGGAAGAAAGAAGAAATTCATTCAGGGGATTGGCATACTTAAAATAAATATATTTTTAATGTTCTTTACTTGTGTTAGATTAATTCAGATATAATAACTCTAGAAACCTTCATGAATTCTCAAAATTAGAAATAGAATGTGTGGAAAGTACAACTCAACCTTAATATAAAAATTTAGGCGATTTGATTGGTGAAATGATATATTTTGATTTTGTTTAAACAAATTTTGAAAGTTTGGTATTTGTGTTTGGTTCCTTTAAGATATTGAAGAGGTTCACATTACATTTTAGAAGGTTTTGTGAATATTGAGTTATAATTCCTATGAATGTCATATGGTAACAAATATTGTTTGATAATATGTAATATTTCTTATGGTTTCTCTTTCCGTAGAAATGACAATAGAAATTGAATGGTATTTGAAATAGATAGATGTTTCTTAATTTTTTCGATAACTATCGACTAGAATAGTTGTTCCTTTGGGAATGCTCATGGTAAGAATAGATTGAATATATTGCATGCACGATAGCAGGTTTGAGGATAAGTAGGAATAAATAGGATCATTGGTATGATATGATGATTTTGTGTGAGTAAGGCAATTACTCTTATGCATGTGATTATATGTGGTAAGGGTTGTGTTAATTTGGAGTTCATGTTAATATGTAAGTTGTTGGTCTTGCAAAGATAGTATGTGTTTGTACAATGGCCAATGTTGCATACATTAGCATTATTCATATTGGTGTGATCATTTTAAAGAAAAGTATATTTGTGATATGAATGGGTTGTTGAAAAGGTATATATCTATTTATGTAACTTTGTATATACTATCTGGAATTTGTGTGATTAAATGGAAATTATTTCATGCATCACAAGGATGTATTTTATGTATCATGTATATTTATACCTAATGGATAATAATATGGTTGATTGATTGAAATGTGATTCGGGTGGGTCTAATTTGTTGAAAGATTGAAGTCCTTGAAATGAAGTTTAAAGTCCTTGTGATAGAGATTGAAGATTAACCCTTGCTTCTACACTAGGAACCACTCTTCTAGTCCAAGTTCTTACATGGAAATCCTAGGAGTGGGATGGTCATATTCCAAAGGAACAACAGGGTGGAGGAAGTCACATTCCATAGGTTGTGGAGATAGACAGAAAATCCTAGGTGGTTGTGGGAATCATTATAGTGTCTCAGAAGAGAAGTTTCGAGAGTGAAAATGATAAACGAATGTGTGATTTAATGTAAGAGTAAGTATCCATCAAGGATGATGCATTTTTTTAAGGTGGATGGGATATAATATATCGAAGGCAAGTCCTAGACATCTATGAATTTGATTATTTACTTTATGGTGGCACTAGGTTCCTAGACAATGAACCCTAGATATTGTGATGTTTATTATTATTATTATTATTATTATTATTATTAATTGCACAACATGACAATAATGTTGTTGGGGGGTCTTGCCATTTCATATGACAAGGTGTTGGGGTTAGGAGTTACATATCACCTTAAAAATACTCTAATCCACCTAATTTTATTAATTTTGGACCATGGGGGTCCTAAAACCCATATATAATGTCATGCATGTAGTATTTGTCCCCTTACTAGCGAGAATATTCCTCATTTGGTTTTTAGTGCGTCCCACTCTCACTTCCTCATGACTTATGTGACTATTTGGGTAATTATGGTCAGAAGTGCACCTAATTTGAGTTACTGTCAATTAATTTAAGTTAATATTGAGTTAATGTGATTTAATTACAGTTTAATCAAGTTTAATTGAGTTATTGTCAGTTAATCTCTAGTTACACCACTAAACTAGAGTAAAGTCAGATAATTTAAGTTAGTTTGAATTTAACTGAATTATATTTAGTTAATTTGATTTGGTTTGAGTTTACCTGAGTTAACATCAATTAATTTGAGTTATTATCTAGTTACACTAGTGAAACAAGTATAACTGATAGTTAATCATAGTCAATTGGATAATTGGCATTTAGCTTTAGTTAATTAATGTATTTTTATGGGTTAAAGTCAGTAATATTTGGTTAATAAGATGAATTTGATTTGTATTTAGTGGATGCGAATAATATTTGTTGAATGGGGTTGTCATTGATGTCAAAAGGAGTTCAGTAATGACAAAGGAATAACTAAGGACATGATCGCATGGAAAATTCAGTATAAGACAAAGGAATAACAAAGGAAGTGATGACACAATGGCAAGGAAAGTGATGGAATATGTGATGAGGATGAAAATACACACGAGGGGATGTGGAGAGGGGACCAATTTTGATTGATATTGATTGATCAATCAACACAGAGTCGTGGAGTTGCAATCAACTTATTTAGCATAGGTTGGATGGCTCAGATTGTATCAAGAGAATAGATCGACGACGGGAAAAGGATCCGCAAAGTAAATGTGTGTGGAAAATAAAATTTCGAAGTGCCAAAGTGGATTTATGTGTTTGATAATTGATCAAAAGACAAGGAGGACCCCACAAAGCGATCGACGATTTGCAAGATTTGCAGAATACGAATTATGGAAGCAATTTTCTAGAAAAGTCAAAATGTGCATCCAAAATCTGCAAACCACAATTGTGGAAGGAATGAGTTCCCACAAGTTGTAGAAAGGTCATTCAGAAATACAATTGTGGAAAGGAAATTGTGGAAAGGTGTACACAATCTGCAATCCACAACATCAGGAAGTTAATTACGGAAGGTAAAATTCAAAAATGTCAAATGTAGAAAGGTCTGTTGCAGGGAGATTGTTGCAGAAATGACATTGCAGAAAGGAAACTACGGAAGGTCACAACTATTAAATTTAAATAGATTTAAAAATGACAAACAGAGAGGTAATTTTGAATTAGTTTTTCATTTGTGAAGATTCACGATGAAGATACATAACTGTTAGATGAAGAGATGCGTTGAGGGTATTTAAACAATGATTTAAAATTTCAAATAAGTGTTTATGTACATTCAATTTGGAGATCAATTGATGTAGACCATTCAGAGATAAAATTATCATATAAGGGAGGTTGGGATGCACTAGGGTAGGAAACATGCATGCAATGGGGTCATAGCCTTGTTTTAGTGGTAGCTGGTAAATAGGGTGTTGTAGCATCATTTCAGTAGTAGTTGATAAAATAGGGGGTCGTAGCCTCCTTCCAGTAGTTGTTGGTAAATAGGGTGTAGTACCATCCTTTTATATAGAAGCAAGAAAAAACTATTTGTAAATATACTTTTTAAGTACTAGGAAGTATTGGTGGTTTACCCAATTGGGATTCCATGATAAATTTGTGTTCTGTGTGTTTTTGTTGATCACATGTGTTAATAAATAAATTAAAAGTGGTTTTGATTGTTAAAACTTATCAATATTGATTCACCCCCTGCCTATTAGTATTTTCCAATATTACAACAATTGGTATTAGAGCCTTCATTAAAACTTAATCACTAGAAGGAAGATCCTATTAAAATCCATTATGGTTCATTAAGAAGGGTTAGCCACTAACAAACCTCCATTATTTGCGAGAGATAATTATGCATACTAGAGTGTACGAATGAAATTCCATCTATTGTCTCTCGGATGTAAAGTCTGGAGATCTATTGAAAAATAATATGAAATACCAGATGACCTACCTATAGAAAAATGTGAACTAGACCAATATGAGGCCAATGTGAAATATTTGAATGGAATTTTGAGTGGGTTAAAAAATTCAGTATTTGTAAAAGTCATGGAATGCAAGACATCCAAACATGCATGGGAAAAACTAGAATGTGTCTATGAACAAGCACTCAAAGTCAAAGAATCCAAACTTCAAACATATAAAGGACATTTTGAAAGTCTAAAAATTAAAGAGGAATAAAATATTGCATAATATCTTCTAATATTGTATGAAATTGTTAATGCTATTAGAGGTATTGGAGGATAAATAAAGGAGAAATAAGTGGTCATGCCAATGAATTATGACTCAAACGTGTCCACTCTAGAAGAACAATATGATCTTAAACTCACGACATTAGATAAACTACATGGGATCTTCACTGCCTATGAAATGAGAACAAGACAAAATGGATCATCAAAGAAAGAAGTAGCATTAAAATCCTTATCCAATAACCAATATGGGAAACTAGATGATAAATAAACTCTTTTCACCAAGAAACTTGAGAAAGGTACTGGAAAGTACAAAGGACAACTACCCTTGAAATGTTTTAACTATGGAAGGATTGGATATTTTGCAAATAAGTGTCCTTACCCAAAACAAGAGGATGGTGATGATGAAGAACCTTGCTATCATAAGAAAGATCAAAAGAGTAAGACCATGCATAAGAAGAAGTTTGTTGGGGCGTGCACCTTAACGGTCCCTAATTTTGGTAACTCCGCGGTTTTTGTGGAAGTTGTAAGCAGAGGTATGACTCAAAACAGTCTTAGGGGTGTCGGGGTTGAGTAAAAACCTTCTTTTTGTAATAAACCCATGGTTTAAGTCCAGGGTTTAGGGTTCGGGGTGCCCATGGTTTAAGCCCATGGTTTTGTAATAAGTGCACTATAAATAGGCACTCTTGTAAAGAAGTCAGTTTAGGCTTTTGATGTAAGATGAATTGATGCGAAGTTAAGGCTTGTATGTAAGAAGGTTAAGTCCCAACTGTATGCGTGGACGACCTCTGGAACTATGTGCACAAAGGGTTTTTGGTGATTAAGGAAATCTGCAGCTGTGTGCGCGACTTTAAGGACTTGAAAGGATCTGCAGCCGAGTGCACAGATCAGAACTGTGATTTTAGTAAAGAGTTGAATAAAACATAGTTCTGTGGACATAGCCCCTACACTGGGGGTGAACCACATTATATCTGGTGTTGTGGTTCCTTGTGTTGTTTCTGTTATGTTCTTTCATGCATTGATAAATATATATCTGATAAATAAGATCACTACTAATTAAATAACTTCGCTGTGAATTCCCAGGAAAGGGTTAAGCAAGTCACTGTCTGTTTATTTAGCTGCAAAGTTATATATGTGAATGTTGAAGCTCTGTGTTATATGAATATAAGTTATTAAAGGAAAAAGATACAGTAATATCCCTCTTCTTCTTGCAGAAACCTGATTCTGCGGCACCCCATAGCTGTTTCAGGTGAGACTGCAACCTGTTCGCAGGTTGTTGCCGAAAGGGCCAACACTGTGGGTCATTTGTTGGTGCGAAGTGATTGGTATAAAACCTGGGTCTGCCCTATATCCCAACAAATTGGTTCCGTTGCCGGTTGAACTCAGTATCTGCTCAAGGGGGGTTTATGTCCTACCTCGAGGGCTATGTTCTGAAGACCCTCTGCAAAGGAAATCGGTGATTGGCTTGATGAGACTTATCTAAAATTTGTTGAGCAAGAGAACAAATATCCGCGTCATAGTGCAAACAAATTTTTACAAAGGTATGTTTTTTGTAACGTTTATGAAATTTTCTTTGGTAGTATCCACATAGAGTTGCACCAGTGGTTATCCAGGTTAACAGAGTGAAGGACGAATTTCCAATAATGCTAGTTTCCTGAGTGGGACCCCGCAAGAATTAACATACTGAAAAGGGTGAACAACGAGATTTCCCGCGCTGTTGATTTCTAGACAATGCAAACCCTCGAAGCATTTGTGACGGAGTTCGCCATCTACACGAGTACTTCCTTTAGTGAAGTTGAGCGACAATTTTTCAAAGGCCCAAGGGGTAAGTTTTTGAATTCATTTAGTTTGAGAATTAAAATGCTATTAGCTGAAAAAGTTATATTTCTAAGTGAATCGGATTGTTAGATTTAGTGTTACTAACCTATGTTTGCAAGTGAAAATACCTTCGACGACCAAAGTGGTTTGCTGCGAAGTGGCAAAAGGTACAAGAGAGATTTTGGATCCTATTCCCAGGGTCAGCATACCGAGTATTCCCCTATAAATCCCACCGATTCGGAACCCGCAGAAACCCCTTCTGTTGGAAACCCTCCTGTAACCCCGCAGCGAAGACCTATTATCTCTGAGAACCCGTCGCAGTCTGAAAGTTACCCTAGCCCGAGTATTCCTGTCATAGGTCAGTCTACCCCAGTAAGAAAAATAAGAAAAACTTATATTCTAAAGAAGACAATGAAGATGAAGAGATAACTGAAGATGCTAAAGTCCTATTCATGGGATTAGAGAGCGAAATCTCTGAAGAAGAAATCGAAGGTGTCGTAGATATTGAAGCAGAACTTGAAAGTTCTCTTGAAGAATTAGGGAAGTATAAAAGGATGTACAAAACATAAAAAACTCATATGAAAGAATTTGAAGAGAAAAACAATGATGCAGAAAGAATTATTGTTGACTTAAAAAATCAGTTTCTAGTAGCCAAAAAGGCTGAAAACAATCTAGAATAATAGCTCAAAAAGAGAATACAAGAATATAAAAGGATTGAAGAAGATATTATGTGTGGTAGAAAGAAGTTGGATTAATAATATATCAAATCAAATTTTGAGAAAACATCAAACACTTTAGATGAAATATTAAGTGTCCAAATAACATCAAGCGATAAATTGGGTTTAGGACTTTACAAAGAAAAGAAACCAACATATTCGTCTTGCACAAACCAAGATGAAAATAAAATAAGCTATGCTGCTGCACTCAAGATCCAAATTAAAAGGGAATAAATTAAGAAATTTGCTCCTCTCTTGCAAAGAACATATATGATCCCTAGAATGCCAATGACAAGTAGACATCAACAACTCTTTTTGGGAAATTGTTATACTTGTAAAAAATTTGTACATATAGCTAGAATTTGTAAAATAATGGTTCCTATTGGGAAAGTCATTACATCACAAACTTATTTCTATAGGAAAAATGGTACTAGAAGGAATCCATAAGAAATAAACTATAATTATTTTTCTCCTCTATAGATTTATAGTATAGAATGCTACAAATTTGGTAATCAAGGACACATTGCTAGAAATTGCAAACTAGTGATTCCTATGGATGACACCTCAAATCTCAAGATAGAGAGTAAAGGAAGGATTGGAAGAAGAAAGATGATGTGGAATGTTCATTATCTCTATGTGCTATAGAAATAAAAAAATATATATGGCATGTGGACAGTGGATTCTCAAAACACATGGCATGAGACCCAAATAAGTTTATAATCCTAAAAAGAAATAAAAAAGGAAAAGTCACTTTAAGAGATAATATATTCTCGAAAATAATTGGGAAGGGTATAGTGTCTATTAGAGACAAAATGAAAGATGAAAATGTTTGAAGAAATTAAAACCTAATCTTTTAAGTGTGAGCCAAACATGTGATCAAGGAAACGTATGTATATTCGATTCCAAGAAGTGTGAAATTAGAAGAAAATATTCAGGAAAACTTGTTAAGACTGATATAAGAACTCCAAGAAATGTGTCTATTCTAGAAAATGAATAATAATTTTATATGAGTCAAATTGATAAAATTTTGTTATGGAATAGAAGGATTGGGATCCTAAACTTTGACAATATTGTAAAAGTTAGTAAGAAGGGAGATGTAAGAAATATGCCAAAGATCATAAAACCACCAAATCATGTTTGTAGACACTATCTTCATGGGAAACAAAAAATAATAAGTTCCAAGGTCAAAGAACATACAACCTCTCAGATATTAGAAGTAATTCACACTGATCTTTGTGGACCAACTATTATCAACCAAAATGGCACTTCTCTGTTCACGTATTGACATCCAATTTGTTGGGATACAAAAGGACAATTAGGATTGAAGTAAGAAAACACACTATAGATGTGCATTATTTATAATACATAATATCTTGACCATATTCACACATTTTTATTTGGAGATTAGGGTTGCACACGCGATTATTTGCATTGCAACCCGTGTGTCATACATGACTATTTGCATTGCAACTCGGGTGTACATTGAACACACGAGTTTACTTTGAGAAAGGAACATGTCACATGCTCCTTTTTCTATATGCATACTCTCATGTACCTTAATCCAATGTTAAAAATAATAAATCATGATTAGTCGAGATCGGTTGAGCCTTAATCCATAAATATCTTAATTGTCTCAACCATCCTAACCTTCGAAACCTATCTATTTTCCCATGTATAAATAGAGGGCATGGGATGGGGCTAATAAATCATTCTTATAAGAGAAAATTTATTTTGGTGGTATCCCTTAAGAACTCTTGGAGTAGCATAAATAAATGTCCTCGATTTGCATAGGATTCCTTGTCTCAGAAGTTGGGTTGTAATCTCACCATTCTTTGTTTATGAATAAAGAAATTTCTTCTTCCAATATTTGTATTGTTGCTTTCTCATGTATGATGGATTATGAATGATTTCAATTATGTTATTATGAATATAATATTTCAATAACCATTAATATATATATGAGATATTTCTGTAAGAATTTGTCTTTTACAGGTGAATTGGGAGAGATTTGAAGGAGATTGAAAGAGGAGAAGACCAATCTTGGATCAACCATCATAAAATAGTTTAGTCAAGACTTCTTCTAATTTCTATTTAATTTTATAGATAATATGATTTTCTTCAAGTGTCTTAGTAAGTTGGTAACCCCAGATACCCTAGGTTATAAGGGTGCATTGTCCTGAACAACAGAACTGGCAACTCTACTAGGGAGTCCATCCTGCTATGGGTCCGTTATTTAGGTTTCCTTACCATCCTTTGCTTATTTTTTTATTCTGGGTGTGGCTAGATTTTTTCCTTAGATTTATATTTTATCATGTTCAGAGCCTTGTTTCTAATACTTTTTCTTTGAAAAAATTAAGCAGATGCAGGTCGTATTCCTACACAGTTGTGTGTTTCACTATGTACATGTTGGTTTCCTTCTGGATAGTCGTGTGTCGTATGTGGGTTGTATGCATAGACACTCGCGTGTTTCCTATAGAATTATTTTAGTTAATTAAGGTTTTATTGTCCTTTTCAATTGGATTTTGATTGCTTGAAATATTTCTTTTTATGACATGACTCTGTGAGTCTAAGGTCTGTATGTCACATCGTTTACTTGATTTTGTCAAGTCCTTGAGCTTTTGTGTTTGATTTTCTTGCATTAGTGAGTGTAGGTGGTCCTCGTGCTTGGTTTATAAGTCTAAGTGTTTGTTTTCTAGGTCAGTGATCAATTCATTGAATGTTTTATACTTTGTACTGCTTCCTGTGGTCTCAGTTTGTCACTCTTCTCTTTATGGATCTAGTGAACTTTTAAGTTTGTTAGTTTCTCCAAGTCAAGGTTTGTTCGAGTCTTCTCCCTCTTGGTTGAAGTAGGTCACTTTGGGATCATTTTTCCTCATTTCACTATTGTATGCTTAGATTAGTCAAATTTTCTCAAGTTTGCATTTATTTGCATAGTAATTTTTGAAGTTGCTTGAAAAGAAAAGACAAAATATTTTATACTTTTGCATTAGGTTGCATTCAATATTGCTTTTCGTTATTTTTCAAATAAAAAGTAAAAAATTATTAAAAAGCCTTGTAGTTTCTCATACTTAGTTTTAAGTTCATTAACTTTCATTTATAAAACAGAAAGAAAAAAACACATGTTTTCTTTATATGCATGTAGATTAGGTTTTTAGTCTAGATTGCATGGCATATTTTTTTTTTGAAAAAATAAAAAGAAATTGTTCTTTTGTGGCTTTCAAGTTTTTTTATTTGAAAAATAAAGAATATTTTTTGCTTTGTTCATTTAATTTATCTTTTCTTATTCATTTTGTTTGAAATTTGAGTCAAAACACCGGTGGTTTCACTTTCTCCACCCCCTTTGAGTAATTAACAACCCTTTAAAATAAACGCTTAATATTTAAAATTTAGTAGTAACTGTTTATTTCTAGGGATGACACGCACAAGTCTAGGCTAGTGTTTGAGGTTAGGTATATCTTAACTACCAAAAATTGAAACTCAAACATAGTGCCCTATCTATTAGGAAATCCAAATTCATCTAGAAAGACACCAGAAAGCTCCTCTCACACAGAAGTCAAGTACGAGGTCGTGAGATACTGAGTTGTTGGAGATACCCCTCCACTTCTCAGTAAAGCATACACTAGAGTTGGTGCACGTTGCGGCACTCATCCAGTACCTCCCCCTGGCCTCATGTGGTGCCTAGTACTGTTTGGGTCTTGGGATTTGCTAAATTTCCCATGTGCATCAGCTGCACTGACAACTGTTCTGCAGGAATTTCTCCGTGATGTTGGTGGCCTTAGGATCTTGTCTATTAGGATTTTACACGGGTGGCATTGGAAGGATATTTCTAATGCACCTAGGGTATAATTGGAAGGTAACCTTGGTAGACAACTTGGGAGGGTAGTTGGGTGATTCTAGCACTTGCACCTGGAGGGCTCTTCATGAGACACCAAGTAACTACTCTTTTTCCTTCACTGGTTAGTTTTGGGCCCTCATCATCCCAGAATTTCCTTTGGAAGGAATCTTTGTTTTTCCAGCTGGATACTTAGGACTTTTTATAGCGGTGTGCTCTTTGTACTATTTTTTACCAGTTGAACTAAATTATTGGTTAATTTTGAAACTATGGCTAACACTCCTTTGAACACCAACCAAGAGATCCTCATGCTAGGAACTCCTTGTACTATTCCTCTCATAGGGAATGTTGGTGTTCCTTTGATGGCCACCCTGAATCTACCTGGATTCACCCTAGGGCTACCGGTGTGGTTGTTTTCCACTCCAACTATCCTAAAAGCTCCTGATGATTCTCAATTAATCTCCTTATATCAAGGGCATCAAAATACTACTTCCCCTTCACCTGTAGCTTCTTCTCCCCCTCCTTCTACCTCATGCAGTGAAAGTACTAATACTAGTAACTGATAGTCTAAAAAGAGTAAAAGAAGGAGGAACAGGAAGAAGACACATAAGCAAGGGGGATCCCATTCAACCTCTGCATGTCAAGTTGGGCCTCACCATCCAGCCTCTACAGTTCATGATAAAGTCACCTATCCAACCTCTACAGGTCATGTTGGATATAATCCCTCAACCTCTGCAAGTCAAGTTGATCTTCACCATCCATCCTATGGTGATCATGCAAGTAGGATCCTTCTAACCTTTCTAGGTCACATTGTATCCAGTCACTCGACCTCTACAGTTCATGCTGAGGGCACTCGTTCAACCTATGTATGTCAATCTGAACCTCCCTATCCAGCCTCTGTAGGTCATGTTAGATCCATCCACCCATCCTTTGAAGTTTATGCCAGAGGAACACACTCAAATGCTGCAAAGAATGTTGATCCTAACCATTCATCCTCTGTTGTTCATTATGGTGGTGCCTGCTCAACCTCTCTTAGTTAGGTTGGACCCAGTCACCCATCCTTTGGTAGTCAACTTGGGGGAAAACTCTCAGGCTCTGTAGGTCATGCTGAGAGAAAACAATCAGCCACTACTAGTCATGTTGACACCGTTGAGAAAAAAGGTCGTTTGAAGTGCAAACATAAGTTCACTTGTAATCTATGTGAGGGATATCATCTTACTCACTAGTGCCCTGCTATCACAGAGGTGCAAAGAGTGTGGTCCAAGAATCAAGGATTTCCTTCTCTTGAATAACCTATAGTTTCTCAAAAACCTACTCAACCTTTGGTTGATCTACTGGCCAAGCCTTCCCAGTGTTTGGTTCACCCCACTCTTCTTTCAGAGAGTGATCCTTATGTGATTGAACCAATGTAATCTTTGGTCAATCCCACTCTCCCTTTGGAGAGTGACTTTCACAAAGCGGTTGAATTGATTCCATTTTTTATCAATCCCACTCTTCCTTTGGAGAGTGAAGTGTCTGCTAGTCACATTTTCTTCACTGCTAGTTCAGAACTTATTGAAAAATGGGGCATTAAATTCACTTCATACCAACCCTCACAAAGCTCTCAGAGTGCTTCCTTTGATTGGGATAGCCTAGTTGAACCCGACCTTCCTTCTAATGCACCTTTCCAGATAAAGGTCAAATTTGAACAATACATGATTGCTCATTGTATTGTTGATGAAGGATACTTAGTTAGTATCTTGTCTGCTTGTGCTTAGAAAGGCACGAGATCTCCCATCCTTGTGTCAACAGCTAGTCAGTTACTGGCGTTTGATAGAAGAACTAGTATAGCCTTTGGAATTCTTGCTCAAACACCTGTTACTTTGGGTGGAAAGATTGTCTTAGTTGACTTCATGGTGATAAAAGACCCCTTGAAATTCAATATGCTCCTTGGGTGTGATTATTTCTATGCCATGCAAGTTGTGGTGTCAACATTATTTCATGTGATCTACTTTAATCATGGTGAATAAATTGTCACTGTCGATTAGTTGGAATTTCTTGATCCCTCTCCTGACACAACTAGAAATTAGGTTTTTCCTTTATTGATTCCCAGTGTTTCTAAAGACACTACCCTACCACGAATAATCTATGTGGCCTCATGTCCTTTCCATCTAATTGCTATTGAGAAGCAACCTCTATTTTAATGCTTACCTTCTTGGAACTTGTTCCTAGCAGTTGACCAGGTGAATCATCCTATACAGAAAAATCACATGTGTTTCTGCCAAAGTGAGTTGCATCAGATATTTTCTTTTGAATGTGATTATGATGTTGTTATTTCTTGGAGACATAATTTTTAGTTGGATTCACTACCTTTTACTGGCCTCGCATTGTTGTTCAAGTTGTAACTAGATTTTCATGTACCCTTCTTGTGCTTATGATCCCAATGTCGACTTCCATGCTTTTAGCTCATTATATAAGCCCTCATCTCTATTCTCATTGTCTCTCAACCTTGTATCATCTTTCTTGTGAAACTTGACACCTTTTACCTTGAGGAGACATTCCCCAAGTGTCTTTATCTTGCTCATGTTCCTTGGATTATGCATAGTTTTTTTCCTTGCGCTTGCAACTAGTTTATCCTACATATGACACTCTTCTCCTCACATTTAGAGCATTCTTTCTACTCTCCTTCAAGTTTGTTAAAAAAATTAAGGAGGCCATGTGTTGAATTTTCTAGACTCGTTAAAACTTCATGGGAAATATATGGATTTTATTTAGGCCCAGTTCTAACTCCTAAAAATAGAATTGACTCTTGAGGAAACTTGTCCATTTAGGCTCATTAAGAATATGTGAATGGGCATCCACATTGGTGGTAGGTTATTGCTTTTTTAGACCATGTGGAATAATACAAAAAAAGAACACTCACTTTTCTTCAGAATTGGGAAGATTATTCTTAGGCATAGGTTTATTTCTTTTCCGGACCTGAGGGACTAAACTTATGGAAAAGGAGCACCTGGTATGCGCTTAGTTTTCTCTTTTTTGTGCTTTGGACCTAAACATGAAAAATATTCCAAGTGTACTTTATCTCTTTTTCATGATGCTCGTTAAACCCTAAAGAACAAAGCATTGAGTTTGCTATTGTAACACCCATTTCTCATAAACAAATGTATCTTTCTGAGTGATCTTTCCTTCCTTCACACTTGTAAAAATCAGGCTATATGATGCTTTTGAAGGGGCATTGGGTAGGTGGTAATTTAACCTTTTTTCGGACCTTCCTGACTAAGTATGAAAAAGGTGCGTCTTACTTCTTCGAAAGCTAAGAGATTTCTTCTGTGGTGTGTTTTATACTTTTCTGGCCTCAAGACACTAAATTGGACCAAAAAAACCCTGGAGACTTTTTCAGATTTTTTAGAATCTCTAAATATGAAAACACCAACGAGCATGTACTAGTTCGAGATCGTAAAATCCATGAATCAGTGACTTTATCAATCATTGTTCTCTCCCCTCTTCAAGCTTGTCAAAAATGAAGAGAGACCCGAGTTGACTTTCCTGGACTCATTAAAATTTAACAGGAAAGATAAGGAAGATGTACTCTCTTTGGGTTATAAACAGTGGCATCATGTCCTCCTTGAACATAACACTCTCTGAATTCTCTGATACTCATGTTTCAGTTTACACTTTCAGCTCAGCTATCACTTCGAGTCTTTACTACTCCACTTGTCCTTTATACTTGGAGAATAGGATCATGTCTCCTACATGAAAGATAATTCTAGTTGTTCTATTTGCAAGTTACAAGCTGCCTTCGATCATCTCTGTGTCATGCTCACTTGTCAAGGATTTATCCCTTCAGCTGACTATTATCTTGATTCCATCATTATCTTTGTTAGAATAATCCGTCAGGATTATTGTAAATAAATAATAGGAATATGAATAGCTAGGAAGGCGAAGAGGCTGGTAATCAACCGCCTCATGAAATGTATAAATACAGGCATTTGCATTTGAATAATCAATTAATCGGGAGTTATACCTAACATCTGGTATCAGAGCATAACTCCTGCCTGTTTGCTTGTCAGTCTTGGCAGTCTGGGTGCCAGACCTACATTCTGCCCTTCGTCCATTTGTTTCAGAGTTGCTGCTCATTGCCCGTCTGCCCTCTACTCGTCCCTCCTGCCATATGCGTTATATTCTTGATGTAAGCATTGTATTCAGCGACTCATTGGAGACTGCAAGTTTATGAAGAGACCACTGCATGCTGCGTGTATTGATCTGAGTGCGTTGGAGGAATCGTGGGGGCTGCTCTGCAAGAACGTGAAGAATATGTTGAAGTTTGAAGGCAGCGTTGTATGAATGGAGGTAAACCTTTTTTTGACTGCAAAATATAACATATCTGCGTAGTGGCGATACCTCTCCTCCGTTTTGCGAAACCCTAATCCCGTGAGGCGCTATTGTATGTACTATTAAATTGCTACAAGCCTGCGTTGAGATATACGTTGAGTCTTACTGCGTTGAGATATACGTTGAGTCTTACTGCGTTGATTTGAGATATACGCTGTATTCTTACTGCGTTTTGTGCAAAGGAGAGGGAGTTTACTTTAAGTCTGCTATGTAAGCTGCAATGAGCTGTATTTTTGCTGCGTTTTGTGCTAAGGAGAGGGAGATTGCATGTAGTTTACGGGCGTGGGCGTGTCTGGTTCCTTTGTAAATCGGCGTAGGCTTTACTTTGAAGTCGAACCTTTTCATGGGAATAATTTACTGTGATACAATTTACTGCTGGTATCGTGATATAATATATATGCTGCAACGAATTTGATATAATTTATATTCTGCAACGATTTTGGAAGGACGGTATCCATGTTTCAGGCTGCGTGGAAACATTGGAGGTGTGACCAGCGTGGAGCTATGACGGAGCAGAAAATATGTTGAATACCAGTGTTGAGTTGATACATTGAGACTGCAATATTGCTTGATATATTGCGTTGAATACCAGCATTTTTGGATTGCACAAACCCTAGACTGAGCCTGCGTGGAGATATTGTAGCCTGTGCGTGGAGGCTGTGCTGTGTAAAGCAAGCTGCGATCTGCTTGGAGATTTATGCTGGTGACTGCGTGTGTATATTATGCTGGTGGAGCTGTAAAGACTACATTGGCGACTCTGCTGGGGAGACTGTCTTCGTAAAGGCCCAGTGAAGACTGTATGCTGGAGAATTGTATGCTGCCTGTGACTGCGTTGCTGCGTTGGTACTTTCTCTCAAACTGAAGTAAGCTGCGTTGGTACTCTCTATCAGACTGATCCTGTGCCTGTTGCGTTATGAAGACTGCGTTGATATATAAGCTGTGATTGGAGCTGCAGCGACTAGTTGAGAACTGCGAAGAGACCATGGTTGAATGGAAATCATGGAATAGATTAATGACTGCTCCTTAGACAGCGTGGAGGTTGAAGTATATATG
>LPNX010123672.1:271831-323127 GCA_001517045.1 Pseudotsuga menziesii
TTTGTAACAAATTACTTCTTAGTTAGATCTATGAGATAGAACAATGTTCACACATGAACTGTTTGACAAAATGTGCAAGAGAAACAATCAAAGAGACATAAATACATGGAATAACACATGTGAATTGTGATAATTTCTGATCATATTATTATCATACATCTTGTATATGTTATATTACATAGTTATAATACATTGGACTAAATTCGAGTGGCTCTGGAATCCAATTTGGAAAGTACAAGTGTCATGGTGAGAATTGACCCCCAACCCCCCTAGGTGGACCAAAGGAGCTCCAACTAAGCCCAAACAGTCACGAAACCTCATGTGAAGTGTGATGGGTCATTAATGGGTCCTTAAAAAGTGTGGGTGAGAAGATAGAGGTGAGTGGGGCACTCTAGGTGGCAATAAATGCTCCTGGGAGAGCTAAAACATGCCAAATACACCCCCTATTGCACTTAGTCAAACCAGGGCCCCACAAATCAAGGAGGTAGAGCCCCAAGACATTAAATGAGGTGCACATGTGCTGTTTTGACCAAGTAGGGTTTTTTTATAGGTGTGAACAAGCCAAAATAACTAGTTATAATGTTGAATCAACTCTCCCGAGTCTTAAACCATAGGATATCATTACATGAAGGAAAATAAAGTTACCCTAAGGTAAAAAATATGTACTAAGGATTTATTACTGCTCTAAAACCCCCCCATAATCCATAATTAGAACAATTTAATAAAAAATATTTATTAAGGCCTTGGCAACTAAGGCACAAGTCACCTTTTACAACATAATTTTTATTGATGCATGTAACTGAGGTAAGGAGGAAAACCTCATGGGAAAAAACCTCCCCTAAAAAATGGATATGAAAGATATCAAAATGTATTTATAAATTCCTCTTCTTCACTTTAATAATATGAAATAACAACTTCTTGCTAATGGACATGGTAAATATGTTGTGGATGCCAAGATCATGCATCAATGCATCAAAGTGATGTAAACAAAGATCATGTGGAGAGGCCCTTTGATGGTCATGACTTGATGATGGAGTGGAATCATAATAAATAATTTTGATGCAGGAATACTCTGATATAATAGTATAATCATCCATGGAAAATATATCTCTGCAAACTCTTTCCCAAATAACATCAAAAGATTCAACAAAATCTGCATTAAGTGTAGTTGTCGTATCACGAATAAAACCATGAATCTTTCTCCCAATTTGGTGAATCACCTTCACAAATTTGTAACAAAGCTCATGAGGCTCTTAAATATCAGAATATATTCCATACATAGCACAAAATATCAGAGGTATGGTGTCTCCATGAGCGAATGGATCCATAGGAAGAGAAGAGTGAGCAACTAGATCACAATTGCAATTGAGTGAACCTGGAAGGTATGGAGACTTGAGATTCGAAACATGGGTGGTGAAGGAAAGTATAGATATATGGAACAGAATTCCCATGAATTACAATGATATGGATTTCCAACCAATAAAATACATACAAGACATAACAACAACATATACAACAGAAATAGTATTGGAAACTAGGTAATTTTTTGAATTTCCAGGTAGTGAACTTGAGGGTTGATGCGTCTTTTGGTCATGAGATGGTTGGGAAAATGAGTCAATGAATGTAATAGGCTGTATATAAGCCTGTATATAATATTTATAATCAGAAATGGAAATATATGAATGGATTTTGGAAGAGCTTTCAGAAGGCAGATCAAAAGCTAGTGAAAAATGTCTAGTTTTAGGAGGAAGCTTTGATGAACCGACTGGGAATTTTTTTAAGGAAGAGATGGAGCTTTCAAGTTATGATATATCAGAATTTGAATCAGAAACAGAGATATTAGAAACATAGAAAACATAATTTATTTTTACCCATGCACCTAATGCATGCTCAGCCTTACCATTTCCTTGCTTGCGCCCCCATCTTTTTGCAAATTCTGGAAGAGCAATGTGGTTCTCCTCAAGGAGCTTGGTCAAAATTTCCATTTTATTTCTGAATAAATATCTCTGAAGATGTGAACCTCTGAAATAATCACATGTAGTTCTTTATCTTGTTTCTCCTCCTAGATTTTCAGCTCCCATCAATAGAACTAGAGCTTTCTGAACTTGATTCCTTCTTCTCTTTCTCCCTTTGCTTCAAATATTTCTTCTTGCTCTGGGATTGATTTGATATACCAGTAGAAAAACCTTGATGCTTGGATTTAATGATGGTACCCATTTGTATGAGCTTGTCCTTCTCTTGAGTCGAAGACTCCATGAAATCTGCCAGCGCAGGAATCTTCCAATTTATGTTTGTTAGTTTGCTAGAGTGAAATGTCGAAACATATACAGAATACTCTAGCCCCAACTTAGAAAGCATGGAAAAGATAAGATGATCATGTTTCTTATCTATGCCACATTGTTTTAGCTTAAGTACCAGCACTTTAAAATTGGTGAAGAAATATTCAATAGTCACGTAGTGAGCTGGGCTCAGTGAGATTAGCTCATTATCAAGATGATGGTCTCTCATTTCATCTGTCTTCCCAAATAGTGACTCAAAATTGACCCAAAATTCATTCGGTGTGACAAGAATTTCTATGTGAAAGAGAAGTTCTGTTAAAGTTCCAAGGCAGAGCATGCCAAAGGCCTCATCAATCCTATTAAAATACTCAGCTTTCTCCACAACAGAATTTGGCTCATTCTTAGTTCCCATGGTGACCCGGTAGAGGCCCTTGGACCTCAAATGGATGACCATATTGGCCTTCCACTAAAAATAATTGAATGGATTAAGCAAAGCTCAAGTTTCTCCATACTTCCTGCGCAACCTGTGACAAACAAATGCTGTTAAACCTGCAAAGCAAACACTCAAGTTTTCTGGAAATATGCCCTAATAGCAACTCAAACCTCACAAGATTTGTTTCCAGATCCAAATAGCTTTGATACCTTGCAAGAATTTACTTCTTAATCAGATCTAGGATCTAGAAAAATTTACTTCTTAATTACATAAAGTGTTTGACAAAATGTGTAAGAGAAACAATCAAAGAGACAAAAAATAAATGGAATAGAACATGTGAATGGTGCTAATTTTTTATCATATTATTATAATACATATTGTAGATGTTATATTACACATTTATAATATATTGGACCAAATTCTAGTGGCTTTGGAAGCCAATTGGGAAAGTACAAGTGTCATGGTGAGAATTGACCCCCAACCCCTCTAGGTGTACCAAAGGAGCTCCAACTAAGCCGAAACAGTCATGAAACCTCATGTGAAGTGTGATGGGTCATTAATGGGTCCTAGGAAAGTGTGGGTGAGAATGTAGAGGTGAGTGGGATGCTATAGGTGGAAATAAATGCTCCTAGGAGAGCTAAAACATGCCAAATACACCCCCTAGTGCACTTAGTCAAACTAAGGCCCCAAAAATGAAGGAGGTAGAATTACAAGACATTAAATGAGGTGCACATGTGCTGGGTTGACCAAGTAGGGCGCTGTTATAGGTGTGAATAGGCCAAAATAACCAGTTATAATGCTGAATCAACCTTCCTAAGACTTAAACCATAGGATATCATTACATAAGGAAAATGAAGTTACGCTAAGGTAAAACGTATGTACTAAGGATGTATTACTACTCCAACAATATTTTCTAATTATTAATTTTTTATACCTTCATGTATACAGTTCCTAGTCACTCTTGTGATCTGTTGGAGGATCCATTGCCTTCCTCATCACAGTATGGTTTCTCATCAGTACTTCATGAAGATGAATACCTAGATCTTTCAGGATGGTACCTTAGGATTCACTATCATTATTGGTGAACACCTTTTCTTTAGTTGTTAGTTTCATTCATTATCTGACATTCTATTGAGTCTCTCCCATGGTCGACCTCAACACACCTATTCACACGGTAGAGATTGTACTAGTTCCTTTGGATTTCGATGAAGACCTTAGGTTCACATTTATAACCTAAGTTGCACAAGACTATGTTATGATCAGCTACATAGCTTCAATATTTTGAATACTCATCATTTTATAGTGTGGCTTCGATCCACCTTTGTAATATACATGGTCTTATACCCGTATCATATGATGTAATCAAATATTGTAAAGGAGCTAGTGTTCCATTATATTGAACATGTCATCCTCATATATGATTTTGTATATGACATTGATATGTAATTTTTTTAGGTACATCCTCTGCTACTTTGGACACTTGAGTTCTCCCAGATTAAAACATTGTAATGTATTTTATTCATCGCTTCCCTCTGACCTGCCATAGTAGGGGACATCTGTTATCAACCAAAATGGCACTTATCCATCCGAGTACTGACATCCAATATGTCAGGATACAAAAGGACAATTAGGATTGAAGTAAGACAAAACACTATAGGTGTTCATGATTGATAATACATAATCTCCTGATTAGCTTCATACATTTTTATTTGGAGATTAGGGTTGCACACACGAATATTTGCATTGCAACCCGCGTGTCATACGCGACTATTTGCATTGCAACCCACATGTACATTGAATTTGTGATTTTCCTTTGATCAAGGAGCATGTCAAACACACATTTTATATATGCATACTTGCTTTTAATTTAATCCAATGTTAAAAATAATAAATCACGATTAGTTGAGATCAGTTGAGCCTTAATCCATAACTATCTCAACTGTCTCAACCATCCTAACCTTCGAAACCTCTCTGTTTTCTCATATATAAATACAGGGCATGGGATGGGGATAATCTATCATTCTTAGAAGAGAAAATTTATGATGGTGGTATGCCTTAAGACCTCTTGGAGCAGTAGAACTCAGTGTCCTTGGTTTGAAGAGGAGTCCTTGTCTCAGAAGTTGGGTTGTAATCTCACCATTCTTTGTTTATGAATAAAGAAAGTGATTCTTCCAATATTTGTATTCTTGCTTTCTCATGTATGATGGATCATGAATGATTTCAATTATGTTAGTATGAATATGCATTTCACTAACCATTAATATATATATGAGATATTGCAAGAAAAAAATTTCTTTTATAGGTGAATTTGGAGAGCCCTGGAAGCTTTGAAGGAGATTGAAAGAGGAGAACACCAAGCTTGAATCAGCCATCATAAACTGGGTAAGTCAAGACTTCTTCCTATTTCTATTTCATTTTCTAGATAAGATGATTGTCTGCAAGTGTCTTAGTAAGTTGGTAACCCCAAAGACCCTAGGTTACAAGGGTGCATTGTCCTGAACAACACCAACAAGGACTAAAAGCTTTCAAGGTGAATATTACTTTATGTTATTAATCCATGCTTATACAAGGATTACTTGGGTGACATTTCTTCAAGAAAATTCATAAGCCTTGATGAAGTTCAAAGACTTCAAAGCACTTGTTGAAAATGAAGCAAATCACAAAATTAAATGTCTAAGTTCGATAATGGTGGAGAGTTCACCTCAAATGAATTCAATGAGTTTTGTGAAATTCATAGAATTGAGAGGAAGTTCTCAACAAAAAAAAACCCTCAACAAAGTGCAGTAGTTGAGAGAAAGAACATGACACTCCAAGAAGTTGCTAGATCTATCCTTAATGAAGAAAAAATTCATGATGGATACTGGAGAGAACCAATATATACAACTGTCTATAAACAAAACAAGGGACAATTCAGAGTGAATAACAGCAAGAATCCTTATGAGATATGGTTTGGAAGACCAGCTTCAGTTAAATATTTTATATTTTTTTAAGTAAATACTACATAAAAAGAGAAGATGATAATCTAGGAAGTTTTACTTTAGAACAAATGAAGGCATATTTATTGGATATTCTTACACCAAGAAGGAATATAGATGTTATAATGGAAGGTCACACAAGATCATAGAAAGTGAAAATGTAACTGTTGATGATACTAAGTCAAGAAGAATACAAATCCAATATAGAGTGGATGTTGAAGAAATAGATAATAAACATAAGGAAGAAATTTCAAAAGAAGAGGATGTTTTTGAAGAAGAAGAAGAAATAAAAGTAGAATCACGGGAAAATGAGAATGAAGAATCTCCAAGATCATACGCAAAGAAACCATCTAGGTGAGTTCAAAAGAATCATCTTGAAATTCAAATAATTGGTGATAAATATTCAGGAGTTAAAACAAGAATAAAATTACTTTATGATGAAGAAACATCACTACTTTCGATAGTAGAACCCAAAACATTTAAAGAAGCTTGCAAAAGCGAGGATTGGATCAATGCTATGAATGGTGAACTTGATCAAATAGAGAAGAACCTAACTTGGAAAATTGTCCCAAGAACTAAGGGAATGAATGCTATTGGAACAAAATGGATTTTAAAAAATAAGTTCAATGAGCATAGTAATGTGACAAGAAACAAGGCCATTTTAACAGGGTTTTCACCCCTGTTACATGCAAAACCACTAGCCTTATTTCAATGGGACAGTAAGGTAGAGTTCATGGAAAAAATATACAACAATGAACAATATCAGTAATACAAAGAAAATAAACATATACGGGTAAACTAGATAAAAAAAAATACATGAAAATTATACCTTATTTCTTGTCAAAATGGGCCACCGTGGCCGTCTTGGAAATGGTCCGCCTCTCCACAGGATGGTTCTCTAGGTGGGTACAAAAAATGTCTCAACATACTAAGTGGGAATGGTAGGGCAACAAGATGATGGAAAAATGGGGTGTGAATACTTGATAGAAAAAGGTGTCTTACCATACTCACATAATAGAATAATGGGAAAAAAGGTGTAAGAATTTTTTCAGAGAGACCTTCACACTATATTTATAATATGTTTCTAGGGTTTTTTTACTTTTTCTCTCTTTTAGGGTTTTAGAACCATATTTAGGGTTTTTGCACCCTTTTTAAGGTTTTTAGTCCTTTTTGGGTTTTTAGGCCCTTTTTGGGGGTTTAGTCCCTTTTGGGGGTTATTTGGCAATTTTTTGGGTTTTGTAACCCTTTTTGGGAGAGAACAAGGGTAGACCATAGGATTTAAAAGTGTTTTGGACTGGAAATACCATTGTGAAGGTAAAAAGTGAGGGAAATATCATAGGAATATGATGTATGTATATGGTTTAGACCATGTACGGCTAGGTGAGAAATTCTTTTTGTTAACAAATTGCCCTGTGATGTGTGAGGGAAGGAGCTCATCATATGGCCAATGGACATAATAGGATCATGGGAATAGTGGAGATATTAGAGACAGATGTGGAGAAGTGGAGCTTCCTTATTTGAACCACAGTTTCTTTTGGTTTTTTATTAATGGTTCCCAACAATGGGTGAGATACATATAATGTGTTGCATGTTTATGGATGAGGCGGGAATCCCCATGCTTGTAACAATGTCAAAATAATAAATAATGTGATCAAGGCTAAAAAATATGGGAGCTTATCAATATATATAAAACTAATGTTACATAATGGTATCCTCGAGAGGAGACTAAGCAACACTGATAGTATGAAGAACTGATACATAGGAATAATGTTATTCTAAATACATTGCTGATCTGAAGAAGTAATACATAGGAATAATGGAATCCTCATTGAATGTAATATCTTCACAATTGATTCTCTACTGGATCTAGAGGTGTACATATGTATGGACTTAAGGAATGAAAGTCAGAATCTGCATGGTTCAATATGCCACATCAAGTACTAGAGATACATGGAAGCACTCGATTGGGGGCTTTCAAACACTATCGCCAACACAACCCAAAAATCACAAGGGACATGAACCTGTGTGGGTCCCATAGTAGACTCACCAATGTGCTAGAGTCATATGAAAACCGAGGTCTTCAACCAAATAATGAATGGAACAATACCCTGTATGAATATCAACAGTGCGATGAAGTAGCTGAATTCAATCATGTGAGACATAACCATCCCAACAGGTAATAATGAATCCTCTTAAATGGTCCAAGTATATCATCAATGAGGTGGATGAAACTAGGATACAGGGACCTCTGGGTCTATCCTCTAGAATAGACATGTTGATGTCGACAGAGTGAGACCTGCAACAAGCTAAGGAAATTATGTGTCCTTGATTAGAAGCATGAGGGGGACAACAAAATATGTGGAATCAATCAGGGGACTGACACAAAGAACGGGAAAATAGGGGCAGGGGAATGTGGGGGACTCAAAATTCCTTTGATCAAAGT
Source organism: Pseudotsuga menziesii (assembly GCA_001517045.1). NCBI lineage: Eukaryota > Viridiplantae > Streptophyta > Pinopsida > Pinales > Pinaceae > Pseudotsuga > Pseudotsuga menziesii. Next base: position 279,962 of record LPNX010123672.1, read on the forward strand.
ATGACGGAAGGGATAACTTGCCAGAAAATGAAACTGACTCATATGATATGGATCATAGCTGTAATACCGGGAATGTAACCGCGTATAGGGAATACTGAGGGAGGTAGATGGACTATTGATGTACATGGGATCCGAGGAAGACTCATTGCAGAATACTTTGAACAAAGAAGACACAATGGGGGGAAGTTTCCAAACTGTGATATATGGGGTGGCACCTAAAGACACCATTATAACACTATCTCATGGATTTTTAGTGTGCCCAAGAAAGTAAATTCTCTATGTTGTTTTCATTTTTATAGATTCTGGATACAGGAAGAATACTCCAGTGTGGTATATTTTTTGTATGTAGTCTCCTGAGTCCAAATAAGGATAAAATTTTGCGTAGGAGAGCTCTCCCAACATTTGGGGAGTCAAGACTTCTTTACTGTTGATAGTCCAATCAGGCTGGAAAAGGTTAAACATATACTGATTGGATGCTCATTCAAATGCTTTTACGAGTAGGAACGAAACCAATTTTGCTCGAAAATATTTTCTTGATGAGAAGGATGAAAAAAATATTAAATACAAACTATAATGATCGTTTTCGTAAAGTTCGGTCCCAATTCCCAAGAAAGCATAAAAGGATACAAAAGGAAATGCTCATGGCTTGAGTGTGACAAGATGGTCCTTTTATTATCATAGTCTATATAGTCTGAAAAAGGAGATAAACGAGGCTACATAGACACCATTTCAAATATTTTAATGAGTGAGAAAGGAAGCAAGTGTGCTCGAGAATCTTTTCATTCTTTTAGGATTCAAAAAAGAGCTTAACAAAAACTCCATAATGGTCAATCAAGAAAGGGGGAAGTGTTCAATGTATGGAAAGAGGTTATGTTCTAAACATGGTTGATGGGCATAAATGCAGAACACTGGTGGGGCTCTCTTACGGGATGATGGATGGTGGTCCAAAATGGCCAACTATGTAGTATGGATGGAGTGAATGGATCATGAACATGCCAATACATACAAGGGAAGATTCATGTGATGGAATGCAAACCGAGGTGGATTTCAGGAAATGGCCTAGAAAATCATAGTGAGAGCATGAGACAAGGGTCTCTTCAAAAGATAGAGGACAAAAAACTGAATCTGATGGTACAAATGGTGCCTCAAATAGTGTTATCGGATAAATCTACTCAATCAGAATCGAGCCAGATCTCCCTAGTTGAAGTGGATCTAAAACAAATCAAATACATAATACAACCTACTGTCCTAGATCATATGGAAATGAAAAGTAACAGATATATCACCTACTTGAAACATGTGGATCATCTTCTCTCTTTATTTATCCAAGCTCAAGAATCTTCAGATCTTCAGCTGGAAAACCCTGTCAAGCAAGTGGAAACAAGAAAACAGCATATGCGTATCCAAATATATAATTGATCTAAGCTAACAGTTAAGGAATAAAGCTATAAACATTATCTATGCAATAAAATTTATGGAAAGAGATTTGTATTAATGTAATTAGGGAGATACATATATTTACATAAATAAGGAACATCGCAACCTAGCCTTAACACTTCAATCTTCCATCCAACAATCCAATCAAAATCCTCCAATGCAAGATAGTAAGCCACCAAGAAATTCCACCAGTATAAGAGTACCATAGTCCTTCCTCTCTTCCAAATGGAGAGAGGGTTTAATTTATAAGGCTAAAGGGACATAGTAGGTTGAGAATTAGGAGGAGGGATCTAAGGGATCTTCCCTATAGGTTAGGAACCGAATGCCACCTCACCTAAATGATAGGGATAAACCACCACCTCATCCACCTTCGAGAAGGGTCTCGAATATTCATTTTTTCCCTCAAAACACCACCGATGCACTTTATAAAAAGGGAAAAAGTGCTGTCGATGCTCCTAGCAGTGGTAGACAGAGCGTCGATGCCGGTGCACCTAACATGAAGGGAAAAAGTGCCTTCAACACTCCTAGCATGAAGGACAAGAGTGCCGACCTTCCTAGAGAGGGAAAAAAGTAGGAAAATCTCAATCTCAGTCAACTTTAGCAAAGAAAAATTTGGGGATGAGGCAAATGGTTGGCACATGGATCAAGAGTGCAAGATTTCGGTGTAACAGACAGACTTCAGGAAACTCTGTGGTGCATGAAAGAAAATAAGACCCCATGGAGGCCTATAAACAAGGGGGGACCACATGACATGTGTCATTGTAACTGTTCAGTGTTGAGTTGGAGTGGAGGATCCCAGAGATTATTTGTTGATTTCTTTCATTTCAACTGACGGTTTTTAGATTCATGACTTGCAGTTAAGAGCTCTCGTCAAACCTGTCATTTTCACTAGTTTACTTTTGTTTTTTTCTCATCCCGAGGCTTCTTCCAAGTTGAAAAGGCTCATAGGGATGGGTCGCATTTCTTCCAAAATGAAAGGGATCAAGGGGTTGGGTCCATTCCTGGGTGAAAGTGGTTAGGGTTGCGATTGATGTTGTGATGCAATCGGGATGGTACTAGATGTGATAGTACACAAATCTGCTTTGCCAATCGACGTAGGGGGAGGTGGTAGGGATGGAAAGGTGTTGGAAATAGGGGTGTTGGAAAATAAGCTCAGACCCACAGTAGATAAGGAAGGAATGGACACGTTGTCAATGGCAGTATCAATGGTAGGAATGACATGTTCCAGTTTGGCCAACCCCTTTAGATCGTAGTAAGTCAACTGGTCAACAGTCGTGATCTTTCCATCATGAGGAAACATTAGGAGTCGAAATATGGTGGAGGCCATGATTCTCATGGCATAAATGTAACTACGTCCAAGAAGGAGGTTGTAGTCAAGTTGGGAATTAATAACCTCAATGTCAATCAAAACCATTTTACCGGCTAACTCAATAGGAACATTCATAAGAATTCCCTGGGATTTGTAGAGCGGCCATCGTAGGCACATAGGGAAGTAGTGGAAGGTTGAAGGGTAGGGGACCCAAGTTTCTACCAGAATAAGGTCGACATAATAGAAGTCAATTATCCTTCATCGATAATGCATCAATGTAACACTAAATCCTGAAGTGAGATTGGGACTTAGAAGGCAATAGTAGGCGACATCCTGGGTTCTCCCTAATCTAGCTCAAAAGTGATCAACCTGGAATCAAAGGGATAAATGACACCTGGTGTGGATAAAAATGGTTTATGCTATGCCAGAAAAGTTTTGATCACTTCTAGAGAAAACATGGTTGTAGGTGATGTTAGATTTTTATCATTCAAGCTAGCATCATGATCTTAGGATCTTATCTAAGAGAATAACATGCACAACAATAAAACACAAGAGACAATGAACACAAATATTTTCCTCCAGGAAACCATAAAGGAGAAAACCCTACAACTTCCTCAGAGATAGAATCAACAACAAAATTAAAACCCCAAAAATAGTAAGATGATCTCCGGACAGAAGTAGTCTCTCTCTTGTCCTAGCAACTTCTCTCTCACTCATGCGCCACTGTGAGTGAGTGTGTGTGTGATAAATAGAGAGGATCACTCTCTATTTATATTGTTTCGTTCACTTAATGTCCACTCCAACATGTTGGCCTCACTTAACAATTACTTACTAGATCCAACATCTCTAGGAGAGTCTAATAACCCTAGTGCCCCACAACTTGTGGGGACTTTGCCCCTATGACCAACAAGGAGGGTTATCCTTAACACAACGGTGGGGACTATTGCCCCAACTTACAATAAATCACCTAGGGTTTAATTCTCTAAGATAGTCTAATAACTCTCAGGCCCCACAGTTGCAGGGACTTTAACCCTTGAACAATAAGAGGGTTACCTACAATGACTTGACATGACTTGTTTACATTATTGAATCTTCAAATAGGCACATCGAGGAATGACATGACTTCAATCAATTACAGAAACTTCCTGGAATAAACATCATGGTGCAATACATAAGATATACAGGTGAATACATTCCGAAGTTACAAATACATCAACAGGTGATTGGGCCAAGTCATCAATAGTAATATAATTTATGGCAGCTTGAGCAGTTACATTGTTGGAGATACAGCGTATAGAAAACCATGGGACTCTAGCTGCCCTATCGATGGGGTTATAGGTAAGTGGAGGTGTATATTGGAAGTGTTAGAGGTAGACGTCATTTATGGGTCAGTCGCTTTTGCAGTGGATCCATACTGGTTGTGTCAAGTATGGAGGTTGAATTCGGATGACAACCTCATGAGGTGATGGACTCCAGCCTCTGCAACTGGGGCCACGACAGTATTTGCGAGAATAGGTGGGTCAAAGGGTTGAGTTGCAACCATTCCTTAGTGTGGCAGATGGTTTTGAAGGACCATAGGCAGAGGGCCTGGTGGTGCTGGGTTTGGTTGAGCCTAGGCCACAACATTGGAATCATGTTAAGTGTCATTCTGGAGAAGCTATCAGACACGAGCCATGTGAGGGAATAGATGAGTGTAATCACCATAGGTGTTGCATATAGAACACAGATGATTGGTCTGTAATTGTGGGTTATATGTCAATAGGTCGGTGTTGTCATTGGTGGGAAGGTTATTATGTTGGCCGCCTCCTTGGGGTTGATTATTACCTCGATTTATTCCTCAATTTTTCTTTCTCTTCCCTTGTTGGTTGTTGGGAGTAAGTTGGTTAGGAAGGTTTTGCTGAGTGAAAACTTGTCCCGTGGAAATGAGAGGGGATAGGGTGGGAGTCAAAGTGGGTTGCATAGGTTGTGCATATTAGACCTAGGTATTTGGAGGGGATTGGAACCTAACCATGTGTCCTGAATACGACTATGCTGAACAGGTCGGTCCATGGATGTGATGAGTAGGTGTGGGAGGTGCATAGGAGTGGGAGGCTCCGGATTGAGCCATCATATGTGTATAATTGGGGATATAATTGGGTTTGGAAACAATATGGGTGTTACCTGAGTGTAGTGGCATCATGGGAGGTGCCACATAGAACTTAGGGTGTTTTGTGACAGAGCCAATAACTCCATCCACAACATGGGATTCCCTCAACGTATCACGGTGGGTGGTGCCGACACGAGGAGCATCGAGTATGACGGTATAAAAGTACCCAGATGAGGAGTAGATCAAGTCAAAATGTTGAGATTTTAAGATGGCCTCCTCCACTGATTGGGGTTGCTCAGAGGAAACGTCCTTGGCTATGGGTGGGATTAACATCTTCAAAAAATAGTTAAGGAAGATCCTATCATCCAATTAGATCTTAAACAAGATACATCTACATCACCACTCATGGATGTGATCCATGATATGGGTGGTTGTAGTTTTATGATAAGATAGAAGAATCTCCACTTCCTCATCATATTGGATGAGAATTTGAAAGTACTGAAGGAACATGGAGGTAAGTGAGGAGAAATCAGGGCAAGAGGTATGAGGCAACATGATATACCATTTGGATTCTGGACCTGTAAGTGTGCACTAGAAAAACCTCAATATGATGAAGTTATCCACAATGTTGCTTGATGAACACCACAAGTGGAAAGACATGATATGGTTCTGGAGGGTCCTCGTTGGCCTTGCCCTCAAAATTTGGGATGTATGAGGGAAGTTTTGTAGGCATGGGAGGCCAGTGTGGTTGATGAATGATGGGGTCATTTGTTAACCTTACCAAATCTGGTAGGTTAATTCTAGCCATGAAAGGTAGGCTAGAACTGAGATTGGCTCGGTGGATACCAAAAATGGCGTTGGTAGTTACAGGAACGTGGGTTCCATGCCCACATGGGGGTGGATGTGGTTGACCTCCCATAGTAGGGATATTCTAGAATGGATGTGGTTGACCTCCCATAGTAGGGATATTCAGAATGGATGTGGAAGGGCCACTTCCCCCAGGTATGAAAGGTGGTACCATAGGAATTGTGGTAGCTAGTGTGGGTTGCCACCACTAGGTAGCATACCTACAATAGTGTGTGTAGTGGTGATGGGACCACTGGAAGGGATACCTATGATAATGGGTGGCAAGGACATAGGTCCACCGCAATAATCCCTCTATAGAAGGGATGGTGATGTGTTTCATCCATGGGGCTAGACGATGCAGTGAACAAAGTAGGTTTAAACTAGTAGGAATCTGAATCAAATTCAAAGTCCATGTGTGGAACTGAAGGTAGTGAATGGCATTGAGGATGGCTTCGACTATGGTGGTTCAAAGCACCGAACTGAGGGGTGTTCCCCCTAAGATGATGGGAATAATGTGGTTGATTAATGATGGCTTATAGTAGTAACACAAAATGAATGTGGACCCTAATTTTAATTGTCTTCCTAATGGTTCAAAAGGAGTAGCTCGACCACCAAGGCTGTCTGATGGCTTGTGTATTGGGGCATTACCCCTCACTCTAGGACACAGATAAAATTGTGAACTGCTTTCCCAGAAATGAAAACTCTTTGGTTTTCCTCACAGGTAGGAATCTACTCAATCCGGTGGGGGTTGTTTCCCTTTTTTCTTGGTAGGTCCTTTCAATAGCCAGCTACTTCGGGGTTCTTGCGGTACTCCTCACAATGCATTTTAGGGAAAATCCCAAATAGTTCCCATAGTTAAGCAGATAGGGATTATTCCCTAATCTGAATGTTATTATGTTAATTGATTATTTTTAATGTCTCTGCTCAGGGTCATGAACCGCATGTGATCAATTAATGGTGTGAGTGTGTGTGCAAATGTATATAAAACTATCCTTCCAACTTTGAAATAAATATATAACAGGGTTTTTTTCTGCAAGGAACAAGCAATGGGATGTAATAGAGAAGTTCTAGAAAGGAAACAGGCCTGAACAGAGTGTGGGGAAGACAGGGATCTGAAATAAGTACCAAAAACTGACTGTTAATTGAAAGTCGCTCCTGCCAGAGGAACATATACAATTTGGGTCACACAAAACATGAAAATAGAGGCGACGAGCTCAGAAAACACCCAAGTCGCACCTAACAAAGGAGAAGGCGTGGCTGGATCACTAAAAAAGAGGGTACAGAGGTGATTAGGGTTGCACTTTTGGCCAAAACAGGCACGTCTGAGACCTATGAAGAAAGTCACTCTTTACGGAGCTAGGGTTAGGACCTAGGTCATGATTAATGGGAGAAACTGGGCAATTAGGTCACGACTTCCATCCCGATAGGAGGGACTTGGGTCTAACAGGGAAAAAATTAGAAAACAAGGCCTACAAGGGCCGAGGGGGGTAGGAACTGGTGCAGTGAAGGTTTGGATTGGCCATGTGGGGGCCCAATCGATGACGGCTGAATACAAAAACTAAAGAAAAACCTGCAAAACTGGGATCCGAGAGGATCAACCTGCGGAGTCGCCAAAACTATAACAGTGTTTTCATCCTTATTACGTGCAAAAGCACGATCCTTATTTCAATGGGACATTAAGGTAGAGTTCATGGAAAAAAGCTACAACAATGAACAATATCAATAATACAAAGCAAATAAAGATATACATCTAAACTAGATAAAAAATAAATACATGAAAATTATACCTTCGTTGTTGTGAAAATGGGCCATCGTGGTTATCTTGGAAATGGTCCGCCTCTCCACAGGCTGGTTCTCTAGGTGGGTATGAAGAATGTGTCGATGTCTTAGTGGAAATGGTAGGGAAATGGGATAATGGAAAAATGGCATGTGAATACTTCAGACCAGAAGGTGTTTCACTGTACTCACATAATAGAATAATGGGAAAAACAATGTAATAATCTTTTGAGAGAGACCTTCACACTATTTTTATAATATGTTACTATGGTTTTTGACCTCTTCTCTCTTTTAGGGTTTTGGAACCCTATTTAGGGGGTTTGCACCCTTTTTATGGGTTTTATCCCTTTTTGGGTTTTTAGGCCCCCTTTTAGGTTTTTAGGCCTTTTTTTGGGGTTTTTTTGGCCCTTATTCGGTTTTTTGACCCTTTTTGGGAGAGAATGAGGGTAAACCATAGGAAATAATGATGTTTTGGACTGGAAATACCATTGTGAAGGTCAAAATTAAGGGAAATATGGTAGGAATGTGATGTATGTAGATGGTTTAGACAATGCAGATCTAGGTGAGAAATTTTTTATGTTAACAATGACATTAGTATACAAAGGATATACTCAAGTATAAGGTGTTCACTTTGAAGAAACGTTTGTACCTTTGGAAAGAATTGAAGCCATTAGGATGTTTTCTGCTTTTGCAGGTGACAAGAAGTTCAGAGTATATTAGATGGATGTAAAATATAATTTTCTTGATGGAGAACTTGAGGAAGAAGACTATGTTGAGCAACCTTAAGGTTTTGTCTTATCATAAAATGGAAATTATGTTTGCAAACTCAAGAAGGCACTCTATGGTATTAAACAAGATCCAAGAGAATGGTTCTCAATACTTGAGAATTATTTAAACAACAAGAATATATAATGGGGTCCATTGACAATAATATATACATAAAGGTTAAAAATATATATATGAACATTATTGTAGTCTGCGTAGATGATATCATATTTGGAAGTGATCTACAAATTATGAGTGTAAATTTTTCTTCAAAAATGAAGAAGGAATTTGATATGTCAATGTTAGGATAACTAAAATTATTTCTAGGTTTACATGTATCTGAATCAGAAAAAGGGACCTTCATCTCTCAAACCAAGCATATCAAAGAGATGTTGAAAAAATTAAAAATGGAAGAATCCAAACCTGTTAGTACTCCTATGGTCACTGGTTGTAAAATGAGAAAGGATGATGAATCTTTGAAGTATATCATACTATGTATAGGTCAATGATTGATAGTTTATTATATGTAACATATACAAGACTAGATGTAATGCATGTTATAGGTTTGGTTTTTAGATTCCAATCAACCCCAAAAGAAATGCATGTGGCTACAGTAAAAAGAATTTTTAGATATCTAAAACGTACTGTGGATTATGGATTATGGTATCCAAAAGGAAATAACTCCACTCTAAAATAATTCACTGATGCAGATTGGGTAGGAAGTATTGATGATAGGAAAAGCACCACTGGAGCAAAATTATACCTAGGAGATTGCTTGGTGTCATGGATAAGAAAAAAGCAGTCTTCCATTTCACTTTCTACAATAGAAGTAGAGTATGTTGCAGCTGCATCATGTTGTACACAAGTAATTTGGATGAAGAAAACATTGGAATATTTACTTGTAAAATATGAGGACCCCATTATTATGCATTATGACAATACAAGTTCCATAAACAGATAAAAAAATCATGTCATACACTCCAAGACAAAGCACATACCAATAAAATATCACTTTCTAAGAGATCAAGTGTTTTAAAAGTTGGTCAAATTAGAATATATTGATACTAAAGAATAGATTGTTCATATATTCACTAATCCACTACCCAAAGAAGAATTTGAGCATCTTAGCCATAAGTTGGGAGTAATCTCCTTACAATAAATAAATAGGAAAAAAGGTAGCATATCAGAGGGAGATATGTTAACAGGGGGAGCTGTCAGGAGGAAACCTTTGTCATCACTGTCAAAGGGGGAGAATGATTTAATGTTTTCATCAATTCCAAAGGGGGAGAATGTTGAATTGGGTTGTCATTGATTTCAAAAGGAATTCAGTAATGACAAAGGAATAAATAAAGACATGATGGAAAAGAAAAATTGGTATAATACAAAGGAATAACAAAGGAAGTGATGACATGATGGAAAGGCAAGAAATGGCAAATGTGATGAGGATGAAAAGACACATGAGCGGATCCAACAAGGGGATAAATTTCGATTGAGCTTGATTAATTAATCCTATGACCAATCAACGTATATTCATGGAGTTGCAATCGACTTATTTAGCATAGGTTGGATGGCTCAAATTGTATCAAGAGAATATATCGACAGTAGGAAAAAGGATATGTAAAGTAAATGTGCATGGAAAATAACATTACGGAGAACCAAAGTGAAGTTTCATGTTTGATAATTTATCAACGAACAAGGAGGATCCTGCAAAGTGATCGATGATTCACAAGATTTGCAGAAGCAATTTTTTAGAAAATTCAAAATGCGCACTTGCAATATGCAACCCGCAATTGCAGAAGGAATGAGTTACCGACAATTGTGGAAAGGAAATTATCCACAATACACATTATTTGGAAGTTAATTATGGAAGGTAAGATGCGGAAAGGTAAAATGTGGAAAGGTCTGTTGCGGGGAGATTGTTTCAGAAAGGATGTTGTGGAAAGGAAACTACAGAAGGTCGCGATTGTTAAATTTAAATAGAGTTAAAAATGAAAAACAAAGAGGTAATTTCGAATTAGTTTTTTGTTTTTGAAGAGTCACGATGAAGATACGTGATTGTTATATGAAGAGATACATTTGAGGGTATTTAAACAATGCTTTAAAATTTCAAAAAGTGTGTATGTACATTCAATTGGGAGATCGATTGATGTATACCAATAAGAGATCAAATTATCATATAAGGGAGGTTGGGAGGCGCCAGGGCAAGCAACACACCTGCAAAGGTGGTCTTATCCTCCTTCTAATGGTAGCCGGTAAACAGGGTGTTGTAACATGCTTTCAGTAGTAGCTGATAAATTAGGGGTTCGTAGCCTCCTTCCAGTAGTTTCTGGTAAATAGGGTGTAGTACCATCCTTGTAAATATAATTTTGTAGTAATAGGAATTATTAGTGGTTTACCCAATTGGGATTCCACGATAAATTTGTGTCCTATGTGTTTTTGTAGATCACATGTGTTAATAATTAAATTAAAAGTGTTTTTGATTGTTAAAATTTATCAATATTGATTCACCACCCCTTCTCAGTATTGTCCAATATTCCAACAATCCTGGGAAATTTTTTGTCATTACATGTGAATTTGAGTTGTCTCAAGTGCATGGGAGTAAATTACGGGTGAATTCGAGTCATCCTCATGCAGGAGGAGTAACTTGTGGGAAATTAACAGTCAGTTAAGGTGGTTTGGAAATAGTTTTATGAATTCAAATTAGCTAGTAATGGGAAGGGTCCCTATTGTTTTATTAGAGTTAGTCTCATTGAATTCAAGTGGCTTAGTGAAAAATTGAATGATTCAGTGTGTGTTTCTTAGGAAGCCCTAGTAATTTGGGAGTCCTTCCTTACTAGTATGGAAACAAACTCTTGGAAGCAACTCAAACTAGGAAAGAGTGGTTTGAATTTACCAGGAGATTGGCCATCCATTCTTTGTGCAGGTCTAGGAGAATAGTGGCGTAAGGATCTCATTGGGTTGTGAATGTTAGAGAGAGATTTTTCCATTATACTTGCACGATTTTGTAGTGAATTTTGCTTGCATATCTAGGAGGATCTGGTGAACCAGTCTATTAGTACCAGGGACTAATTATTCATGTGTTAATATTCCCTAGTAGGGATCAAGAGGGTGTATATAGTAATTTTATCCATGTGATGAAAATTCCATGGGAGGGATTTGACTTGTGGTGTCAAAAGAGTTGTTTCTCCTTAGTTTTGAATGCTCTAATGGAGATTTGAGTCTATTCGTTGACTTGGGAGGTTGAAAGTGTTTTTTCATTGATATTATCCAATAGGAGAGGGGGTGGATTTTGTGTGGAAATATCATCCTGATTGCACTAGAAACTAAGGGGGAAGGGGAATATCTCGTTACGGGTAACTAGGAACATATTCTCTCTAGTTTTGAATGCTCTACTAGAGATTCGAGTTGACATCTAACTTGGGATGTCAGAAATGTTGTTTGATTGAGACTATCAAACAGGAGAGGGGGATAGTTCTGTGTGGATATCCCATTTCTGGCTGCACTCATCTTATAGAAGAGGGGGGAAATTCTGGTAAGTGATTTGCAATTTGTGGTAGGGGGTTGTCTAGAAGAGGGGGACAATCCCAATATCGACCACTTCTTTCCTTTCTAGGGGAGAGGAACAATCCAAAGAAAGGAAGTGAATCATACATTACTGGACATCCTAGAAGATATCTTCTAGTGTGACATTCCAAGACCTCAAATCAGGGCTGATCTTTCAGTGAGAAAACATACTCGAAGTAGAGATCTCTAACTGGGAATAAAATTGTCATGTTTTCGAAAGTTGCATAGTTCAAGATAAGTACTTATGACCTTATAATATGTTATGTATGACTATTATGATGCACCTTGAAGGATAATTTTTCACACTTATTGTTAAATTACATGATATGTTTATCATGTTGCTAACTCTGATGTTGTATTGAAAACCTATGGGAAGGTATGTGTTTCCTTGATTTAGTATTATGTATGTTCATGTGTAAATGTAATATGATTTAGGAAATATGATATTGGAAATCCATATGGACATATATGGTTGTCACATATAATAGTTTCCCATGGTATTTGTATCTTATTTTTCACTAAAGAAATGGTTAAAACTTATCTTGTTTAGGAGAAATCTTTTAGTGCAAATATTATTGATTGAATTGAGATGCTATTACAATGTTTTGTTTAAGTTTTTATTATTTATTTTAGGAATTATATGGAATTTCATGCGGATGTACATGGAATCCCCATATCAGGTCATTAATTGGGGTTTAAAGATTATATTTGGTTATAAACTATTTCATGAAACTATGTCACCAAAACCTTTTGACTAAATATATCTATTGTGCTAATATCATAATTCATCCCTATTTACGTTGAAGAGAGTCCATGCACCCTTCCTTACCAGTTAGATAGGTTGGGTGTGTTACAATATGGTAACATTAGGAAATAAACATAAAATGAAAGTACTTAATATTTCAAAGATGCATAATACCAAAAATATGTCTAACAAGTAAATAAAAAATCAATCATGAACCATGACACTAAATCCAAGAAACATAATGGAGAATAATCAGATTTCATTTCCATTTTTTGCAAGTTACATTTCATTTTTATAAACCAAAAAATCAATTGTATTCACATCAAAAAGTATATGTTAGCCTAATATAATTGAAAGGCATTTTTTGTAAAGCACCATTAAATTGTATTTCTTAGAAGGTCACAAAAAGATACATAACAAAATGGAATATATATATATATATCCCTCAATTTTATTAGGTCAGCATATAAATTCTCTTACTCAACTACAATACGTGGATTTACTAGGGTAACATATGAGCAATGTTGTGGATATCACTAATATATAGGAAACCTCAAGTTATTTTATCGTCTTAAAAATTCATGATTTTTTGGACCTTGAATATATGGCTAAATAATATTAAAAGAAGCATGATTTATCACCAAAAAAACATTGCAAGTCAATTAAATAAATTCTCATTCCCACACCAAGATGCCTATAAAATCTAATGTAAGTGTGCATATCAATCATGGACCATATCTCATGGTAGAATCAATTTTGAACCATCCAGGAAATGAACACATACCATTTTCCCTAATCTCATTAAACACCCCCAAACATGGTATAAATAATTTCGTAGTAACCCCGAGATTTATAGTGCTTCAATATGACTATGAATCTTGCTCAACAATTCCTCCTTTGTCATTGGTTCTCCTTGCAACTTCTCCACTATTTGAATGCACTTGTGCTCCACTTGAACTAGTATTTAGAGGATTGGCTCCCTTAAGTGGACAAACTATGGCATCAATGCCTCCATCGTTTCTTGGATAGAGCTTACATAACTTCACTATTTGATTAGATTGATTTGAAATTGTTTATTTTTCTTCTTCACACTCTAAACATTTTTACTAGTTATTGATTCTTTCCAGGTTCCTAAATTTTAAGCTTACACTCCCCTAAATTATTTAGTCTATTCATCTTCCCCATGGTTGAACAAATTGGCAAACTACAAGAGTGAAATGTATCTTTGTTTTGATGTCAATAAAGGTACTTATATACCAATTGATAATATTTAACAATGGGTACCAGTGGATAGGATATCAACAAGCTAACAACCTACAAACAGTGTGGAAAAACATGGGATAACACATAAATTTTGCAAATTAACGTAAATAGGAAAGATATCCATTTGTTAGAGACAACAAGATTTACAATCAAATCTTTGTCACCATCATGGAAGAACATCTTGGACAGGAATATAATTAATCTAAAATACTATGATCTGTCCATCCCTTTTTCCCAAGTCTCTAAGATATCAGATATATAGTTTAATAGATAATAATATATTTAGGAACTAAAATTAGTTAGTTATGTAGGGATGAAACAATTAAGGTATCTTATGTTTGATTTGTTGAAGCCCAAATGGATCTTACCCAATATATGGCTCATGTTTCATGATGATCAACTAACCAACCGAGAGACTTAAACAAAGTTGTATGTTAACATTTTAGTTGGGAACATAAATAAAAAAGGAAATTAAATTACAACCGAACATATGAATTACCTGAGTAAGCAGGTAAAGTGAAAAAAATGAAGACTGCAGTAGGCCAATTGTTGTTGGGTTCCAATTAGACTCTATAGATATGAGAAGGATAGAAATACTCATGTTTACCTACAAAGGATCAACATACTTATCACATATGTGTAGAAATGATTTTAAACAAAAATAGTTTCGATATGAAGTATTTAAAATTTGAACTAAAATTAATGCTAGGAAATATTATGCTATTTAATGTGTGGTTTATTCTTTATTTCCAAAACCTGCACATGCTAGAAGCTCTTCAAAGTGAGAAAAATGCCATAAATTTGGAAGAGAAAAAATAGTCAAGATTGTTACGTTGAAATAAAAAAAGAAATCCATTTTGTGCTCAATCCACCATTGTACTAATTTTCTATATCTGACCCATAGAGGGTGAAACAAAGTACTAACTGTTGTAATAGGACTTGTATCTCTAATTTTTCTTGGCCATAAAGATATTCTGGAATATTTTTACCAGAAGGATTTTCCTCTAGTTCAAAAGAATTGTGAATTTAGGATATAACATGAAAGTCATTTTCTATTGTTTTGTTTCAAATAGGTTAAAAGAGAATATAGAAGCATTTAATTACACTAAGAATAACATAGGAAATAACCTAACCTTGAAAGAGACACAAATTTATTCCTTAAAATATAAATGGATTCAATATGAAATTATGAATAAATTGGAATGATTATAGAACTCTAGTTTGTGGATCTAATCCCAAATTTTTTCAAATAAATTGGTATCAAAGCCAATACATACCTAGGAGAATCATAGAAAAGAGGTAAATCAATCCATTCGTATTCGAAGGAAAAGAATCACAATGAGGACATTAAGTACATAACCTGTTCCTATAGCAAGACCATGTCCTCAAATTAATGAGTTTTGGTGGGACAAAAAACCTTAAAAGTGGGAGGGTGTGGCCTATAAAGTATTTGAAAAGGAAGGATTAAAAACCATGTGGGTTTAACCACTTCCCTTGCCCCATGCTTCCAAAAGTCTCATACCTACACCTACATCAATACACTGTTAACTTTACTTATAACAAAACACATGAAGGGGTTTGAAATATATATAATAAAAAATTTCATGATATATGTTTTACATTTTATCAAACAACAATAGTTTCTTAATTTTTTTATGTTTGTTGATTTTTGTTAGATTTTTAACATATAAGCTAGCATTATATTAAGATCTTTAACAAAGAGAATAACAAGCACATCAATCACACACAAGAGATAATGAGCACAGTGTTTTTCCTCGGGGAAACCATAAATGGAGAAAACCCTGCAACTTCCTCAAAGATAGAATCAGCACCAAAAGTAAAACCCAAAAACATAAAGATGATCTCCTGATAGCAGTAGCCTCTTTATTTCTAGCCCCAGCAACTTCTTCTCCCTCAGCTATGCTCTACAACTAAGGGTGAGTGAGTGTGTGATAAATAGAGAGGCTCATTCTCTATTTATACTAATTCCTAACTTGACAATAACTCGCTAGGGCTGACTTCACTAGGAGAGTCTAATAACCCTAGGGCCACGCAACTATAGGGAATTTAACCCTTGATCAATAGGAGGGTTACCCACAATGACTTGACATGACTTGTTTACATTATAGAAACTCCTGATCGGAACATCGGGGCATGACATGACTCAATTACATTACAAACACTTCCCGGAATAAACATCGGGGTACAATACATAAGATATACAAGTGAATACATTCAGAAGTTACAATTACATCAACACTCCCTCTTAACCAGGAAGGTATTCTCTCGACACAATTTAGCAAAACAAGTCTTCTTTTCTATATCATCTGGATCATCATCGAGTCCTCATCATCTTCAAGTCATCTTCATATTCAAGTCATCTTCATTTGGATCTGGATCATCGTCACTCAATCTGTATCATCATCACTGGATCTGGATCATCACTGGATCTAGATCATCTCTGGTTCTAGAACATGTCTACTGGATCATCATCACAGGTGCTATCTCTTGATTCTTCTTGTATTAGGAAGTTCTACAGAGCCAGCCCTTTTTCATGCTGGTTGTAGGCCTAGCCTCCATGTAGGTATTTTCTAGCACTTATCTCTGATCCTAAGTTAGAATGACCCACCCAAGACTTACATCTGATCATGTAGGAACCAATCCTATAATCACATCAGAAAGGCACGCCCAAAACTCACATCTGACCATGTGGGAACACATCCCACAACCCTATTAGAAAGGCCCGACATTCACATCTGATAATGACAGGAACCAATCCAGTCATCTATGTCAGAAAGGCCCAACACTTACATTCGACCATGAGAGGAACCAATCCTACCTACATGTTGAAAGGGCTCTAAAATTACATTTGATCATGTAGGAACCAATCCTACAATCACCTCAGAATGGCTCTACACTTACATCTGATCATGTAGGAACCAATCCTATAGTCACATCAAAATGGCCCTCAGTCCTAGACTGAGTGTTCCTAGTAACTAACCAAGTGCCTCCATTCCAAGAATGGCATTCATCACTTATATCTGATCATGTAGGAACCAATCCTATAGTCACATTAGAATCGCTCATCACTCATATTTGACATGCGAGGGACCAATCCTCTCATCATGATAGAATGGATTAGCCCTTCCATCTAACCATGGAAGGAACCAATCCTCTCACCATGTTAGAATGGCTCACGCACTCATCACTTCCCTTTGGAGGGAACCTCGATCTAGAGAACACCAAGCTTCTCCCTAAAGTACTCAAACTTCACTCTAGTTAATGGCTTTGTCAACACATCAGCTATCTATTCGTCCATCGCAACATACTGGAGCTTCACTGCTCCTTTCTACACCATATCCCTGATATAGTGATACTTGATCTTGATATGCTTCGACTTGTCATGGAACACCGGGTTCTCCGACAATTTCACACAAATCTAGTTGTCGCAATATATGCAAGTAGCAACCAACTGGAGATCAAATAAATCATACGGTAGCTTCCTCAGCCATACTTCCTGACAACTAGCTGAACAAGCTGTGACATACTCTATTTCAGCTGTACTCAATGCCATAAAGGACTGCTTCCTGCTAAACCAAGAGATCACACTTGATCCCATACTGAAGCAACACCCTGAAGTGCTCTTCCTATCGATGGCACTACCTGCCCAATATGAATCAACATAACCTTTCAGGTCAATATTTTGATTCGTCTCATACTTGAGCCCATAATCAACTGTACCCCTTAGGTATCTCAGAATATTCTTTGTAGCAATCAAGTGAACATGTCTCAAATCTGTCAAGAACTGCCTCAAGGTGCTCACAACAAATCAAATAGCTGGTCTCGTGTTCGTCAAGTACATCAAGGACCCAATCATCTGACAATACATCGTAGCATCAACCGCTTCTGATGAAATATCACTCAATAGCTTCAGGTTCGATGCCATAGGTATGGTCATGGCCTTGCAGTCCATCATCCCGAACCTCTTCGGGATCTCTACTGCATACTTCCCTTATCCAAGGGAGATTCCATCTGCATTTTGCCACACCTCCATGCCTAGAAAATAGTGCATCATACCCAAGTCCTTCATTTCAAACTCAGCAGAAAGCTTCCTCTTCGTATCAGCAATCAACCCATCCATACCTGTTACAAACAGATCATCTAAATACAGTAGGAGTACAACAGGGTTTCCATCTTCAACCTTGTAGTAAAGGTTAGAATCTACTTTACTTTTGGTAAAGCCCAAGATGGATAGAAAGCCATCAATTTTGCCATACCATGTCCTAGGTGCCTGTTTCAAACTATACAGGGCTTTTTTCAATATACACACATGATAATCCATGTCATGTCTCTCAAAATCGAGTGGTTGCTCTACATATACTTCCACTTCCACTACACCATTCAAGAAAGCATTCTTGACATCCATTTGGTGTATCTTCCATTTCATCACTGCAGCAAGAGCAAGCACTGATATGATGGAAGTGTATCTGGCTACAGGTGCAAAGGTTTCTTCATAATATATTCCCTCTTTCCATGAGAATCCATGAGACATGAATCTTGCTTTATATTTCTCTATGCTTCCATCTGCAGCATGTTTGATCTTGTAGATCCATTTGGAAGTTACAACAAACTTCCCTTCTAGTCTTGGGACAACATCCCAAACATCATTCTTCATGATCGATTGATACTCTTCGATCATAGCATCCTTCCATTCTTTTCTTTCTATCACTTCTTCATAGCTGGAAGGTTCTTTATCAATGAAGTCACATAATAAAGCTACATACCTGGAGCAGGACCTGGTCCTCTTTCTTTCTCTGCGATTCTCTTCTAGATCCCCATATACCTTGGATAACTTCTCATACCCAAGTAGGTTTCCTCTTGTGAGGATTCTTCTACTGAGGTGGATCTACATGTTCTTCTAGTTCTTGGTCTTCTTCTTGAATTTATTTGTTCATGGTTGTTTCATGAATTCTGGGTGCTTTTGTTTCTTTAGGATCTTCAGCAGGTCTCTTTCTAGATTTCTTGTAAGATGAGTCTTCATCAAATGTTACATCCCTGCTGATGTCGATCTTCTTGAATCCTGGGAAGTATATTCTGTAATCCTTTGAGATTTCAGAGTATCCTACAAATATACCCTTCTTTCCTAAAGGATCTAACTTGGTCCTCTTTTCTTTTGGAATGTAGATGTACACTAGATAACCAAATATTTTGAGATGGCTGACTTCTGGTTTCTTGTCGAAAAATACTTCTTCAGGTGTCTTGTTCTCGAGTACTCTGTGTGGAGTACGGTTCTGTACATACACCGTTGTTCTGGCAGCTTCTTCCCATATATGCATGGGAATATCTTGATCATGAAGCATTGCTCTTGTAGCTTCCATGATCATTCTATTCTTCCTTTATGCAACCCCATTCTATTGTGGATTATATGGAGTGGATAACTCCCTATTAATCCCTAAATCTTTGCATAACTCTTTGAATTCATTTGATGTGAATTCTCTGCCATTATTTGATCAAAAGGTATTTATCTTATTTTCAATGTGGTTCTCGATCAAGGCTTTGAATTCCTTGAATTTATTGAATACTTCATCTTTGTTCTTCATAAAGTATATCCATGTCTTTCTAGAAAAATCATCAATAAAAAAAAACATAGTATACATACCCACTTAAAGAACTGGTTGACATTGGATCACATACATCGGAGTGAATGATTTCCAATATTCATTTTTCTTTGCTTTCAATACTTGGAAATGTCTTCTTTGTGTTCTTTCCTTTCACACATCCTTTGCAGACTCCTTCATGTTTTGCCTAAATTTCTAGAAGACCTTCAACAACTTTGCTTGCAAGTGGTAGTGCTCTGTAATGCACATGTGCAAGCCTTCTATGCGAAAGTTCATTTGGCTCTACTGTGTCATGGACCAAATCTTGTTCTAGATGGCTTTTCAATTTGTATAATCCTCCTTCTTGTTCTCCAATTACTATTGCATCGTCAATAGTCTTTCCTCTTGGCCACATGAGGACTTGGCCATCTACAAATGCAACCTTCATTCCTTTTGCATCTAGTGCTGATATGGAGAGAAGATTATTCTTTACTCCTAGTACAAATAAGACATCCTTCATTTTCATAGACTTTCCAGAGTCTAGCTTTTAGGAGGATTGAAGACTACCTTTTATGGGATATTGGTAGTCATCCCCAAGTTTCACCTTATTGGGTGAATTATGTTCAGATAGTTTCTCAAAGGATTCCTTGAATCCTGTCATGTGCTTGGAAGCCCCACTGTCAATAAGCCAATCTTTGCTTCCATGTTTGACAGTTCCCGTGAGAGAGAATATTAGAACATATTCTTCATCACTTGAAGAGTCTTCACTTTCTTGTTTTACTCTCTTTCTGGGAGGATCATCATCCTCAGTAGTGTGAGCATGATGTCTTCTTTTGGATTTCTTCTTCTTCTTATATCCACTCTTATTCATGGGAAAATTTATAGCAAAGTGTCATCTTTCATCACATGTATAGCATCTGATTTTGGATAGATCCTTCTTCAAAAAATTATCTTTCTGATGAGAATGCTTACCTCGGTGATGATGATTTTCCCTTCTTCCTTTCTTGGATTGTACTATGAGAGCTTGAACTTCATTTCCCATCTTTTCTTCTCGAGCTACTATTCGAGCTTCTTCTTATGAGCATTCTTCCCACAGTCTACTGAACCGGATTAGCTTCAGCACAGATTCCTTAGATGAAAGAATCCCATGACCTAGGGAGACCATTGAAGGTTGTCATCACAATTTATGCATTCTCCACTTCTTCATCTACTTCTTCAAGTTGTTCTTTGATCTGGGAGACCCGTGTAAAGTATGACTATATGGTCTCCTCATTTTGGATATTTACATTCTTCAAGTAGTTCTTCAAAGTCATCTTCCGGTTTATGTTCTTCCCTTCAAACAGTTTGGTTAGGGAATAAAAAATAGCTTTAGGTGTCTTAAGGGAGGACACCTGTGGTATGAAGTGATCCTTGATTGAATCAACAATAATCCTCTTAGCCATAACAAACTTCTTTTTATGTAAGTTCTTAGCCTCATCTTCCTCTGGAACTGGAACCTCCTCATTGATGTAGGAGTCCAACTCATTTTCTTCTAGGACGAGGGAGATCCTATACTTCTAGGCTCAGAATTTATCAGCCCCCTCAAGTTTTTCATCAAGCTTGGTATGGTGAGACATCTTAACTGAGAACCTCAAATGGAAATACAAAAGATTTAGATCTTACCAGGTCAAGATGTTGGAACTGAATTTGAAGCTGAATTTCTGCAGTGCTAGTTCAGGAGTAGATTAGGGTTTGAATTTCCTGGAGTTTTGTCCAACCAAATGCTTTGATATTGATATCTAAAATTTGATTTTGATACTCAAAAATTCCACTTCTGTGGAAAGCCCTAATTTTCAGCAACAGTGTCAGGTCAAAAACTAAAAATGCTTAGAATCAAATTTTGCTTCGACAGAAAGATGCGCCCTAGGGAGGAGAGTCATCCCAACCTTATTTGGCTGAAAATCTGTGGAGAGAGATCCAAAAAGTAGGAAACCCTAGCTTCCGCAGCTGCATAGTGTCTTCTTCTTAAGTTAGCTCTGATACCATGTTAGAGTTTTAACATATAAGCTAGAACTATATTAAGATCTTTAACTGAGAGAATAACAAGCACATCAATCAAACACAAGAGACAATGAACACAGTGTTTTTCCTCGGGGAAACCATAAATGGAGAAAACCCTGCAACGTCCTTAGAGATAGAATCAACACCAAAAGTAAAGCCTGAAAACATAAAAATGATCTCCCAACAACAGTAGCCTCTTTCTTTCTAGCCCCAACAACTTCTTCTCCCTCAGCTATGCGCTACAACTGAGTGTGAGTGAGTGTGTGATAACTAGAGAGGCTCACTCTCTATTTATACTAATTCCTGACTTGAAAATAACTCACTAGGGATGACTTCACTAGGATATTCTAATAACCCCAAGGCCCCGCAACTGCGGGGAATTTAACCCTTGATCAATAGGAGGGTTACCCACAATGACTTGACATGACTTGTTTACATTATGAAAACTCATGATTGGAACATCGAGGCATGACATGACTCAATTACATTACAAACACTTCCTTGAATAAACATCAGGGTACAATACATAAGATATACAAGTGAATACATTCCGAAGTTACAATTACATCAACAATTTTGGATATGAATTGGATCTTGTTGATATACTAACGTAAAATCCACTTGGTACTATGGTGGTAAAATTGAAGGTTGAATTTCAAAGGAAATAATTCTCTCATACAAACTTCATTTTCATTCCATGTTAATGTGTTTCAATGTTAATAGTGTGCACTTCCCTTGAGGCCACACGATACTCTTTTGTTCTCTCCATTGATGTGGCTCATCATATTTCATCTAGATGGTAGAAAATGGTTATTTCTTTCTCGTAGTAAGAAGGTTATGCTTTGATTTATTCTATTTATTCCCCTCAAACAACTCCATGAAGGAATTCCTTTGACAATATTATCAATGCATTTGGATAGATTCGTAATTCAATTAAAGCACTAGAATTCAATATAGATCAATTGTAGTCGTGAGTTATATTCTTTACCTTCACTCCATTCAAGTCTTCCATGATTTTTTATTTTGTATAGCAAAGGTTATCCATATTTTGTAGGAAAATGGAAGGCTCTTCTCTATTAAGGTCCTTTCTCTTACCCTAAAATGTGCATTTTTGGGCCCCAAATGGGAATTTTTATAAGGTCCCTACTCAATGGATTTCAAGATTGGTTTTGAAAATGGACCTTACAAGACCACAACACTTTGATTCTTCACCCCATAAAGTAATGAGAATAGTGACAAATTACATGGTGATCCATTTTGGATCATTTTAATTTTACTAGTTTATTTACACAATAAAATATCAAAATGATGTACTCATTAAAGAAGTTTGCAAAATGACAAAACAACATAGATAAATAAGCTCAATTTTGATAGAAATTCATAATATTAAAGTTCCATTGTTTCTACAAAATTAATAAAGTATTGACACAATGAGTGATATTGAGGGACTCATACAAAAGTATTAGTACAAGATAATTAATGACCACCATAGTACAAAATATATGGTTTTCTATTGACAAATCGTATTGAGGAATTACAATCATATATTTGGTACAACCAAAACAGATCATAACAATACGACTTTCTCAATTACAACATAAACCAAGAAAATTTCCATCCCATAATAACTTAGCCTTTGTTGGCCATTCAGTAACCACTTTTTTCCCTCTATGATATAATTACAATTGATCTCGACATCAACAATCCCTTGGTTAAAGGAGCAATTTTTTTTTCAATATATCAAAATTGACTAAATTCAGAAGCAATATACCAGTTGTAAGCAATTATTTTTCAACTCACCAAGAACCTAACTACCATGCTAGGTTTTAATCATGAAATACTAAAAAATAAGACTATCCAACAACCTTCATAATATTAAACTATAACATAATTAAGCAAAATCCTTCAATGATAACAAATTCCTTTTGAAATACACCCTTTACATGCATGTAACCATAACAAGTCCTCTTTTATTTACTCAAATTGAAGAGGGTTACACTAAATTAAATGTTCATAATACAAGTGTGACCATTTAGAGTGCTCAAATCTCAACAATGCAAGGTAATCTACATTCTATTTGGGAAATCAAACTCAGTTTATATTAAGAATCAAACACATGAAGGTAGATAATCAATAACAATGTCTCAAGGGAGTTGTCAATCAAATTATTACTCAACCAATTAATATCTATTGGATTGATTTATAAAGAAAAAACATAGGAAAAATTGTTTATGTTCCAATCCAAAACTCAAAAATTGCATAAATTTCCACATAACAGTGCCTTACAAGAAATACATGTGGGTTACTCAAAGATAGATAGTACATCATTCTTGGGTTTCCTTTCAATAGGTTTGCGTTCCTTTTTCCTCTAAAAAAAAATGGAAATTCACTTCTAGAATTTTCCATAAGGATTAAATAAGAATGAAATTTTCTACATATGTTAGGATGACCTTGGAGTAGATTCTTAGGGTTCTCAATATTAATTTCAATCCTTAAAATAAGTGACAAATATGTTACTATTTTATTTATAGTTTTCATTTTCAAAAGATAATTTCATTGCCTATAGAATACCTTTTTTCATATGGTTATAAAGTATCCTCCTTTGTTTAGTATTTAGCTCCAAGCTTGCTCCAAGATTTAGCTCAAAGTTATTTTTTTCTAAATAGATTTATCGAACTTGTTGATTAACCCTGCTACTTCCAAATGATACTCTTTTCCTTTATTTGAAATGGGTTGTATAAAGAGAGTACCTAAACTATCATGGAATAATGTGCTTCTCCTCCAAAGCATATAAAGTCCCCACCTATTCTTTACCTTATTTTATAGATATCTCCCCATTGTAAGTTGTGCTTAAATCCTATATAAATATTGTTGTTTAAAATATTTTTATATTGAGATATTTAAGCTTGGATTTCATAGAGGTCCCTTCAACTTCTGGGCCTATTGGTTTTCTTTTTCTTATTTATTAGCTATGAGAGTTATATGTCTCAAGGTATCTTCGTAGTTGTTAATGATAATCGGTCCCAATTTATAGATGACAAATCCTTGTTAGGAGAGGTCAACATAAAAGAGCAAAGAGATTTTGGTATTTTGTAATTTGAATCTTGAACACAAATTAATCTTGAGAGGCCAATGAAGCAATCATAAACAGACCATACATGGCCTAGAGAATTTAGTCGAAGATGTTTTGAGGAACTTCCCACCTATGTACATCAAGGAGAAACCAAGTCCAACTTAGCTAGACCATTCTACCATTTGGAAGTAAAAACTTCACAGGTATCAAAGAACAAGGATACCTACTACATGTCTTGTGATAATTTTTCCATTTTATTTTGTTTTGAAATTCATGCATAAGTTATGACAATCAAGTCAATACTTTTTCCCCTCTAAATAATTTGTATTTGATGCAAAGAATAGTAAAAAAAGTATTTTAACACTTTGTTTCTTCCTATTAAAATGAAATACATTACAAATGGAAGAATTCACCCTTCCATTGTGAATGCCTTGGATTTTTCTTCGAAAATACTTTCAGAATATTTTTTCATTAAAAAAAAGATTGTCTCTATTTGATCAAGCTAAAAAGTTAATGGGAGTTATTTTCTGAATGGATACATTCATGTTTAAAGTTATGTTTTGTTATATATTTAGCACACAAAAGTATTTCTCATTAATATTTTTCAACTAGTGGAGATTTGCCTTGAATGGATACATTGAATTTTAAAGTTATGCTTTGTTATATATTTATCACACAAAAGTATTTCTCTTTAATATTTTTTAACTAGTGGAGATTGGCCTTGGGTCCTCACAATTGGTCTTCCACCAGCATAGTTCCAAATCCTAGGCTTTATCAAGAACTGAGATGGATCAAATCTCTCGAGGTGCAAACTTACTATAGTTAAACACCAGTTACCATGTTGCTTAGTCCATTATGACATCACATAGGTTTGATAATTGTCATAACCTTTTCTTAGTATAGTTACTAGTGAATCCATAAATTGTCCAATGTTTGGAGCACTCAAATACACTTACAAAAAATATAATAAGAACGTAACTAAAGATACTAGAACCAAAGAAGTTGTGTGAATTTCTAAAGATAAGGGTTGAACTGGAAAAATTCACATACTAACATGGAAAATATGAGCAATATAGAGCTTTTCAATCCTACAATCTCTAAATTTTCCATGCACCTGACAAGAGTTACAACATGATCTCTAATATGTTGCGCCATGTGCAATGGAAAATGTAAAATAAGTTGTAAAACAGAACTCCCTTCAAAGAGGGACCTAGAACTGTCCAAATCTAGGTTTAAAAGTCTACAATCATACCATAGAATTATTGAGTAAAAGCATATAAGAACCACTACTTGGAAGCATGTACATTGTAGATCTTGAATGTATACTATTATATGGCATGTAATAGTATCACCATTGCCATGCTTCACAATATAGCATACATGAAAAATGGGTCTAATACAATATGCATCCCTTTTATTTCCCACCCATATTTTTCCAATACAAATATTTGTAATATGGGTATTGATCCAAAATTGATCTAAAGCAATGAATGGGTTAAGGATTGGTATTTAAAAATGTAATATGGAAATGCTATAAAGCCTTCTGAAATAAACACAAGGCAAATGTAATAGAAATTAAATGAAAATGGGAATAAAAAAAGAATGTGAGAAAAATAAAATAACAAATTAATGAGATGATAAAATCATGAGAGAATGGGAATTGGAAACTAAGGGCCAAATCCATTGGCCTTCCCATTTCCCAAGTCTACTATATGTCCTTACATTTTTACTCTCCAAGGTATTTTGGTCTTGGTAGGAGAGTCATAAGGAGAATTCTAAGCATGCATATTTTAGAGGTTTCCAAAATTAAATGACTAATCCCCATTCAAAGTTGGTTTTCCCAATTGGGTTTCCAGGGCCAATAATATTTTATGCATAGTTTTAATGTGTGTTTGATTGATTCTCTGCATTTATGTGTTATTGAGTGTTTCAAATATCCTCTATTTAATTAATGGTTTTCAAATACCGTGAATGATGAGAGAATAGAGTTTTGTTGAAGTTACAATTTTCATTGCATTGCTAATATATGTCATAGGTTAATGAGAATGTGTGAGAGAGAAATTGGGTCTGACATTTATTGTTTGTTGCATAGTGGAGTTTTTTTCTCATATCTATCTATCTATCTATCTATATATATAATGTCCCCTGGGGATATCAATGGATCTGAGGAGCATATCATTAGATATCTAAGGATAATTAGAGAATTTTAGCATAATGGATTAGTTAAACAAATATTAAAATTCAGTTTTCAATATTTGTTTCACGATAAAGTCCCTTTAATTACAACTAAATTAAAATAAATTCAATAATTGCTCAAATTGTATGATACATGTGCTGGGATGGATTACTAACACCTTCTAGAAAAATCACATATCCATTCCAATCCAATTCAAACATAAATTCCACCTCTAAAGGCCATTTACTCTTAATCATGATTAACTAGTAATTAGTGTTCCAATTATGATACTTAACGACAATTAACACACAATTGAGGGTACTTAATATAATTTCATATGTTTACCTCTTAACCACTGCTTATCAAGTCCAATGGATAATTAACACCTAATAACATGTAAATCAGGGCTAATTACCATTTTGCAATTAATTAAACATAGTAATTATGAAAATGATTCCACAAGAACTAGTTAACTAATTGTTCAATACTAATAACTAGTCTTGCACAAATTCGACACACAACCATGCCAATGAACCAAAAAGTGAACCTACAGCCATTATAAACATATTTAAGCATGCATGTATAACAAAATAAATTACTTTTGCAGATGTGATCTAAGTACATAAACAAAGGATATTTCAAGTTCAATGAGTACAACTAGTTAATAAAAACTGCCACGAATTCAATCAAACCAATCGTACCAAGTTTTGAGGCACACATAGGTGAAGGTACATATATAGAAAATAAAATTATACAGTACAATTAAAGCATAAATAACAGAGGATATTGCTGTACATTCATCTTGTACCAAAAATAGAGATTTGAATCCAAAAACTATTTGTCAATTTCACTCCAATGTACCTAGTTTCCAATTAAACTTCCAAATGCCAAATAAAAACAAATATATGAATATTTTAGCTCATGGAAATAATATCAGGTATCAATTACAATCATATGGATGTATCTTTCCACCCATATACATTCCATTAAACAATCCACAAAACAAGTTAATTCTACTCATCTGAATTGACTAGTAATTCTAGGAATCACTAGAATAATTAAATCCACAGTTCATAGAATGATTAAAATGAAGTTACAAGTGTAAATAAATTTTTTTATCATTCATAACAGGGTTATATATAATTCTAATAATTTTTCAAACACTTCATATGCAAAGTCACAAATCTACTCAAAACAATTCCATTGAAGGAACTAGAAATTGGAAATTGATTTAGAATTTCGATAGACATTTCCCCAACAATGCCAAGAATATTTATCCTTGAATTCTCATACAAATTTAAATATTATTTATCATACATAATCATAAAATTAACACTCGGTAATTTTTACAAACACTTCATGTGATAATTCTCCAAACTATGCCAAATAGTCCGATCGAAGAACTAGTTTTCGAATAAAAGGTAGAAGCATCAAAGAGAAGTGTCTTAAACCATTATGAGGATAATGTACAATCAAAATACACAATATATAATGAACAAGAGAAAAAATTTCAGTTTTTTAGAAGAGGTACAAAATAATTTTTTTCTCTAACAATTTGTGCACAAAATCTCAAAAACTAGTTTCCAATTCCTTCATAAAATTTACTTGCATAAATATATTCAATTCAATGAGAAATTTCTTCCACAAATAACTCATATGTTTCATAAAAAATTTCATGTGCATCCATAAATAAATAATATCATATCCAAGTAAATTAAATAAACATGAGATAAATCACTTATCTTATCAATGCACAACTGGCTTCATCCAGACCACATTCCACCCAGCCTTTGGCACTACAAAGTCAAACCTCACTTTGACAGGACACCCCTGAGCGGAGGCCACAAATACAGAGTTGCAATAAATAAAGACTCAAGTATGAGCTTGAGAATACAAAACTCTATTCCTCACCACATACCTCCTCTTCCGCCCCACTACTAGGTGCAATGCTAATCCATACCCCCTAGGCCATCAAGATATTTCCATTTACCTTTAGGATTTATGTGCAGGTCTAGGATAGATCCTAGTAGTGTAAATGAAGGAACTACACTAGATTTTTCTAGTATTAACGCAAACACCATACAAGATCACAGTGCTTCCAGTTAAAAGTTCATTCACATACAAAGCATTCATGGTTTCCCAAGTTCTCACCATCAAAGGTATGAACAACCATAATCAGCAACCATCCAAAAGAACCATGAAAAACAACAACCCCAAACCAAGGATATCAAACATGTATTTATAGAACAAAGAAGGTAATTCTAAATCAATGGGGTCAAATCAAACCAAGGTATGCCAACTTGAGTAAAACTAAGGGGGGGAATTCAACCACAAGAGGTTGAATCTAATACAACCAATGCAATTCAAATTTCAAGGAGAATGACTCCAAGCCACTCCACCCAACTCAAATTCATGTGTGGACACATCATCCGTGAAGATGAATCAAAATTAGTGAGGTGAGGTGTCACACAATCCAATGCATATTACCAAAATATAAAAGGGAGGTTACACAAGGATTTAAACAATTATTTACACAATGAGTTACATAAGTATTTACACAACTTTTGAGCTGTTAAGGCTAAAAATAGTCACTGAGAGAATACTTGTGAAAATCAGAGTTACAGAACCAAGTGTAACCTCCACAAAGGAGTTACAAAACCACCAAAGGGGATCAATCAACAAGTGGTACCCACCCAAACATCAAGGAGGCCCACTAAATAATGAATTTGGCTCAATAATACCAGCATAGGCTAAAATAATCAAAATTTCGGTCTGTTGTACAATGTTTGGGTGATCATAAACTTATAAAGCCACAAAAACATAGATATGGACCAATATTAACCAAAAAAGTTCTAAATTTATAGGAATGTCCCCATTCCCCCTCACATTGTGGATCTAGGCCTCCCATACTCTTTTAGTGGTCCCCAATGAGCCAATTGTTTATTATTGTGGCACGGGGTGCCAAAAAAAGGGCATTTAAGGACATAGAGACATTAATATTATTTTGTAAATAACTAATTCAAGAATTTACACAAGAGTTACAGAAGGATTTACACAATTATTTACACAACTTTTGAGTGGTTAATGCTAAAAATAGTGAGTGAGGGAACACTTGTGCAAATGGGAGTTAAAAAACCACCAAAGGGGATCAATCAACAAGTGGTGTTGACAGGGGTTTTGGGTAAGTGAGTTGCGTAGTGTCGCGGAAGCTACACAAGCTCACGTGACACCGCGCAAGGCCAGATCAGCGCGATGGGTGGAAGAATAACCACTTTTGAATATTTAATGTATTAATTGACCATGTTTTGTGGACATAGGTCATTAGTGGTTGGAAGTTAGTTAGAAGTGGACCTTTGATCTAAAGGTGTAAGCCTATATATAGCATTAGCTTTGCAATTTTAAGAGGATCATGATCAGCGTGATACAAGTCCAAGTCAATACATGGGAGTGATCAATCTATTGCGATTTGTCTATGGTATTAATGAGTCTTCTATTTTGAACAATCTGTGATCTATCTGTGTCAAATACTGAATTTTGGGATGTAATCAGTCTCCTGCTATGGAGAAGAATTATCTCTTTTGGTTCTATTGCACAGAATTAATATGACATGAGGGTTGTTGCCTAAATGTTGTCTTTTGTTTTCTTGTTTTCCCTACTACAATTTCAATGAGAAGTGTGTTGAATCTATTTATGATTTACTGATTTTGCTGCAATGAATTGATGATGCGATCTATCCCAATTCTATCGTAATTCTAATGAATGATGATGAAGCTTATTAAAGTTGTTTTATGAATGATACTGCTGCGATAAATGAATGATGTGATCTGTTAGATCTATAGTTGTGAAGATGAATTGTGATAATTTTCTTAGTTATGTCGAGTGACCTGGTGCAATATGATAGTTATGCTGTCGAAGCCGCGGATGCCATATATTCCCTTCTTACTGCTAGAAACTTGGTTCTGAAAACTCTACCTTGAACATATCGAGTGAGACTTCATCCGCTCTTTGGATGTTGCTGGGCAAGGTAAAACCTATCTGGGCTGGTGCTCAAGGAGATTGTGGTAGTTGGGCATCGACAAAGTGAGAACTCCTGTTGGTGAGCCTGTCGAAGAATCATAGTGGATAAGCCCTATGGTGGTTCAGGATAAAATGACCGGCGAAGTCCGCATTTGCATTGACCTAAGAAAGTTGAATGATTCTTGCATGCATGATCCGTTCCTAACTCCATTTACATATGAGGTCGTTGAAGGAGTAGGCGGTCAGTAGATGTATTCCTTCACAGATGGATTTTTGGGGTACCACCAGATCCGGATTGCAAAGGAGGATCTCCATAATACCGCGTTTGTCACTGAATGGGGTTGTTTTCAATATACAGTCATGCCCTTTGGGCTGAAGAATGCACCAACAATATTTTCTCGGGTAGTTATCTCGGCGTTCAAATATTTCATTCAAAAAATTTTGTAGGTAGACATGGATGACTAGACAATCTATGGTTTGGTTAGAGATCATTTAGCAAACCTGTGATTGATGTTGGAACGGTGTCAACAAGATCAAATTGCACTAAACTCAAAGAAGTGCATTTTATGCACACCATTTGGAATGTTATTCGGACATATCATGTGGAAGCAAGGGTTGTTGGTTGACCATGCAAAGATTGCACTTATCCTTAGTCTACCACCATCGATGACTGTGAATATGGTTCGAGCAACGCTGGGGCACACGAGGTACTATCACAAGTTCATCAAAGGATACACTATGATTACTATCCCTATGGAGAAGCTATTAAAGAAGGATTCTGCATTTGACTGAAGTCAGGAATGTCAAGGAAGTTTTGACATGCTGAAGGCCAAGATGGCCTCTGCACCCATATAGGTATTCCTTGATTGGAACAAGGAATTCCATGTGTATGTTGATGTCTCTTCTATTGCATTGGGGTTTATGCTTGCACAACCAGGTGAGGGTGACCTAGATGACCCGATGGCATATGCCGGTAGGAATTTTTCGTTTGTTGAACAAAATTACATAATGACTGAAAGAGAAGGATTGGTGATGGTTTATGCCTTGCAAAATTTTAGGCACTATTTTTTAGGTGGTCACTTCAAGATGTTCACCGATCATTCCGCCTTGCAATATTTGGTCAATAATCCTATGTTGGGGGGAAGATCTATCAGTGGCTGCTACTTTTTCAAGAATTTGACTTTGAAATAGTTGTGAAGCCAGGACGGTTGAATGTTGGTCCTGGTCACCTGTCTCACATAAGAGACCGAAGAAGAACCTACCAATATTGATGACGAATTTCCAAATTATGCACAACTGTTCCATGCCGATATCGCAGATGATCATTACTCCCCAATCATCCAGTTCTTGGCCCCTGGTGTTGCCCCCGAGAACCTATCAAGCAGTCAAAAAAATAGTTGGTGGTAAAGGCTTCATATTTCCAGCTGATTGCTAGGCAGTTATACAAGCTTGGACCAGATGAAATCTTGCGATGGTGTATATTACCACATGAGTAGGGACCCATTCTAGAAGAAGCACATGCAAGAATCATGGGAGGTCACTATGGAGGAAGGGCTACTACGCAGAAGGTGTTTCCCGCTGGGATATGGTGTCTTATGTTGCATAATGATGCCGCAGACTATGCACAGAGTTGTGACATCTGCCAACATGTTGGTAAACCATCGCAGTGGGATGAGATGCCATTTGTGCTACAGGTAACTCTAGAACCTTTTGATAAATGGGCCATGGATTTTGTGGGTCCAATTAATCCACCAGGGAAGAGGAATGGTGCGTGATACATCATTACCGCAACTAACTATATGACCAGGTGGGAAAAGGCCACACCAGTTGTGGATTGTACCGCTGTGACAGAAACAAAGTTCATATTTGAGAATATTGTGACATGGTTTGGGTGTCCCATGATATTAATGAGTGACCAGGGTAGTCACTTTATCAACCGCACTATGAGAGCACTAACTGAGGAGTTGCAAGTGCAACATGAGAAGAGCACACCATACAATTTGTAGGTGAATGGGACTATTGAAGCGTTCAACAAAATTTTGGAAACAGTGTTGATAAAGGTATGTAATGCTAATCGCGATGACTAGGACTTGAAAATTCCAGCAATGCTATGGGCCTATCGTACCACTTTTAAACTGATGATAGGACATACACTATTTAAGATGGTATATGGGAAAGAGGTAGTCATGCCCATGGAATACATTGTTCCTAGTTTATGCATCACTACGGCGACCGGCATGGATGATGCAAAAGTAGTAGAAGAGCACATTGCGTAGTTGATCTAGATTGAAGAGGACTGCTTTATTGCAAGCTTCCACCAGTGCATTGCAAAGGATCGACAAAAGTTGTGGCATGCGCATCACATTAAGAATAAATAGTTTGCAGAAGGAGATTTGGTGCTATTATACCACAACAAGTTCATGAAGCATCAAGGTAAGTTACTTCTGGAGGTGTGGTTCAGTTACCACAATTAGATGGTGCGGTACTATTGACATGTTAAATTTTCATATGCTAAGCTAGATCATTAGTATTTCATTTTGATTTCATAAGAAAACCATATAAACAGGATCACTGAAAGATATACAAGCACAACCATACAAAAGGAGAACACAAAGATTTATCCTGGGAAAACCCTAAAGGGAAAAACCCAGCAAAATATTCATCAATATAGATGCCCCAAAAGATAAAAGATAAAACCAACAAGGATATCAAAGCATGATCCTCCTCCTTCTCTAGCTACTTCTCTTCTCCACTAATGCGCTACACAAGTGAGAGTGTGTGTGGCTCCAATGAGGAGAGCTACACCTCTATTTATATTCATCCATTCACTTCAATTAACTCATCCAACATGTAGGCTCGATTTAATCATGTAGGCTCGAGTTACACATGTAGGCTCAAGTAACTACACTGGGGTGCTAATGATCCACCTTTACAATTAGAGGGGACAAACTCATGAATCTTATTAGTTCTTTCAATTAGAAGCATTGGGGTACAAGATAATACAAGTGGTTCTCCTGGTAGGACCATCGGGGACCACAAAAGATACATATAGAATATTCTTCAAAGTTACAATATTTCAAAACTCCCCCTTAACAACAAGGGTATTCTACAACAACAACAAAAATAGTAGGAGAGGACATCATCAAAATCATCAAGGTAACACATCTATAAATCATTGGAAGCTTTTAAACATCATATTGTCTTCGTCTTCAATTTTCAACGACAACAACTCTTTGATCAGCATCAGCATCTTTTGACCTTTTGATCAGCAACATCTTCAACACTTTGACCTTTTGATCAGCAACACCTTCAGCAACATCTTCAGCACTTTGACCTTTCGAACAGCAACATCTTCAGCACTTAGACCTTTCAATCAGCAGCAACATCTTTAGCACTTTGACCTTTCGATCAGCAACATCTTTAGCATTTTGACCTTTCGATCAACAACAATATCTTTAGCATTTTGATCAGCAACATCTTCAGCACTTTGATCTTTCGATCAGAAACAACATCTTAAACATTTCGATCAGCAACATCTTCAGCACTTTGATCTTTCGATCAGAAACAACATCTTAAACATTTCGATCAGCAACATCTTCAGCACTTTGATCTTTCGATCAACAACAACATCTTCAACATTTTGTTCTTTCGATCAGCAACCTGATCGATAACATCATGATCAGCACCATAATCATACTTCAATTCTCAAACAGCATCATCATCATGATATTCTGATCTTTTGATCAGTACGTCATCATCATCACATACTGATCATTTGATCAGTACGTTATCATCATCATACTCTGATCTTTCTATCAATACATCATCATCGTCATACTCTGATCAGTACATCATCATCATCATACTCTGATCTTTCGATTAGTACATCATCATCATGCTCTGATATTTTGATCAGTACATCATCATCATCACACTCTGATCTTTCGATCAGTACATCGTAATCATCATCATACTCTAATCTTTCGATCAGTAAGTCATCATCATCATACACTGATCTTTCGATCAGTATGTCATCATCATCATAAAAACATCAACATCATCAAAACATCAACATGATCCTTCCTTTCGAAATTACGAGATTTAGGTCTTTACGGAGTTACCAATGATCCTTCCTTTCGGAATTACGGGATTTAGGTCTTTACGGAGTTGCTAATGATCCTTCCTTTCGAAATTACGGGATTTAGGTCTTTACGGAGTTACTAATGACCCTTCCTTTCGGAATTACGGTATCAACACATTTGTGGAACTCAGACAATCCTTCCTATTGGAATTACGAGATCAACAAATCTGTGGAACTCAGACAATCCTTCCTATTGGAATTACGGGATCAATTCAATGATCCTTTGTTTTGGAATTACAGGATTTAGGTCTTTACGGAATTACTAACAATCCTTTCTTTCGGAATTACAGGATCAACACAGATGTGGAACTCAGACAATCATTCGTATTGGAATTACAGGATCAACACATCTGTGGAACTCAAAAAATCCTTCCTATTGGAATTATGGGATCAATTCAATGATCCTTCCTTTCGGAATTACGGGATTTAGGTCTTTACGGAGTTACTAACAATCCTTCCTTTCAGAATTACAGGATCAACACAGATGTGGAACTCAGACAATCCTTCCTCTAGGAATTATGGGATCAACACACGTTCTCGAGTACCGAAGTCACTAGATCCATTCTGAACCGAAGTTCAAGGATGATACAATCCTATGACATTCATGGGGACCAAGATCTCCAGATACATTTTGAACCGAGGTTCAGGGATGATGCAATCCTACCACTTTCACGAGGGCCAAGACCTTCGGATACATTTTGAAACGAGGTTCAGGGATGATGCAATCCACCACTTTCATGGGGGTCGATACCTTTGGATAAATTTTGAACCTAGGTACAAGGATGATGTGTTGATGTATATGTAACTTCGGAATGTATTATTCTATGTATCTTATTTATTGTAACCCGATGTTTATTCCGGGATGTTTCTATTATGTATTTGAGTCATGTGATCATGTCCCGATGTTTCGATCGGGAGGATTAATAATGTAAACAAGTCATATCAAGTCATTAGGTAAGTCCCCACAGTTTCGAGGCACTTGAGTTATTATACACTAATTAAGGTGTAGGCTCGAGTAGTAATTATTAGGTTGAGCCTATGTGTGAAAAGGAAATTCAAGTGAACAGAAGAATATAAATAGAGAGTGAGAGACTCTCTATTTATCACTTGTGAAATACATCACTTGCTCTCTCAAGTGTGGCGCACTAGTGGAGAAGGAAATATAATGGGACAAGAAGACTACTGCTGTTGGAGTGCATCTTTCTATTTTGGGGTTTTACATCTTGTGGTGATACTATCTTAGAGGAAGTTGCCAGGTTTTCTCCATTTATGGTTTCCCCGATCAAAACTCTTTGTGTCTCTTGTCTCTTGTGATATGCTTATGTTATTGCTGTGCTTGTTATTCTCTCAGTGAAAAGATCCTAACATAATGCTAGCTTAAATGTTGAAAAAATAACATGGTATCAGAGCTAACCTGAGAACAAGACATTGTGTAGCTACAGGAACTAGGGCTTCCTATTTTGTGGATCTTTATGCACAGATTTTCAGCAAAAGTATGCTAAGATGTCTCCCCATTGAAGGGTGCATCTTTCTGTCGATGCGGAATTCAATCTCAAGCATTTTCAGTTTCGATGTGGAAAGTAGGGATTTTTACAGAAGAGGAATTTTTGAGTGAGACCAGCATAGGGTTATTATCCTCATCAAAACTGAAGTTTAGAGACCTAGATCAAGAAATTTGGTTGGGTGAAACTCCAGGAAAGTCAAACCCTAGTTTGACCCTCAGCTAGGAGAAACCCTAAATACTAAAACTGCTAAGTTTTGGTACAGTCGCTATATTCTGAGATTGGAGAAGTCTCAAAAGCTAAAAAATTGTAGGGGCCGAATATAAAATCTTGATGAAGCCTGTATCCAAAAATCAGACTCATATTCACTGTACTCCAGGAGATATGATCTCTCCAAGTTAGGGTTCCAGCCTCTTCCAGAATTCATCCCTAAACAGGACATCTAGGGAGATCTGCAATATCTTGAGCTACAGAGGTCCAAATGGAATTCTTGAAGATTTCCCACAAAGCTCACGGACTTTAATTTCGGTGATCCAAATATCATACTCAGAAGATGAACCAGTGACACGTGGCATGTCGTACAACTTCGTTGTTCTGAACAGTCCTGTAACAGGTCACCTTGGGAAAAGGATCATAAATCCCAAATGGTGAAACCAATTCTTATGAAACATATGGTGTTGGATCAGGGACATGAGAGGTTACCTTAGTAAGAAATTTTATAAATAGAGGATAAGTATTTTCGGAGATATCACAGAAACAGTAACAGGAATTTCTGCAGAAGAAATCAGAAAATTAGGGCTTCCTGTTTTGGGAGCTTCCCTCCACTATTTTCAGAAAAGGAGTACATTGGACAGCTCCATTTGAAGAGATATATGTGTTTATCCAATCAGATCTGAAAGATTCCAAGTTTTTAAAATTAGGGTTTCTGTGACAAACCCTAGATCAGCGAACTCCGGGACAAGGACGGACACCTCAAATCGGTAAGATCTAATCCTTTGCTATTTCCATTTGAAACATCGTGGGATACAAAGCAAGATTCGTAGCATGAGGATTCTCATGAAAGAAAGGCCTAGAATACAAAGAGACATTTGCAACCAATAAAAGTTGAAACACATACATGATGAGATTGATGAAGATCTTAACCTTTGCTACAAGGTTGAAGCTGCAAGTCTATACACTAGATGGTCACATAGAATATTAGTAGCATAGGAAGCTACTTGTCACTCTGGTACAGAATGTTTTCAGTGCATAGAGCACAGAAGACAGAGGGAGTATGATGCTCCGCTTCAGAGGGAGTGACTACAGAATATATTGAGGTTCGACATGGTACGACAGGATGGGAAGATTACTGATGACTCTAGGCTTTACTAAGAGTAAAGAGGATTCCAACCTTTTCTTCAAGGTTGAAGACGGAAGACCAGTGATACTCCTGTTATGTGTCAATGCACTATTGTTCTAGGTATGGAGGTGTGGCAGAGTGCAGATGGAATATTCCTTAGAAAAAGGAAGTATGCAGTAGAGATCCTGAAGAGGTTCAGGATGATGGACTGCAAGGATTTGGCTACACCCATGGCATCGAACCTGAAGCTATTGAGTGATGCTTCATCAGAGTCGGTTGATGCTACGATGTATCATCAGATGATTGGGTCATTGATGTTCCTGACGAACACAAGAATAGATATTTGCTATGCCATTAACACCTTGAGCCAGTACTTGATAGATCCGAGAAGTGTTCACTTGATTGCTGCAAAGCATATTCTAAGGTACCTAAAGGGTACAATTGATTATGGGCTCAAGTATGATGCGAATCAGAATATTAACCTAGAGGGTTATGTTGATTCAGATTGGGCAGGCAGTGCCATCGACAGGTCCGAAGAGTACTTCAGGATGTTGCTTCAGTATGGGATCAGGTGTGATCTCTTGGTTTAGCAGGAAGTAATCCTGTGTGGCACTGAGTACAGCTAAAGCAGAGTATGTTGCAGCTTGTTCAGCTAGTTGTGAGGCAGTATGGCTGTGGAAGCTACTGTCTGATATATTTGATCTCCAGTTGGATGCTACTTGTATACATTGTG
Source organism: Pseudotsuga menziesii (assembly GCA_001517045.1). Classification (NCBI taxonomy): domain Eukaryota; kingdom Viridiplantae; phylum Streptophyta; class Pinopsida; order Pinales; family Pinaceae; genus Pseudotsuga; species Pseudotsuga menziesii. Next base: position 318,371 of record LPNX010123672.1, read on the forward strand.
ACAACCAGAGTTGCATGAAGTTGTCAGAGAATCCAGTGTTCCATGACAAGTCGAAGCATATTGAGATCAAGTATCACTATATCAGGGATATGGTGCAGAGAGGAGTAGTGAAGCTCCAGTATGTTGCGACGGAGGAACAGATAGCTAATGTATTGACGAAGCCATTGGCTAGGTTGAAGTTTGAGTACTTCAGAGAGAGACTTGGTGTTCTCCAGATCGAGGTTCCTTCTAAGAGATAGTGATGAGATCCAAAGCCATTCTGACGAGTAGGTCAGATGTAAGGGCTGAGCCATTCTGTCATGGTGAGAGGATTTAGTTCCTTCCATGTCAGATATGAGTGCTAACTGTCATTCTGGGAATGGAGGCACCTGGTCAGTTACCAGGAACACTCAGTCAGGGACTGAGAGAGCCATTCTGACGAGCAGGTCAGATATAAGGGCTGAGCCATTCTGGTCATGGCTAAAGGATTAAGTTCCTCCCATGACAGATGTGAGTGATGGCCATTCTGTCGAGTAGGACAGATTTAAGGGAAACTACCACTCTCCGGGAGAGTGGAGGCGCCTGGTCAGTTACCAGGTAGCTCAGTCAGGGACTGGGGGCCATTCTGACGAGGGTGTAGGATTCAATTCCTACCAGGTCAGATGTGAGTGCACAAGTCTTTCATCATTGTGGTGGATGTGGTTCCAGCCTGGTTGAAAGTCTTTCATCATTGTGGCGGATGTGGTTCCAGCCTGGGTGAAAGTGCAGAAATATTTCTTCATTGTGGCGGATGTGGTTCCAGCCTGGTTGAAAGTCTTCCATCATTGTGGCGGATGTGGTTCCAGCCTGGGTGAAAAGAACATAGTTCTTTCATCATTGTGGCGGATGTGGTTCCAGCCTGGTTGGGATTGTGCCCTTCTAACGAGTAGTTCAGATATAAGTGCAGAGCCATTTCACAGATGGTAGTTGATGTGCCTACCATGCTGGTGAATGTGAGTGCTGGGCCTTTCTGATGTGACTGTAGTTTACTACATGATCAGATGTGAGTGTTGGGCGTGCCTTTCTGACGAGCAGGTCATATGTAAGTGCTGGGTGAAGACCTACATGAGGGTAGGCCTACAACCAGCATGAAAAAGGGCTGGCTCTATAGAACTTCCTATGACGAGATAGTACACACATGATGATGACCAGAGATGATCCAGATCGAGCTATGATCCAGATCCAGTTATGATGACTCCGAGAGATCTAGATCAAGTGATGATCCAGATCCAGCCATGATGATCCAGATCGAGAGATGATCCAGATCGAGTGATGATCCAGATCCAGTCCAGTGATGATGATCCAGATCAATTGATGATCCAGATCCAGTGATGATGACCAGAGATGATCCAGATCCAGTCTCATGACGATCCAGATCGAGAGATGATCCAGATCCAGATGACTTGAAGATGAAGATGAATTGAAGACGAAGATGTTCCAGTTGATACAGAGAAGAAGACCTATGCTGAAAAATTGTGTCGAAAGAATACCTTCCTAGTTAAGAGTTAGTGTTGATGTATATTTAACTTCGGAATGTATTCTTCTATGTATCTTATGTATAGTAACCCGATGTTTATTTCGGGATGTTTCTATTATGTATTTGAGTCATGTGATCATGTCCCAATGTTCCGATCGAGAGGATTAATAATGTAAACAATTCATATCAAGTCATTAGGTAAGTCCCCACAGTTTCGGGGCACTTGAGTTATTATACACTAATTAAGGTGTAGGCTTGAGTAGTAATTATTAGGTTGAGCCTACGTGTGAAAAGGCAATTCAAGTGAACAGAAGAATATAAATAGAGAGTGAGAGACTCTCTATTTATCACTTGTGAAATACATCACTTGCTTTCTCAAGTGTGGCCCACTAGTGGAGAAGGAAGTATAATGGGACAAGAAGACTACTGCTGTTGGAGTGCATCTTTCTCTTTTGGGGTTTTACATCTTGTGGTGATACTATCTTAGAGGAAGTTGTGAGGTTTTCTCCATTTATGGTTTCCCCGATAAAAACTCTTTATGTCTCTTGTCTCTTGTGATGTGCTTATGTTATTGTTGTGCTTGTTATTCTCTCAGTGAAAAGATCCTAACATAATGCTAGCTTAAATGTTGAAAAACTAACATGATGCAATCCACCACTTTCACGGGGGCCGAGACTTCCAGATACATTTTGAACCAAGGTTCAAGGATGATGAGATCCACCAATTTCACAGGGGCCGATACCTCTGGATACATTTTGAACCGAAGTTCATCATCCACATTCACAGGGGTCGAGACCTCTGGATACATTTTGATCCGAAGTTGAAGGATGATGCAATCCCACCACATTCACAGGGGTCAAGACATCCAGATACATTTTGAACCAAAGTTCAAGGATGATGCAATCCCACCACATTCACGAAGACCGAAGTCACCAGATCTATTTTGGACAGATGTCCCAGGATGATACAATCCCTCTTCATTCTCGAGGACCGAGGTCACCAGGTCACTTTTGGACAGATGTCCCAGGATGATACAATCCCTCTACAACATCACTACTCCCCCTTTCGAGGAAGGTTCTTCCGAACCTCACCAAGCTTGTCTCGAAAGTGTTCAAACTTTACTCGAGACAAAGGCTTCGTTAGCACATCAGCAACCAAACCGTCATCATCTACATCTTCAGTATGTGAATACTAAACTATCACCATCTATATCTCTAGTATGTGAATACTAAAAGCATCATCATCTATATCTTTAGTATAGAAATATTGAAAGCATCATCATCTCTATATTCAGTATAGAAATACGGAATCACCATCATCTGCATCTACAGTATGTAAATACTGAAACATCATCTATATCTTCAGTATGGGAATACTGAAACATCATCATCTATATATTCAGTATAGAAATATGGAATCACCATCATCTGTATCTAGAGTATGTAAATACTAAAAAATCATCTATATCTTCAGTATGGGAATACTTAAACATCATCATCTGCATCTTATCTCATATGTAGAAATACCGGATTTCTATGTGTTACGACGGAACACAAGGTTCTCTGTCATCACAACTCTGTTTATCACATAGAATCATTGTAGTATCCATCTTCAGTTCAAAGAGACCTAATATCAGCTTTCGAAGCCATATGGATTCACAACTTAGCAGAGCAATCTGCTATGTATCTTGCTTCATCCATGCTACAAGAAACATTGGACTGTTTCCTTCTAAACCATGAACTCATAGCAGACCCCAAACAAAAGCATCTACCTAATGTGATTTTCCTATCTGAGATACTTCCATCCCAATCTGCATCTGTGTAGCCATACAATCTATACTCATGGCTACCAACATAATATAAACCAAAGTCTATAGTCCCTTTCAAATATCTCATCACATGTTTTGCAGTTACTAGGTGAACCCATCTTGGTTGAACAAGATATTGACTTAAGGTGTTCACAGCAAAACAAATGTCTGGTCTGGTATTTGTTAAGTACATCAATGACCCAATGATCTATCTGTAATGAGTTGCATATCCTAACTCTGATGAGTCATCATCTAACAGCTTCAGGTTGGATTCCATGGGTGTGGCCATGGCTTTGCATTCCAACATATTTAATCTCTTCAATATCTCTACCGCATACTTTCCCTGGTTGAGAAATATTTCTTCTTAACTTTGTCATATTTCCAGACCTAGGAAATAGTGCATTAACCCAAGGTCTTTCATCTCAAATTCTTCTGCTAGTTTCTTCTTGCTTTCCATGATCTATTTCTCCTTCCCTGTCAAGAATAAGTCATCCACATATAATAACAGGATGACAGGTTCATCTTCTACAACCTTGAGATAAAGTTTAGGATCAGCTTTACTCTTGGTAAAACCCATAATTGACAGGAAACTGCCATACCAAGCTCTGGGAGCTTGCTTCATGCCATACAAGCCCTTCTTCAACTTACATATATGAGTCCATCTGTCTTCAACTTCAAATCCTTTCGGTGTAAAACTCTTCCCCAATCATACCATTAAGGAAGGATTGTCTTTACTTCATCATGGAAGCAACTACCATCATAGTTCTGAAGGAAGTGTGCCTTGCTTCCTGGAGTAAGTGTCTCTTCAAAATTAATTCCCTCTTTCTTATAGGAACCTCTAGCCACAAGTCTTTCCTTACTTCTATCAGCGACATATTTTATCTTGCAAATCCATTTGTAAGATACCACATGCTTGCTTTTTGGTTTGAGTACTATATCCCAAACATCATCATAACATCTTCCATGAGTTCGTCTTGTCAAATCATCAACATATCCTAGTCTTCTGCATTCAACTTTGAAGGTTGGAACCCACTTTACTCTTGGTAAAGTCTTGATCCATCAGGAAGTTGTCCATCATGTCATACCATGTCGAACTCAGATATCTTCTGTAGTCACTCCCCCGGAAGTGGATTTTTATCTTCCTTCTTCATTCTATATAGGTGATTCTATGCTAGATATATACTAGTCAATAGAGTATGTCATGTCATAGTCTATTCTTTGTGAGGCAAATCACGATTCTTACTTTGTACACTTGTTCTTGCAGATCGATATGGAAGATACTACGTACTTCCCTTTATGTCTCGAAATCATATCATATACATCATTCCCCATAATCAACTGTTATTATTTGATCATAACTTCTTTCATAGCATTTTTTTTCTTCATCTTGAGTTATCTCTCATACCCATGGTGGTCTTCATCCTTCGAGGTGGATCTACCGCTCTTTGAAGCTCT
>LPNX010123752.1:0-30262 GCA_001517045.1 Pseudotsuga menziesii
TATATATATAATTTTATTTTTAAAATATTAATTTAATATATGAATTTTATAAAACTTATGTAAAACTTTTGAAAAAGTATATAAATTAATTAAAGACACAATTATTCTTTATCTAACGGATAGCTGTATACCTGCCTTAGCTAGGCAGGTATAATAAATATATGCATAAAAAGTTTAGTGATCTAGCTTGAGTAGTTGAGTGTTATTAATTACAAGTATAAGGTCATGGACCAAGTCCATATTCTTGATAAGTTAGGTTGCCAAAACTACAATTGAATGGCTTAGTCCGAGAACCATCCTCCAAAATGTAGAAAAGTGCCTAATAATATGCATTTTTTTGAAAAATATGTAAAAATGTAATAAAACAAATTGTATACCATACTTCTTATGATTACTAGTGATAAAAAGATTAAGGTGTTACACTTTGAATTGAGATTTACAGATTCATTAAGCCAAAAAAAATATCCATAATTTCATTCTAAATTCATATTCCAAAATAGCAAAGTTAAGGGTAGAACTTATTTAAATACTTTCCATTTCGAGGAATCTTGAAGAGTTTCCTGATAGGTTTGGTGAGTAAGTATGCCCCCTTACCCAAAAAATTTCAAACAATGTAAAGGCCTTGCCATGAGGATTCAAACTTCCCTTTTTTTGAGTTTGTCATGGGCTTGGTCATAAATGAGAACTAAATATCCTTCCTTGAATGTGCGTGGGTGGACTTGTTGATCATAACAATATTTTGGCCATTTCTTACCACTCATTATTAAATTTGTAAAGAAAGGCAACTCCATGGTTTTCATATACTTGTTCCAACATGATTAGTTTTCCATATACTTGTTCCAACATGACTAGTTTTTCATATACTTGTTCCAACATGACTAGTTTTTCATATAATGGAAAAGTTTATGGGAGAAATTTAACCGTCACTCGAAGGTAGGAATTTATCACTTTATGGGGAGCACCACTTCATTTCCATGGACAAGGTGGAAGGGGGTAAAATTTGTGGTTATCTTTCCAGATGTGCAATATGCCCATAAGGTTGAGAAGAGCATCAGATGCTAGTTGATTTTGTGCTTATTCATCATATATTGGAACATGGTTTTGAGGATCTTATTGAGAGCCTCAAATTGTTCATTACCTTGTGGGTAATATGCTAAAGAGTATTGATGTTCAAACCCTAAGTTCAAATATAATTGTCTCCATGCTTCGTCTTCGAATGGGAATCATGATATGAAACTAATGGTTTCAAGACGTTAAAGCATGCGATGGCATGAAGCAAAATTGAGCTACAACTATTGATGTATTTTTTAACATGGGCATAACCTCAATGCATTTAGTAAAATAATCCAACGCCACAATGATGTAACTATAGCAACTAGATGAGGAGGGTTTGCACTCCATGAAATCAATCCCCATTTATAGAATGGTCCTGCAATGATTGCACCGAAGAGGTGCATTCTACAACCCAGTAGGGAAGAGATGTGTAACTCCTTTCGTGCTCGTCCTAGAGTTGACATGTGTCCTTTTTAAAAAATAAAAAAATATTATTGAAAATAACTTGTCTGCTTAAATTAAATTTATATTATTTAGAATTTCATATATATATATAACAACATCAATTAGATAAACTAAAACTATAAGCATTGGATTACACATTTCCACTCTAAAAAAGTGTTTACACCTTGAGAGATTTGATCCCTTTCGGTACTTGGTATCTCCCCTTTTAGATGGATGTATACTACTAATAAAACATAGAAAAGATGTAAAAATGTGTGTCTTAGATGCGTATATTTGAAAATTGGTAAATAATTTAACTGCAACAATGCAACCAATAAAATAATATGCATGGCTAATATTTTGGGCAGCAACTACACGTGAGAGGTGAACATCACAAGCTCTGCTATGACAATCATTCAAGATTCTTTCTGTTTCTTCGTGGGTGAGACATTGGCCTAAGACAATAACACCACAATATCACCTCCTCATCTATATAAAATATTATCGATGAAGAAAAACCGAGGGCCTTGGTGACGTAGCATGCGTCGATTGTCTTTAGATAGATTTTGGCAGAACTATTAAGTAGATTAAGAAAAAAGATATCCCCATACCAATTGTCTTCGAACGATATAGTAAACAAGTGTTTGTCTAGAAAATCATCGTGGAAAAGAGATTTTCCTTACCGATGGTAAGATTAATTATAAACTTAAGAAGGGTTAAATATTTCTTACTCTGATGTGTCATGTACTCTAAATTAATCTTTTGAAGAATGATGATACATAGAATCAAACATTCAAAAGAATAACACAAGTTGAATTCTAAACATTATATATAACCAATTTCATTATCTATATTTTTGTTTTTGTTTTATTTTATAATATTTATTTATTTATTTAATATTTTTAATTTTAATAAAATTTAATTATAACATTATTTTATTTATCATTTTAAAAATAAAATATTACATAACATCCTAAATTTTATTAAACAACTCTGTCTTTTCAATTTAATTTTTTTGAACTTTTATTTATCATCTTAAAAGTCAAATATTACACAAATACCCTAGATTTTATTCCTTTAAATTTTAACAAGTTCTTTTCAATTTAATTTTTCCAAACTTTTATAGTTGATGGTTGGATGAAGAGTATAATAGAAATATTTGAAAGATTTTTAAAATCCAATACAATTATTTAAAAGATATTTGATTGACAGATAATTTTAATGTTTCAAAATAAAATTTAATATATTTGATTTTAAAAGAAAAAATAAAATATAAATTATTTGGTTTGTTTTAAAATATTATTTATATATTTAAAAAGCTTTAAAAAAATTGTTTCTAGTTCGTTATAATTATGAGAAATTAGAAAATTAGAAAAATTATTGTTGGAGAAAATATTATGAAATTAAGATTTAATGTAGATATAGATTACATTCTCAACATATTTAATATGGATACCATATTATTAAAATTTTAAAAAATAACAATATTAAAATAATAAATAACCAAACTTAATTTAGTTATACAATCTTTATAAAATATTAATAACTAAAAATACACCAGAGCCATGAGGTGGCAATGTCTCGGACGTTGTCACCTATTCCATTTTGCTGAGAATTGTGAGAGGTTATTAAAAATAGACCAGAGCCATGAGGTGTCAATGTGTGGGACGTTATCACCTATTCCATTTGCTGAAATGGTGGGAAATAGCTATTTGTAGGAGACATTGCGCAATTGATGGAGGTAATGATGAATGAACTAGTTGAGAAGCAATTGTTGTATTGTCAATTAATCACGAATAAAAAATTTCGATACTGAGCACACATTATTATACAAGAAGTGAAAGTTTTGTATGCAGAAAGCAGTAAAGCCACATAGCCTAGTGGAAAATTCTAATTTGTATCAAAACATATTATTTGACAACGTGTTAAAAGTTGTAATAAATTTCATATTTCATATAAATAATGTGTATGATATCATAAACATTATTAAGGCCAAATATAAATACATCCTCTTTCCATTAGAAAAATACAATCTTATTTAGGTAAAAAGAACACTACTCTTAATTTCATAGGCAATCAAGAAAACCTAAACCTAAATCCAATTATTATTTTTATAAATTTGTTGATAGAGAAATTTAATATTAAACCTATATTTATATCTATCTATTTGTTTTATTTTTTAAATAAAATTTTAATAATTATTTATATATATATATATTGTTGGGAAAGTGGTGGAACCCCCCTGACTAGCATGGTTGCCATTGGCTAAGTGGCCACGAACTGCACCCGGCCTGGACCGCACCAACCCTTAACATGATTGAATTTTTTTGGTATCCGACGGGATTAGAACCGGTAACCTTCCAACTTAGGGGGCGTCTTAACCATACCCCGCCACCAACTATTCTACATCTAGCATATAATAATTATATATTTTTTTAATAACAATGTTATAATAATATATATAAATGTATATAAATAAATAGCTATTAAACTTTGTATTTTCCACTAAACCTCTCCACCATTAAACTTTGTATTTCCCACTAAACTTCTCCATCATTAGATTGAGCGTTAAGAAGAATATCGATATTAAAAATAAAAAGTTAAGAAAAAACAACAATCTTTTGGCAAAAATAAAAAGTTAAAAATCAAATTTATATAAACAATAAACAACAAAAACTAATGCAATGTGTTGCCTTCTTTAAAGATCTCTCACACATATTTGTGTATGATACCAGCCTAGATCCAAATCTTAGGTTCTATCAAGCGTCGAGATGGATCAAATATCCCGAGGTGCAAAACTCTTTTTAGGTATCCATTGATTTGATTCAAACCAAAAAACCCATCTTTTTATTGAAGGTCTACATATAATATTTTTATTATTAATATTTAATATTATTTATGGCCGACATATAATATTTTTTATTATTTTTTATTTTGTTAGGAACATTGCATCATTTCCCCACACATTGTTTTAAAACCATATGCAAGGCCCTCCTCCAATCATGGGTTGTTTAGGAGGCCTTGCACATGGTCTTAAAACCATTTGCAAGGCCCTCCTAAACCATGTACAATAAAACCATGGGTTGTTTAGGAGGCCTTGCACATGGTTTAAAAACCATGTGCAAAGCCTCCTAAACCATGTACAATAAAACCATGGGTTGTTTAGAATGCCTTGCACATGGTTTTAAAACCATGTGCAAGGCAAACATTTTTTTGAGGATAATTCAATTTTGTGTTTTTTTCTTGACCCACATTTTTTTTACGGATAATTAAATTTTTACTTTTTTATTGTTTTGTTAGGTAGGAAGATTACAACATCTCCCCCATATTAGATTGTTTTTGTGGCCAACATTTATTTTGGCCTATTAGAAAATTTATTTTTTATTAATAAAATAACTTTACGAAAGTGATATTATTTTTTATTTTGTTTTACAAAATCTCTCCCATAATATTCACTATCACTATTATTTTTTGCTAACATGTTACAAACATTACATCATGTTACAAGATCTCTCACATAATATTCACTTTCACTATTATTTTTTGCCGACATGACATTTTACTAACGTTACATCACGTTACAAGATCTCTCCCATAATCTTCACTATCACTATTATTTTTTGCCGACATGTTACAAACGTTATTAACGTTACATCACATTACAAGATCTCCCCCATACTGGATTGTAGAGCGCCTCTCGGCGCAATAATGGATACTATTCAATGGATCACCTTTAAGTTTTGTGATTTTTTTAAAATAATGTTTCTTTACTTTATGTATAAGATTTATAATAAATATATTTATTTAAAATTGAATTTTAAACTTTATTTTTTATTATAAGCTATAAAGTGGTAATGTCTTTCATGTTATCCATAGGTATTGCTATAAAATGAAATCTATATAAACATTGTTATAAAATGAAATCTCTATAAACATGAATATTATAGACATATTACCGATAGGTGTTGGTATAAAACATAAGCTATAAAAAAAAATGTAAATAAAAAAGCATGTTTAGGTTCATTTGCAACATATCATACAATTTACGTGTCACGTCCCCATGCCTCCGACCGGCGAAGAGGACGCGACCCAAGCTTCAAACATAGTGGGCTAAGAGCCCCATGAACATGTACAGGCATAAAATTTGCAGAACAAAATGCTGAAAGAAAATGCATTGCAGTATAACATGCATAAACGCACTTGTTTATCATGCATAGCTATAACTATTCATCTTGCATAGCGGAATCAACATGCATTCACACAAGCATTCCTTTTAACATGTTCATCATTTTCATATCATTGACAGAAAATAAGGTTGCAGAAGTATAATGAACAAGATCACTTATCTTATGAAATCTCCTTCCGCAACCAGCTACGTCGCTGCAACGTTCCACCCAACCATAGGCCAGCGTGCTCCTCAATCTCTCAGCAACGCTGCCACCCCCGAGCTGGGCATGATTCTCCAAGGAATAAGGGAACTAGCAGGCTAACGCATAGGTAAGCATACTCAAGCATAGCCAAGCCAACAGAGTTGGGTTTATCAGGCCATCAAGAAGCTGTAGAAGGCAGATTGCTAAGCTGGTGAGCTCATTACAGAGTCAAGAACACCTACACCAGAACTAGCCTAACCTCTAAGACACCCAAACACACCCAACACAAGGAATCAGTCCCTTCTCTGCTACACAGTCCCTCAGGCCCTGCATTCCCTTCCAGTGCTATTCAGGGGTGATGGAGAAGAAGGCCAGCCCTCTAGCTCTATCTGTGTGGTTTCCAGCCACCAGGTTTATTAAGCAAATCTTAGCCAACATCCCTGCTCCTCTCATAGTCCGAAGACCAACCATTGCACACAAGCAACTAAGTCAGCTGTCACAGCCTAAACAGGAAAACGACTTCTGAGTCATTATTGGCCCTATCGTGGCCAAAATGACTCTCAGGCGAATTTACAATAGCCCCCAGCATGTAAGGAAGACCAAAACAACCACAACCAACAACGTGGGAAAACACAGCCCGTCCTGGGAAACGAAATCACCAAGAAAAACATATACAGACCGAGTTGGGGAAGAAATTACAGTCTCCCAGCCTGTAGGTGAGCGTGAGCAATAATGCAGAACCCACAATCGTCCTGTGAGTATAGGATACAGCCACACTATTCACCAATCCGCAGAGGAAAACAGTTGCGTGGGTAAATCCAGCAAAATCCTGTGCGTGAAGACCAAAAACGGGAAGGAATCCCTCTGCGTGAGAATGCACAGCAATGGAGAGGACGCGAATTTGCAGGAGAAAAAATCGCGTGGGTAAAACCCAGGAAAATTCCTACGCGTGAAAACAGTGAGCGGCCAAATGGGAAGTGCGTGAAGGTGAACAGCTACCAGGAGGACGCGAATTTGCAGTTCGTGGGTGCTCAGCAACTCGTGGAGAGGAAGAAGAATGTCTGCGTGAGTGAAGTCAACAAAGGTGGACTGTGCGTGTGGGTGAGCACTGACAGTCCTGCCACCCCACTCCCACAGAAATTAACTGCCTCAACCACCAGCTGCAATTATTTAATGAGAGTGGTTGGAAGAAGACACATGGGTTTTTCTTCTCATTGGCCAAAGTTTAACAATTTCCCCCACCCTTATCCTTGTGAAAATCATGCCCCTTTCGATTTAGTTGCTGCGATCGTAGCTGGTCGGGTTCATTTTTAATTATAGATGTATATTTACATGATGACCGTCATAATATATGTCGCATGGCCCGATATACCATCGGTGACAAATTTAAAATCTGAACATTAGCATAACCAATCAATGGTGGGGCCTTGGCCTTTAGCTCCACACCATGATCATTTACAATATATACATCATCATATAAATCTAAGGCAACGGGGTCAAAACCGAGCATTACATTACGTTAACATAAGCCAATTGCAATAGATCATGTGTATGCAGATAATAATATATTTCTAAAGTGGGATGACTATCATTCAATCTAGGAATTGAATTATGAAAATATGCCTTCAAGTGAAATGTTTATAAAGAGATAAGGCCACTGAAACACTCGTCCCACCAAACAATTTTGGTTTCATAATTAACTCAATACTTATGAAGGAAGTCGATAGGAATTTGTGATTAGATCAACCTCACTTTACGAATCTTACGAATCGTTCACTTTAGGATCACACCTCAACCGATATTGTAGAAGACACGTGGGCCTTTATATTCACTATTTACCAATTTTGTGGGAAAAAAAACATCATGTTCTTTTTAAAGAACGATACCATAAAAAAATATTAATAAAATATATCATGTTCTGTTTTGCACGAAAGATTTGTGAAATAAATATATATATTAATAAAATTTGTGAGTGATTTAAAAAGTGATATTATAAATATATGAAAAAGTTCTTTCTTAAAAGATCTATATTAATAAAATTTGTGAGTAATTTAAAAAGTGATATTATATATATGAAAAAGTTATCTCTTAAAAGATTTTGATAAAATATAATTTTAGAAAAATGGTTGAATCTATTTATTTTTAATTTTTTTCAAGAAATAAGAAATAAAAGAGAGTGTAACATATTTTTAAATGTTTATTTATTAATTACTTTTTATTTGTTTTTAATTATAAAAGTATACATATCTACTTTTCTAATTTGAACATATAATCTTCAATGAAGAGACACATGCTCTTAATCGTTATAACCACTCAAGGTATAGTATTTTTTAACTATATCTTAACTATTTTTGCACTCAACTAAAACAAGTTAAAAACACTACATCATAAAAAAAAACATTTAAAAATTAAATTTTTAATTACTTTTTATTTGGTTTTAATTATAAAAGTATACATACCTTACCTTTCCTTGAACATACAATCTTCAATGAGAAAAGTATTTCTTTAACTATATCTCAACTATTTTTGCACTCCACTAAAAAAAAGTTCAAAACACTACATCATAAAAAAACATTTAAAAATTCTATAAAAAATTAAAAGATATATAAATGATACCCTAAAAGTCTCCTAAATTACATTATGTCATTTTAAATTAATTAATTTATTATATATTTTTAAATATTATATATAATGGTAAGAAATTCAATTTTAAAAATTACTTAGGTCAATTAATTTTATGTTGTTTGTTAATTTAATATAATAATATTAATAATTAAAATTTACTAAACTATATTCACTTAATTTTTTTTTAATTTGAATGAAACCTTATAAGAATAAACAATATTCTTCTAGATTTAAACCTATGAACTAAAAATAAACAAAGTTCTTAAACAAACTATTAATAAATAATTTCTAATTTCTAATTATAATGTAAGTTGTTATAAAATTCCGAGTTTAAACAATTTTCTTAATTATATAATAATATTAATTGATTATAAGTTGAGTTTTTCTTACTCAAAATTCAAGTTCAAATATATATGCTATCTAATTGTGTGGAGAGGCGCTCTACAACCACCCAGTGTGGGGATATCTTGTAACGTTATGTAACGTTTCTCTTATAAATGTAGGTTATAAATAATATTGCCGATTATGATGGAGATGTTGTAATGCTCCTCTTGTAACGTTCCTCATGTAATGTTCTTCATGTAACGGGCTATAAATAATATTGTCAATTATGATGGAGATGTAATTTATTGAGTATGACGAAGATGTTGTAACATTACTTTTTGCTTGTCCATTATGATGTAGATGTTGTAACTTTACTTTTTACTCCAAAAATATATTTTAAATAAAAGTAATAAATATATTTTGTTTATTACGACGAATTGTTTCCAAGAGATAATAAAGCAATGAATTGTTTCCAAGAGATAATAAAGCAATGAATCACGACGTAAGATGAATACTCATCTTACCAAATATATTGTAACGAACTAATAGACACATTTATAATGTTTTGCAATTGTAGTCTAACCCTAACTTTGCCTTCAATGGTGGACATACTACAGTCAACGATTGGCGAAGAATTATCGGTGCAGCAAACGGAGGAGTGTTTAAATCGGAGGAGTCTCGCTGCACATACACACAACCCATTAAAATTAATTATACTTCAATTCAATAGAATTAAACCAGTGAGAATTCAATTTCTCAACTTACTGTTGGGCAACATTAGATGTCTAAATTAGGGATTGGGCTTCTCGTCTAGATTATATAAATTGTACATTTTGATCAAATGTAACCCTTGTAAAACTGAACAGTTGGATCAATTGGCTATAATTCGGTGTAAGTAGAGAAATATATTCTCCCTCGAATTTGAATATACAACTAAGAGAAATCTTTCATTTTCATGTGGTAAGTACTATGAATTAATTAATTTGTTATATATGGGTGGCATAGATTCATCTTGTTATATATGAGTGGCATAGATTCATCTTGAAATATAGTAAATACTAATTGCAATACAAGGGTGCATCTATGGTGTTAATGGAAGACACGTTTACAAAGTTGCTAATGGCATACAAGTTTACAAAGTTGGATGTAACGTGTTAAATGGAGGACAGAGATAGTTTATTCTATAATATTTCAATTTTCTGTTTTATTTAATTTATTAGTCAATATAAACTTGACATTTTAGTGCTTTCCATACAAATATCTTTAACCATTTTGACAGCAACTATTAACCATGAAAACAAATAAAGAGAAATTTGTTATGTTTATTGGTTTCAAATTCACAGTATTTCGTCGACATATATTGATGGATATTCAGGTCTTAATTGAAAACGAATCTTTATACAAATCAAAATTGGCTTCACCTTCTTCCTATTGAAATATATATTAAATTTATATTTTAATTTAAAATTGGCTTTAACTATTAAAATATATATTAAATATATATTTTAATTTAAAATTAAGTTTAAATATAATTATAATTATAATTTTATTTTAAATAGAAATTTAAATTTAATTTAATATTTATATTAAATTTCTTTTTTTTTTTCTCTAAATTTAAAATATTCAATATTATAGTTAGTTAAATCTCCTATAAATTTGATTCAAATATAAATTAAATTAAATTTAAAGATATAAATTGAATATATATTTAAATATAAACTATTATAAGTAACAACGAATTTAGGGTGTATCCCATTGATAACACATTGTGGTGGTAAGAGGTAGGTCATGGGGTCAAGGTGTTGGGATAATGGGCGTGAGGTTCAAGGTTGATCCTCCCAAATCACCTAATTCTTTTGAAAATATATTGAATTTTTAAACTTGCATAGATTCTAGTGTATGGTTTTTTTATAATTCCATAGATTTCAGTGTATAGTGTTTAATCATTACATAAATTTCAGTGTATTATGTTAATCATTGCATAAATTTCAATGTAGTTGTTATTCCTTGGATGCATTGATTTCAGTGTAGATTTCATTGATACAAAAATTTCAGTGTATATGTTAATGAATGACATTTTTCATATAAAGTTTGACCTATAAATGGAATATATGCATGCGGAAGATGGTATGAGACAAACATGAGAGGGACAAAAAATACAGAATGTTGAACGTCAAAAAACATATAAAGGAAGAAAATATAACAAAATGTCATCAAATGAACAAGAAGAAGACTTGAAATGAAAAACAGAACAACAAAAAGAATATCGAAAAATAAGTCAGACGAAATGACAACCGAAGAAGGAGAAGAATGAAAAAAGGAAGACCGACAAAAAGAATATCAAAAAAGAAAGTTGGTCAAATTGACAACACAAGAATGAGAAGAACAAAGAAAATGAAACATTGATCGACAAAGAGCATATTGAGAGAGAAAGTTAAAGCAATTGGAAGAAGCAAGAAATCAATTTGCAGAACAACAAATAAATCAAAATGTCGAACGGCAAAGAAAAAATTCAACCAATATACTAGTGGAACCAACTGTGGAAGATGCTCAACGTGTAATGGTCAGCGAGCAACGTGTTGATGACATGGTCCAATTTCAAGAAGTTCCAATTACTAATATGATCCAAGATCAAAAGATTGAAATTGACGATAACATATCGGTACCATGTGAAGAAATGAAATAAAAAAAATGAGAAGAAGACTTGAAACGAAAAGAAGAACAACCAAAACAATATCCAAAGAAAATGTTGGACGAAGTGACGACATAAGAGAGAGAAGAACGAAAAAAAAGGTAGATCGACAAAAAGAATATCGAAAACTAAAGTTGGACGAATTGACAGCACAAGAATGAGAAGATCAAAGAAAAAAAATGATATGAGAAGATGTCAAAACTACCAGGTGTGAAGATAAGAAAAGATGAAGAAGATAGATTGAGAATGATCATGATGTGAACCAGATTTTCATTTATTTAATACTTACAAAATTATTGTCTTTATTTTCGAGTTCAACAATTTATTCAATCCTTAATACTTATTACTTACATTGAGATAATCCTCGTAATTCTATTTGTGTTTTCAACTTAACATGTTCCTTACAATGTTGATCAAACTCCAGTTTTGTGTCACCACCCATGACTGAAACCAACCTAGATCCAAATCCTACGCTCTATCAAGCACCGAGAGGTATCAAATTTCCCAAGGTACAAACCTCTTCTCAGGTATTGCACTCAAGGAGGTTTGCACCTTGAGAGATTTGATTCCTCTCAACGCTTGATAGAGCCTAGGATTTGGATCTAAGCTGGTATTAATTTCATCTCATACTAACTAACAAGAGTCACTAGGTGGGAATGTCTATGCACTTGGTAACAACTATTTCTATAAGACATAAGTTATAGAAATATAATACTTTTTCCACAAAATTGTAACAGAAAAGAATTTTCTTTTGCCACAAAATTGTAATAGAAAATAATTTTATTTTGCCACAAAATTATTTAGCCATCAAACCCCAAGTTTCCTACAATGAATAAGATGATGAAACCTAAAATTTTATCATAATTTGATATCTATGTAAAATTTTGCTTCTTGTAAATCAGTTTTTTTTAACCATACTCTTATAAGACTTTTAGAAATAATTAATGCATCCAATATGTATCTACTTCCACAAATAATTAATGTATCCAATGTGTATCTAGTTAAACAAAAATTAATTTTCATACAAATATGCTTTTTTCTAATCAAGAAAACAAGTCTTCTAAACTATTTAGTATCAAACTTGAAAACAAGTTAGAATATTTTACTAGAGGAGAAAATAAATTACAGTAACATTGAAATATCTAATAATTTATTATTTAATTTTAGAAAATAATTCTTAATAATTTATTGCTTCATTGAGAGAATAATTCTTAAATTCAAGTTACATATTAAATTAATGATACCACGTGTTGATTTATGACGAATGAAAATACTAACAAAAAAGAAATGGCCTCACAAATTGGTAATCTCTTTATTATTCATATAATTTGATGTTGTTTGATTGAGAGAATTGAACTTAAATTCAAGATTAATGCTTAACAAACAATACCCAATGTTTAATTATGAACTGACGAAAATATTGAGAAATGAGGGCCTCACGAATTAGTCATCTCTTTATTTACCCACTTATTATTTTTATCATTTAAAGCGGAAAATATATATTAAGAAAAAGTGACAAAAGGAATATAAAGTTGTAGGAATTTCTTTAGTACTTGCATTATTCATTGTGTATGTCATTTTGATATTGTGTTAAACAATCTGGCTATTGAATTTTGAACTTAAAAACTATCCATGTTTGAGGTCTTCATTGTTCCCAAGATCAATCGATAATTTTGACTAGTTCTTACTTTCCTCTATATATATGAGAATTTTAATTTGAGGTAAAGTTTAATTTCAAGGTTGTCACTCATTTCATTCACTCTCTCGTGTTATAGAAAACTAGCGAAGCAGAAAGAGGACAACGACACAATGGTCATATTGATTTCCTTCTTGTTATTAAGAACCAACTTATATAGGAATACATCATAACAATACTATGGGTGAATACCATAGGTCAAAAAATACTATGAGTCACTCAACTAACTAACTCAGTGAGATTATGTTCTTCAACACACCCCCTTAATCTCAGCTGGTAGTATATGTTCAACACTGTCAATGCCCAAGTGCTCCGTCCGATATTCAAATGCAGAGGTTCACAATGGTTTGGTGAACATATCAGCCAAATACTCCTTAGAGCCACAAAATAGTAAGGAAATTTATCCATCATTGACTAACTCACGAATGAAATGATAGTGAGTGTCAATGTGTATGCTTTTTCTATGAAATACATTATGTTTGGACAACTGTATTGCAGAGCTATTATCACAGAAAATAGAAGTGGGATCATTTTTAGTGTGTCCCATATCCTTCAAAAGTATTCTTAGCCAAATTGTATGGCAAGCTTCTTTGGTAGCTACTACATATTCTTCTTCTGTAGAAGACATGCTAATAATGGGTTATTTCTGAGATGCCCAAGAGATAATATTTGTACCCAAATGGAAAGCATAACCAAATGTGTTTTTCCTATCATCAATACTACCTGCAAAATCACTGTCAGCATACCATGTGAGAGTATTGTCTAGAGTATGAGTGTACCAGAGGGCATATCCAAGTGTGCCTACAACATATCTCAGAATTATTCTTCCAACTTTCCAGTGAGATTCTTTGGGATACTCCATAAATTTGGAAATAAGACTGACAACATACATCAAATCAGGTCTAGTTGCAGACAAGTACATTAAACTGCCTACCATTTGCTTATAGAGTGTATCATTTATTGTTGGTCCATCATCATTCTTGGTTAACTTGGTGCCAATAGCAATGGGGGTTTCTTCTGGTTTACATTTATACATTCTAAACCTCTGCAAAATATCAGTAGCATACTTATGCTGCCAAATAAAAATACCTTGATCAATTTGAGTAACTTCCAGACCAAGGAAGTACTTCATCAGTCCTACATCAATCATTTCAAATTATCTTTTCATGACTGTTCTGAAATCTTCAAGCATCAAATTACTAGTGTAAATCATGTCATCAACATAAAGACCTACCATCAACATTTCACCTTGCTCTATTTTGACATACTGAGTGGGATCATTGTTGCTTCTGCTGAGACCATTGTTGATGAGGTAGGAGTCAATCCTACTGTACTAATATCGTGGAGTTTGTTTTAGATCATACAAGTCATTTTTCAAATTAAACACTTTGTCTTCATGACCTTTGATAGTATAACCAGGTGGCTGGTCTACACTAGCATAGATCCAAATCCTAGGCTCTATCAAGCATCAAGAGGGATCAAATATTTGGGGGTGCAAACCTCTTCTTAAGTATTGCACTCAACTATCCACTTTGGTGTGATTCAGACCAAAAGACACATATTTTTATTTAAGGTCAACATATAATATTTTTATTATTAATATTTAATATGGCAGACATAAATTTTTATTTTTTATTTTTTATTTTGTTAGGAAAGAACATTACAACATCTCCCCCATACATGGTTTTAAAACCATGTGCAAGGACCTCCTAAAACCATGGGTTGTTTAGGAGGCCTTGCACATGGTATTAAAACCATTTGAAACGACCTCCTAAACCATGTACAATAAAACCATGGGTTGTTTAGGAGGCCTTGCACATGGTTTTAAAACCATTTGCAAGGCCCTCCTAAATCATGTACAATAAAACCATGGGTTCTTTAGGAGGACTTGTACATGGTTTTGAAACCATGTGCACAACCAACATAATTTATTTTTGGTCGATAATTGAATTTTTTATTTTTTATTGTTTTGTTAGGTAGGAACATTACAACATCTCCCCCATATTAGGTTGTTTTTGTGGCCGACATTTATTTTGGAGGATAATTAAAAATTTTATTTTTTATGGACGACATTTACATGAGGAACGTTACACATAACATTATGTAACATTACAATATCTCCCCCATACTGGGATGTAGAGCGCATCTCGGCGCAATAAACTTCTTCTTCAAGAATACCATTAAGAAAGGATGATTTCACATCCATTTGATACACATGTCATTGATTTTGTGTTGCAACGGAAAGTATAGCTCTGATGGTATCCATCCTTGCTACAAAAGAAATTTTTTCACCATAATCTACACCATACTATTGTGCATATCCTTTGGCAACCAACCTTTCCTTGTGCTTTTCAAGTTCTCCTTTTTCATTCGGTTTGGTATTATATACCCATTTGACTCCAATACTGGTTTTGTCTACAGGGATGTCAACAAGATCCCAAGTCTGGTTTTTCTCTATTGCATCAATCTCTTCATTCATGGATTTTACCCACTGGTCATCCTTCACTTCTTATTAAAAGATGTGGGATGATATGAGAATAGAGGATACTAAATTTTCTCATCAAGAACTAGAGTTTGTTCACATAACTCTCTCAAGCTTCTGGTTTTCTAGTTATATGATGAATGATATTCTGGTGTTTATTATTTTTGTTGTACTTCCAATCTTGGAAGTCTGATATGTAGACCTGGAAGATATGAACTTTATTCTCTTTGTATGTTTGAAGGATCCCTCCAGCATTTGTATTTACTGAATTTTACGTCTCTTCTCACCACAACCTTTTTGGTGACATGATTATACAATTTGTACACCTTTGTTTTCACTGTAACCAGTGAAAATGCAACGCTCACTCTTCTTATCCAAATTTCTTCTAATTTCATCTGGTATATGCGCAAATGCAACAGAGCCAAAAATTCTGAGATGTGTGACACTATCCTTAGTGCCACTCCATGCTTCTTCAAGAATCTTGTCTTAGACAGTCACCGTGGGTGATCCGTTGAGCAAGTAGACTAAGCATGCAACAAATTCATCCTAATACTCATCTGATAGCTTCTTATGTGACAACATGCTACGAGCCATGTTCATGATGGTACGGTTATTTCATTCAACAACTCCATTATGTTGTGGAGTGTATCTGGTGGTGAACTGTCTTTGGATGCCATGCTACTTGCAGAAGTTTGAAAACTCATGTGAA
Source organism: Pseudotsuga menziesii (assembly GCA_001517045.1). Classification (NCBI taxonomy): domain Eukaryota; kingdom Viridiplantae; phylum Streptophyta; class Pinopsida; order Pinales; family Pinaceae; genus Pseudotsuga; species Pseudotsuga menziesii. Next base: position 16,396 of record LPNX010123752.1, read on the forward strand.
TCATATTCACCTCCACCATCTGACTTGAGAATTTTAATGAACTTTCCAGACTGCTTCTCAGTGAGAGCCTTGAACTCTTTGAACTTGGAGAAGTTATATGATTTGTTTCTAAGGAAATATATCCACATTTTCATACTAAATTCATCAATAAAGGTCTAAAAATTAAAAAATACCTCCTATGGATTGGGTTTGCATGGGTCCACAAATGTATGTATGAAATAACTCAAGATGTTCTTTGGCTCGATATATGGAAGGGGGAAGTTGTCCCTTCGATGTTTACCAGTGATACAATCCCTACAGGTGATGGATTGTTCATGAATAATTGGTATCCCTTGACCCTTGACTGTTTGTGTAGGATATTGATACTCTTGAAGGGAAGATGACTGAATCTATAGTTCCATAAGTAGGACTCATATAGACTGGAAACTGTATGGGATACAAAATCTAGAAGGTTGGCACTTCTGAGACTGAGAGGACATATTCTATTCTTGCTCATTTCAACATTGGATTTGAGTCTCTTACCCATGGGTTTATCATAAATAGTATAGTATGTATCATAAAACCGACTATCATATTGGTTCTGAAGTAATTGACCTATACTAATCAAATTGACATTAAAATGTGGTACATAGAACACCTCATGAATAAACTTCTTTTCATTTTGCTTAGTAAGTACATGGATAGTACCTTTTCCTTTTGCTGGAACCAGAAATTCATATCCTAGCTTGAGATTCATGACAATAGAAGAATCCAAGCTAGAGAATAGTGACTTGTTACATGTCATGTGATTGTTGCAACCACTATCTAGTAGCCATAGATATGAGATGCAGTGTTCTTCAGTTGCTTGATAAGACATAAACATCACCTCTGATGAGCCTTCTTCTTATTTAGAGACATTGGCTTCTCTATTGTTCTGGTTACTATTCTTGTGAACTTGCTTCTTTCTGCATTCTCGATCATAGTGTCCATACTTCTTGCAGTAGTTACACTGAATATTGGAATTATTGGTCCATCTATTGCTTCTCCCCCTCCGACCATGAGATTTGTGAGAGTGTTCTGAATTATCTGATTGTTCATAATTGTGATTGGTTCTGTTCTCTATAGCTAGAGACCCTCGACCTCTTCTTCCTCTACCTCATCCTCCTCTTGCTGGACCTCTGTTATGGGAAGCTTGGGTGTTGAAAGAATTGGTCAACGACTCATATTATTTATTTATTAGAGCTTCATGAGATATAATATATTGTGAGAATTGATTCATTGCTGGATCCAGGAGCCAAAGAAACTCTCACAATTTTCTATGGGTCACAAAACATGCAGAAATAGCAAAAAGATTGAAATTTAAATACAAACATGAAGTCAATAATGGATATTATTAATATTGTATGACATGTAAATATGTGTGGAACTGATATATAATATAATAGGGGAAAATCATGAGGCCTTGGAGGCCATATGCATGCATACAAGTGCTAGCACAAGATTTGGCCCTAAACCCCCCCTAGGTGGACCAATGAGCCTCTTAATAATCCAAAATGCCAATGAATGCATGTGTGAATGTGGGAAAGGAATGATGGAACATAAATGAAGGTATGTCAGGTGTGGCTGAGCACATGTGTGAGTGGGAGTGGCTCCAGGTGAGCAATAAATTCCCAAAACAGTCCAGAAACCACCTATAACAAACATTAGAGCCTCAAGTTGGACCAAATCCCTGAAATTGGGGAAGGGGTGTGCATTCCTTGTTGACTGCAATCAATGTGGGAACGTGGGTGTCAGAATGATCAAACTAGAGCTCACAAAATATTCAGAATGATCAACTAAGAGTGCCCGAACTGTCATTAATACCAATTTCCCTAAGTCTAAACCATAGAAAATAATGCATGGAAGCAAATAAAAGTGTCTAAGTTATAATAATATGGAACTAGGATGGATTATTACTCTAAACCACCCCTTAATACATACTTAGTACTACTTACGCAAAAAAAATCATGGAGTCCTTGGCAACAAAGTCTCAAGTCACCTCATACAACACAAAGTTTATATGTCCATAGAAACAAGGTAAGAAGGAAAAGCACATGGCAACAAAACTACCCCTAAAAATGGACATGGAGGGAAAAATATGAAAGTGAATGGTATCCATCATCATGCATCACCCACTCCAAGAACACATCTCATATAGTTGAAGGTCTTCTCTGTGAAGCACTTGGTGAAAATATCAGCAGTTTGCTCTGTAGATGGGAAATACTGCAAGGCTATCACCTGATCATGCACCAAGCTCCGAATGTAGTGCATGTGTATCTCAATTTATTTGGTCCTCTATCTCTGCACTGTATCTATGGAAATTTTTATTGGACTTTGATTATCACACCAAATGAATGTGGGTGAATCAAATGCAACTCTAAGTTCCCGAAGAATACCTTGCAACCACACAGATTGTGTAGTTACATTCACAGCTACTCTGTAGTCGACCTCTGCTTAAGAAATGGAGATGGTGTGTTGTTTATTGATTTACCATCATATGGGGCCTTTTTATATCATTAATACAAAACCTAAAGTGGAATTCTTGTCATTGGGATCACCAGTCCAATCAGAATCAGAAAATCCCACTAGTTCTAGTGGAGAACCAGCAACATAGTGCACCCCGAAGTGTCTGGTTCCTTGCACATAGTGAATGATACTCTTGGCTTCCTCAAATGGATCTCATGATGCTGCTGAATATCTCTTGATACAACACCTACAACATATGCTAAATGAGGTCAAGAATGAGTAAGATACAACAAACTCTCGACTAGTTGTCTATACAACGAGTTGTCCACCAATGGAGAGTCACCAACTTCACCTAGTTTGATACCAGAAAGGAATGGGCACTTGGCTTCATTACATTAATCCATATTAAAAATCATTAACAGGTCTGAGGCATACGTTTTTTGGATGACCTTGATTCCTCTTTCATATTGCTCAATTTCCAAACCAAGAAATTGCCTCAATAATCCACGATCAGTCATTGAAAATTCAGTGTGCGAAAAGACTTTGATTGACCCAATTTATTTTATGTAGCTACCTGTAATAAAATATCATCAACATAGAGTAAAATTACTTGCAATACATCACCAACATGCTGAAAATAAACATTAGGATCATATTTTCATCTTTCAAAGCCAAGTGATAGCAGAAAATTGTCCATCTTGGCATACCAAGCCATTGGGGCTTGGTTGAGGCCATGGAGTGACTTCTTTAACCTACATACAAGAGAAGGATCCTCTTGGAAACCTTCAGGTTATTGCATATATATCTCTTCTTTTAGCTAACCATGGAGAAATTTAGTTTTGACATCCATGTGGTGAACCTCCTAGCGCTTGCTTGCAGCAATGTCTAAAACTAGCCTGATAGAGTCCATCTTTGCAACCTATGCAAATGTATCTGTATATTCCAATACTTGGAATTGAGAGAATCATTTGGAAACCAAACTAGAATTATAATTTATATAATACCCATCAGAAACAACTTTTTTCCTATAGACCCATTTGCATTGCACCTAGCTTCCTCTTAGGAGAGAAAGGAACCAATTCCCAAGTCTCATTTTTCTGTAGAGAGTTGAACTATTCTTGCATGGTTGTTTTCCATATTGGGCCATGAGATGATTCCTGATATGATTTTGGATCAGATCCAACCATAATGAAGCATTTATCATCAAGAACGACTTCACTTGCAAAAGAAGTAGTGTGGAATTGTGATATAGTCTTCCTAGGATCTAGTGGATTGCCAACTAAATCCCTAACAACGTCTATGGTTTTCTCATCCCATTTGGGCCTAATGGGTGAGCCATGACCATAATCATCAGCTTCATCCATATTAGAATCAGAAATATCAAAAATATCAGAAAAATATTCATCACTTACATTATATTGTGGTGGAGGGGATGAGCATTCCCTTGGTGCTAGTTCACGATATGGAATGACCTCTTCTTCGAATTGCACACTTCTTTCTATGAAAGTATTTTGATTTGAAGGATAAAATATATTGCAGCCATTTTATCTTCACCATATCCCACCATGATTTACTCCTTGCTCTGTGGCTGCAAATATTTTCTCTTTTCCGAAGGAATTCTAGCCCAATCCCTTGAGCCAAAAATCCTGAAATGTGAAATATTGGGCTTGTGACCAAACCAAGCCTCATATGGTGTTTTTCCATCTACTGATTTGTGAAGAGCCCTGTTTTGATGTATGAAACACAGTTAATGGCTTCAGCCCAAATCTTACGATCCAAATCCTTGGATTCAATCTTATAGGTTGCCATCTCCTTGACCGCCCTATTTTTCCACTCTGCCACACCATTTTGTTGTGGTGTGTAGGGGACCGAATGCTACATTTGGATGCCACATTATTCATAGAGGTACTAAAAAATATTGTTCACATACTCTTTACCATTATCAGTCCAAAGGAATTTGATCTTGTTCCCACATTGATTCTCAACCAGGGCTTTCCAAACCTTAAGAGTCTCAAAACCTCCAGATTTGAGTTTGAGAAAGTAAGCCCAACAAAACCTTGAGAAACCATCTATGAAGGTCAAAACATACCTTAATACTCCATAAGAGGATGTGGGAAGAGGCCCAAAAAGATCTGAATACACTAATCCAAGAACTTGAGTAGCTCTCTTTTATTTCCCTTTCTCATAGCTGCACTCAGGATGTTTTCCCACCACACAACCAATGCATGCACAGTTGGAGGTCTTGATAGGAGGAATCCCTTCCACCATGCCTTCTTTGCTCAATTCTTGGAGGTATGTGTATTTCATATGACAAAATATCAACTTGTTAGTTTCACGGGCATGAGACAGGAGCACTTTCCCTCTAGAGTAGGGAAGGAAATAAGATAATGTGTACATCCTTGCTTGATGATCAACAAATCCCAATGCCACCACCTTGTTGGTAGATATTTCAGCTATATCCATTGTGTCTGGATTAAATGTTACTCTCTTGGATTCACTAGTGTGGGTCATTTGGTACACTAAGAGTAAGTTCACTACCAAATCTAGAACAAACAGAACACTATTGAAATACCCATATTCAAGATGTATTCTTCCAATCCCTTGGCTTGGATATCTAAATCATCACCCATTCAAACAATTGGGCTACTGTCTAAAAATGTGGATGTGAAGAAATATTTGACAGATTCCATGTGCCTTGATTCTCTTGAATCAATGATGAAGGATGAAGAATCTGAAGAACCAACAACCAATGCATGGCACATCTCTTTGTTGTCTGAGCTTGAACCTCCATCCTTCTTCCTTGCACCCTCTGGTACTGGGATGTTGTTCTTCTCCAACAACTGTGCCATAATTTCTATGGTTTTCTTCATGAATGCACTCTCTATATGGGATCCCTTGTGGAAGTAGGTGCATTTGGTCTTCTCCTTGTTCTTATTTTCTTTATCCTTGCAAGGATTCAAACCTCCATTAGGAAATTTGGGTATGTCTTGCTTCTTATTGTGATGGTGCTTCGAATCCTTAGATTTCTTCTTTCCTTCAGATGGATTCAAAACCCCTGTAGCAAGAGCTTGTTCTTTACTGGATTTGATGGTACCCATCTGCACTAGCTTGTCTTGCTCTTGGGTCAATGACTCCATGAAGCTAGCTAGTGATGGCATTTTCTAGTTTTGAGTTGTGAGATTGCTTGATTGAAATGTGCTTACAAACATAGAGTACTCAGGACCTAGCTTCGAATGTATGGAAAATATGATTTGTTCATACTTTTTTTCTATGCCACATTGCTTGAGCTGAAGCACCAATGATTTAAATTTGGTGAAGAGATCCTGGATTGTCTTATAATGCATTGGGCTCAAGGAGATGAGCGCATTTTTGAGCTGGTGACCTCTCATCTCATCATTCTTCCAAACAGAGCTTCAAGCCTCGGCCATACTTTCTTTAGGGTAGCTAGAATGTCAACATGAAAGGGAAAGTCTCTCAAAATGATGAGACAAAGTATTCCAAATGCTTCATCAAGTCTATTGAAAAACTTTGATTTCTCAACTACGAAATTTGGTTTGACCTCTGTCCCCATGGTGACCCTGTACAGGCCTTTCGACCTTAGCTGAAACACCATTTGGCCTTCCACTTGAAGGATTTGAATGGTATTAACAAAACATGGGTCTGCTCCATCTTTGCTTACGCTCTTGGTGACAAATTGTTGAATGTACCTGCAATGAAAACTCACAAATATATCTATAGAATCCCTCTAACAGCAAATAAAACACACTTGAATGAATTTGTAGCTCCAAATAGCTCTGATACCATGTGATAATTGATTCACAACTGGATCTAGGAGCCAAATAAAAACTCATACTTCGCTATGGTTCATAAAACATGCACAAACTTACTGAAAGAATGAAATTTACATACACACATGAAGTCAATATGGATATTATTAAGAATTTTCAACATTTAACTATGTCTAGAACTGATATATAATACAATAGGGAAACACGGTGAGGCCTTGGAGGCCATGTGAATGCATACATCTAGAAGCACAAGATTTGACCCTCAAACCCCCTTAGGTGGACTAATGAGCCTCCTAATAATCCAAAATGGTCACAAATACATGTGTGAACATGGGAATGGAATTATGGAACATCAATGAAGTTATGACAGGTGTGGGTGAACACATGGGTGAGTGGGAGTAGCTCTAGGTGAGTAATAAATGCCCAAAATAGTCCAAGAACACCTAAACCAAGCACTAGCGCCTCAAGTTGGACCAAATCCCTGAAATTGGGGAAGGGGAGCACATTCCTAGTTGACTGCAATCAATGTGGGTTCTTGAAAGTTAGAATGATCAACCTGGAGCACATCAACTATGCAAAATGATCAACTAGGAGTGCCTCAACTATCATAAATGCCAATTTCCCTACGTATAAACCTTAGAAAATACTGCTCGGAAGAAAATAAAAGTTTCTAAGGTCTAAGACTATGGTACTAGGATGGATTATTACTCTAACAGAGATCCAATCAACTCTTCTAGGGTGAACCGAGACAAATCTTTTTCCCCTTCTATGGTAGTCACTACCATAACAAAATTCTTGGTGAGACACCTAAGAATATTTTGAATAACTATCTTCTATTCTAGAGGTTCACCATAGGTTTGAAATTGGGTCACAATGCCACAAACCCTAGTCATAAACAGATCTACAGTTTATGACTCTTTCATCTTCAAACTTTCAAATTGAAGTCATAGGGTTGTAGTCTTACCATTTTTACTCGATATGTTCCTTTGTAGGCAGATGCAAGCCAATTCCAAGCTTGATATGTGCTGGTATCTCCTAAGATCCACGAGAAAATTGAATCCTTGATGCAGCTTTGGATCATCCATGTGGCTGTGAGATTTTAGTCTCGGTGAGATTCTACAACACTCTTCTGGGCATTATTCGTTGTGGCCAAAGCATTTGTATCTGGTTCTTTGAACTTAGTTTCAACCATATCCCAAGAATTGTTGAGTTGGAGAAACATCTTCATCTGGATATACCGAAACTCATAGTTGGCCTCGGTCAGAACGAGTCCAGATATTGGCTTCTATGTGCTGGTACTAGCCATGCTAGTATGACTATAAAAAAAATCTCCCCCCCCCCCTTTTTTTTAATTTGACAAAATCGAGCACCGCTCCTTGTACACTTGCAAAGGGTAGTGGGGTGGTGTGGTACTAAGTTTTTTTTAAGTCTCGATAGTTCACCGTGTGTTATCACTCTAGGAAAATCCTCTAGGTTGCAGCTTGAGGATGCCTGGTAACTTAAATGTTTTTATGGTTTTTTCTAACTGGATCAAGTTAGGTGACCTACAGGACCTCACACTCTCAAGACATGCATGAAACTCAATCAAGGATAAGGCTTATAACTACCACTGTTCATAGGTTTGATAATATGGTGCAGAGATGGAGAACTTATCATGCTGATGGATTCATACATAAAATAGTTATATATAAATGACTAATCATAACAAGGAAAGTACTTGTAATTCAAATCATCAACATGCAGATAGGATGACAGCTATCAGACATCAAATAACATGAATAAACCTAAACAACACATTCAAGCATAAGCACATAATAGACAAGAAATGGAAGCTGAACATATGATAGCAAAAGAGCTTATATTAGGTCATGCGCAATATGAGGAGCTTGATAATAGTAATGGTATACAGGTCCCCGAAGTCAAACATTTTTTATAACATAAGTCTTAGGCTTTATAGCCTTTACAAAATATTTAGATCTTGAAAAATTGGATCTGATTTACTAAAAATAGACAAAATAATTGTTTTTTGCAGAATTTGGTCAAAAAACCCTAATTTAACTACTAGTCTATCTAACTGTAAAACTCGTTCACTGTTTGAACCTTTTGATGACTGCAGTGAGTACTCAGGATAAATTTGTAACTAGTCTTCTGCTAGATAAGTCATTGTTTGCTAAAATAGGTAGGGTTTGTGACCCTTTCTTCCTTGATGTAACTGCAAAACTGGAGCATAAGGATTCTCTGATGGTGTTATTCAGTGCCTTTCATCTTTACACTTCATCCCTGAGCTAGTTATGTTCTCCCAAAACTGGTCTTTTGTGCCAAGATTTGATTCTGTTCCTTTCTTTTCTTTCGGTGGTTAAGGAATCAAAATACCAGCTCTATTAGCTACTGAAAGTGCTGCTTTCGGTGTCTAATGAACCACTTCAGCATCTGCCTAAGCCACTAAAAGCCCTTTTTTTGGCAAAATTTTAAACAACCTCCCAAATTACACCTTTCAATTTTGTTGCTTACCTTCTGACCTTTCTTTAGTTTTCTCAATGTTTGGAAGATCAGCAGTAGCCTGGATTGATTCTGGATTCTGAAGGCTTACTGCTGCTTCAACTAGGGTTTCTAGTCAAAATGAGTGCTAGGGTTTGGTCTAGAATTCTTCACCTGCGGCCTCAGAAGCCTGATCATCCTGTACAACCTGGTGTTGTCCTTCATCTATCTTAGGTTTCTTCTTTTCAGTAAGATATACATTCCTCTCATCTCCAGGAAAGAATTGTGCAACTCCTTATTCCTCTTAGTCAACATGGCATTATTCGTTTTTATCTCTCTTTCTAAAAATTCCAGATCATACACTTGTCTCAGCAACTGGTTTACTTTCTGTGCCCTGGTCTTGCTAGAGGAAGCTTTTTCCACTGGTTCATCCTGATATTTTGGTGTGGGTGATGGAAGTTCTTCATTTTTTGCTACCACTTGCTTTGTTAGGTCAGCACCTTCCTCCCTTTCTTCTTCTAAATCTGAGTAGTGCAGGTTCAAACTGTTTTCACTATATGTTGTGATTTCCTTTCCCTTTTCACTAAATTCTAGGTTTCTTTTAGCCTTCTTGGTTTTAGAAGGGGAAGAAGGTTGCTCTACTGTTGCTGGTGAAATAGCCCTTATTTTCCTCTTTCCACTCCTGGGGGTGGTGGACTTCTTCGAAGGAGACTTTCCCTTCTCTTTTGGTTGTAGGCATGTTTCAAAACCATTCCAAAACAAAAATGTGTCCATGCCATATTTCTCCTCTTCAACAATCCTTGGATAAGGAGTTGTATAAGGCCATGGTGAGACAATCTTCTAGCAATCTTAGTTGGCTGAGCCTTCACCTGGTGTGCATTTTTTCCAGGCTCCTGTGTAAGTAGAAAGGTAAATTCAGAGGGCTCTTTCCTGTAAAATGGTTCATTAGTTTGAAATTATATGTCATTGTCATGTTGTATCTACCTTCACAAGTTATATATACCACAATGGCTTTCAGTAATTGCTGACACCTCTCTTCTAGCCAGGTGGAATATGGAACACTTTTCTTCCACACCGCCTCTCTGTGTTCGGGCTTTAAATAGGATCTGAACTCCACATCCTTAGTAATGGTGGTTTTAAACCACTTCTCCCCAGTTCTTGTGAGTTCAGTCACCTCTGCAATTAGGGTTTCATCCACCATTAACTCCTCCTTACCTATCAGTGCCTTGGAGCCATTGAAAGAGAGGGAAAATGCTTCAGCAACCTGCTGGTGTGAACCTTGAATTTTCTCACAAAATGTGTAGCAGCCTGAATCTTTGAAGAACTGGCAGAATTTTGGATGTGCTTCCAGCTAGCTGATGTCTCATAGTTCTTACCTGAGAGCAGGGCCTCCTTTCTTCATTTCTGAATTGTGCTCCTGAGTGCCTGCAAAAATTGAATTCAAATTCTATGGAAGAGGTTAGTAGGCTAATTTTCAGAGGTATCCTCGAGTAGTAAGGATGCATGTAATCGAAGGTGGAGTGTATTGGAGGTAGGGCACTGATTCTGAGGGTTTAACTACTTAGTAAGTGATTGAGTGAGAGGACGATAGGTTTTGGTGATATCTTCAAGACAGCTTGCCCAGTAATCATTTTTTAATTTGAACTTGGTATTTAGTGGAGATTTTCTGCAGTCGTGGGACAGATGGAGGGTATATTAGGGTTTTGATTCCCATCGGTCAGGTCAGATCAATAACGACCTCTTCAATCATCAAATTATGCCTTAATGCACTTTCCCCATCATTTTGGTGGTTTACTTTGCCAAATTATGACCTGTCTTGTTCTGACGATTATTGATTTGATGGACAGTTAATCGTTTCCTCTTTCGGCCTTTTCGATGGTTAAGAGCACCTAGGGTTTTGTCTGCTAGCTACCGAAAGCCGAGCTTTTAGTGGCTAATGAACCGTCGACATGTTCACCCAAGCCACCGAAAGACACCCTTTCCAAAATTGTATTTTATTGGCTTTCGGTGGTTAATGTCCTCCTGCAATTGCTCACTAAGCTGCCGAAACCAAAGCTTTTCGGTGGCTAATGAGCACCTGAGAATCTTGCCTAAGCCACCAAAAATCATTTTCCCATATTTTTAACAAATAACGTCATGAGCCAGCTTTCTGTGGATAATCATGGTCCTGCGTTAAACTGTTAGTTACCGAAATCAAAGACTTTCGATGGCTAATGAGCTGTTGAAAAGCTCGCCTAAGCCACCTAAAGCTACAACTTTTAATTTTATCACATAACAGAACATCAGAGATCCTCATTTTGTTAGCCACCCTAATATCCTTCATAATATGACTTGAAATATTCATCTTATCAAAGAATAAATCATCTGAGTGAACTTATTGAAAACTAAATTTATTTTGGGAGATAACACCGTGCTTTCCCAATTTGAGCAGAGCAGTGGTACCACATGTTGTCTCTACAAAATAGGTGGTGACACCACACTTTCACTATGTGAAAAGCGCGGTGGCCTTTGTGGTAACGCACTTCCTGAAAGGAAATAATGTGATGGCACTTCAACGTTTAAACTATGGTGCACGCTTTCAAAAAAAATGCATTCATGGTTTTGTTTTTCAATACCAGCTAGTATGCCACAATGCATGCGCACTTTATTTAACAAAGTCTTTTGTCTTTCAATATGGGTTGGTATGCCACAATTCAGTTAAGTGGATGTGGAATACTAGCTGTGTACTCACCTCCATGTTTTTGCCACTATTCAGACTATCAATCACCCGTTTCAAATCAGTGTTCAAATGTGTGACGGATCTGGGATGGGTTTACACCAGATGCAATGGTCAGTTAATAATTCACCGAGGACAATGCAGATCCAAATGAGAGGATGGGAATGGATCACCACAAGCTTGCAACTGAGCTTGTCCCTGTTGTGTTCCAATTTCACCACTTCTTTCGAGTGTGCATGATTTCCACTTTGTGAAAAGGATTACCGAGATAAGGATCATGTCGTCAGTTCTAACACCATGTTAAAGAAAACCAGCAAAGCAGAAAGAGGACAATGACACAATGGGAATATTGATTGCCTTCTCATTATTAAGAACCAACTTATATAGGAATACATCATAACAATACTATGCGTGAATACCATAGGTCACAAAATATTATGGGTCACTCAACTAACTAACTAACTCACAGTGAGATTACATTCTTCAACATCTCAAAGCCAAAAAAAAGTACTTTATTCTTACTCAAACAATATTATTGGATCACCATAATGGATATCTAACTTTTAGATGTACTTTTAATATTATTATGCATATGATATTGCTGGATAGCCATCTAGGTAAAAATCCAACAATAGCTCAAGTACTTTGTGAGCGAGGATCCACAACTCAGGTATCGACACCCTGAACCCACCATTTTGATATTATTTTAAAAGATATAACTTCATCAATTTTTTCCACAATTCCAATATCGAGGCTTTTTAAGTATAGTTAAATGAGATTTGTGTTGCAAAAGTAACCACCTAATGATTTGACCATTTCAAACCGGTTTATTCATTAAATATATAATTATGGAATAATCAATATGCACATGGATAACCAGTTAAATAGTGTAAAAATTTATTGAGAACATTACTACAACTTGTTATTTTTATGTCACAATATAGTTTAGTTTTACACTGTAAAAATTTATTGAGAACATTACTACAACTCATTATTTTTATGTCATAATATAGTTTAGTTTTGCACCTAAAACTTTATTTTCAGATATACAGATGGTTGATGGATTTTACACTAGTGGAAAGCATTTACACGTAATAACCCCGTCGAGAAGTCATTTGTGCAAAGCATGAAGTGGTTATGCTACATAAGAATGAACATTAGAAATGCTTATGCTACATAAGCCACCCTTCATCCTCCAATTAAATTAAAAAAAGAAAACTCTCAATCACAAGTTTTGACACAAAAGTAGAGAACATACTCTATCCTGCTATACAACAATAACAAACATAGTGAAACATAGTGAAACATAAATAGTTTCAAGTTGACGTTACTTGTTATTTGTCTCACATAATGTTATCCAAAGCGGACAAGATATGCTCTTACAAGTCATGAACTTGCCTCGCAATCTTATTTATCATTGAGATTCATTTCTTTTGAAGAAATGTGTTCTACTATCAATGATGTGCATATTACTGTGCAAATCCAATCAGTCGTTAAATGAATTTAATGAATCCGAAACCCTATAATGTCACTTCACAAACTCTCCATCAATGCTACAATGATGAAGAATACTTGAATGAACTTTGGGTTGGGTGGGAGCTATTTGTAACGTTACGTCACATTAAAACAATATGTCTAAAAAGATGAAACTTATTTATTCGACAGAATTTCCCTGAGGAGGAGATCCTATTAGATTGGAACCGTTGGATGAGAGATCCAACGGTGCCCATTTGACAGGATCCCCTCCTGAGGAAAATTCTGTTAGGTAAACAAAGCGCTCCCTTCTAAACCCAAATCGTTACAATGTACGTCCATATCCCCACGAAATCAGCATGCCACCAAGGCTTGGGCATCAATCGCTCGATCTCTTCCACCATGCATTTCAAAACACCTTCCGAGAGATTTGATGGTTTCTTGAGTATAAAACATACTTTTTTGATTAATGCAGATTGAGCTGGATGATGCTTTGAGTTCTGAGCAGGAGATCCTGTTGTCTGTGGAGCTGGAGGTATGCTTTTTTTATCAGATGTTCATTATTTTTCCTTCAAAGCCGGATTAGGATTGGGTACTAATAATTTTGCAGAATTATGTGCCCTCAAGCTACTTCTTATTTTGGCTCGAAGGCATTCGCTGGATAAAATTCAGATCTTTGGTGATTCTTAGTTAGTCATTAACTGGGCATCTGGTAAGTATCGATTATTTAATATCGAACTTGCCATGATTCTTCGGGGTGTAAATAGCATTGCTGATTGTTTTGATTCTGTTTCGTTTAGACATATCTATCAGGAACAAAATACTGCTGCAGATGGGTGATTCCATGAAGATGGGTAACACTTTTTGGCCAAATTTGGCGATGAAAACCTGATTTTTTACTCATGTGCTAGATAGAAGCCCTCAAAAC
>LPNX010123752.1:30565-61924 GCA_001517045.1 Pseudotsuga menziesii
TTCTTTGATCTGCTTCGAAGTTGCAGTGTGGTTTTCTAAGTATAAGTTTTAGAAGTAATTAATAAATAAATATCATATGAATGCCAAAATGCATGTATGATACCTCAATGGATAGAAGATTCGTTGGTGAATTTATCTGTATCAACTCCGCTCAGTTATGTGCTAGGAATGGCAGGGTGTACACCTCTGCAAGGCATAGAAAATTTTTCATTTGTTTGAATGTGGGATAAGTCTATTTTCTTAAGCCCTCGACCGAGGGTTTGTAAAGCCCTCGACCGAGAGTTTAACAAACCCTCGGTCGAGGTATTTATTAACCCTCGGTCGAGTTTTTAATACCTCGACCGAGGGTTAATAAATACCTCGACCGAGGGCTGAACAAAACCTCGATCAAGGGCTTGATAATACCTCAGTCGAGATATTAATACCTCGGTCGAGGGTTTAACAAGCCCTCGACCGAGGTGCATTTTTTTGTTTTTACCGAAATGCGCTTGCCAAAAAGTGTTACCCAGGTCCGCGGATTCACCCAGATGCATTGGCTAAAGCGGGAGGAAGGATCTTGGAAGGTTCCTAGTCTATTTTGGAACATCATCCAGATACTGAAGTGGAAACTTTTCAATTATTTTAATACAGTTTATCTCAGTGGGTCCTGGGTGAACAGCATTAGTTTTCTTTAGTGGATGGAATTGGAGGGTTAAGACATACTTTGTTGTTTTGAGAACTTTTCAGAAGCTCTTATATGATTTATATCATATGATATTTGTTTTCATGAAGCATTTTTGAAGTGATATCTTTCTAAGTGACTTTCTATCTGGAATGTGCAGTGAATGCACATATGTTTTGAACTCAGATTTTGAGTGTTTATTCAGCTAATGGAGTGGACTTACAACTGGTTTTTTTGCTATAAAAGTTGGTTATTATTAGATGAGGCTATATGTCTTTGGATATATTTCTTATATGGCTGTATGCCTTTGGTGATATGGTGTTTGACACTGGAATTTTGGTTTATATGTGCTCTTTATGGAGTATCATCATGATTGTAATTATCAGCTTGCTGGTTGGGACTTTTTGTGTTAATGGTTTTTTTATGGCCATCTGTTGAATGTAAATAAATATATTTATGACTTTTTCTTTGGAAAAAAATCAATCGTTCGAAAAATGTCTTGCTCTGCCATCCAATAGCATTAGACATAAATAAATTTTATTAAAATTATGTTAAATACAAAAAGATTGATTTCCAAACTATGCAAGAGAAAAATATTTAATTGTATTGACAATTTAATTGAGTTGTACGATTGCTATATAGTCCCATATTCCCTTGCATGGACATAACAATATATCTTTTATATAACATGGAGCTCCTAGAATATGAATTTCATTTATAGATGGTGAGTCATATGATGATTCAACAAAATAATTTTAAAAAAGTGAAAGTAATATTACATGGCAAGGCATATGATGATTAGACCAAAATAACTAAAGAAAAATGTGAAAGTAATATTATATGGCATATTTGTTAACAATCAAATTAACACTCTTGAGAATGATGGTCTAAAAACATATTTTTATTTTTGCCTGCAACATGAAGATTGGAATTTGGAACAAATTAAAAGCTTTGATATCTCATCGTACCACTACATTTGCAAAGGAAGAATTATGTAAAGATAAATGTTTCTCTAAAGAAGTCAAGATGAAGACTACTTAAAGGCCAAAACCCAGTTTCCAAAACTCATGGAGTGGAGAGACTACATGTCATATGTATTAATTGTCCTAAAATCCTGGAATTTCAAGTTAAATGCCTAAAAAACTAAGTAAAGTGGGTTTTTTTTATGAAAATAATCAAAATT
The DNA here is from genome assembly GCA_001517045.1 of Pseudotsuga menziesii. Taxonomy (NCBI): domain Eukaryota; kingdom Viridiplantae; phylum Streptophyta; class Pinopsida; order Pinales; family Pinaceae; genus Pseudotsuga; species Pseudotsuga menziesii. The sequence continues at coordinate 32,410 of LPNX010123752.1, forward strand.
CATTAGAAAGATTAATTTCACATTTATGTTTAGTAATTGGGTGCACAAATACCAATGTTATATAAGAAAGGCATATGAGGTGAAGTAAGGGATATAAAAATAAAAGCAAAGGCAAGCTGAAAGATTTGAAGGCTAGAAGAATTATTTTCCACATCAAGCTCTTCGTGATCAAAGGCATGGATGGAAAAGGATGTTTAAAGCAAAGGAGAAGGGACTTAGGTCCACATTTGGATTGCAAGCACTCTCTTCTTATTTTCAATATGATGCATTTCTAGTTCCCCCTCAATTTTGAGTTTTAATTTGTGTTAAATCTAGCTTTGAATTCAAGATTTGGTAGATAGATTTCAATTTTTTCAAAGTTTTCAAGTTCATAGAGGTAGAGCTAGAGGTAAGGAACTAGCAATCAAGCTTCTAAATGATTCATAAAGGTCATGGATGCTCAAGCAAGAGGACCTACTACAAGTGGCATGCTTTAAGAGGTTCTTTCATTTCTTCCCCTCTTCTTGTTGTTAGGGATAATATACCTTATGGATATGGGTTTAAAGGCCACCAACTTACTAATTGTTCTACTTGCAGAAAACTAGAGTTTTACAAGCATAAATTAGAGAATGAGAGAAATGGAACATGTATCTTGTTTCTGACAGTTGATCCTAGCTTTCTTCTTCTCCAATGCTTGTTTTCTTCCAATCTTCAGTACCTGCAACAAATATTTTCATTTCTTCAAAATATCTTCTGTTGTTTTGCAAGATGAGTTATGAACATACAATGATTGCATTCAAAATAATAGTATACCTAGATTAACACTTATAACATTAGAAGCATATATCTAGACATTGATGGAAGTAAAACCAATTTTTATTATCATAGATTTGGAAACATTACATAACCTACTATCTGATGAAGCTCCTCTACAAACCAAGACTTGAGTCCTCTTGCTCCTCTCCTTAATGGAATCCTCTAGCATAACGTTGCCTCCAAAGTTGGTCCCCTTTACTCATACCCTTCCCTTCTTTTTATAGTTACTTATGAGGAAGGAATACGAGTCTAGGATGGTTAGTAGAGTCAAGGTGGTTGCAAAACCAACCCCAACTTTCCCTTAATTAATTATCTTTTTATTTTAAACCATTCGCGATGGAATTTGTGTGTTTGTATGGAGAAAATCACAAGTGACTTGCAAGTTTCTTTAAGGATGTTAGTTTTTCTTTAGATATGATTAGTTTATGTAGTATCTTTATCTAAAAGAATAACAAGTACAACAAGATGGATAAGATATAAAAGATACACGAGACACATAATTTTATTTGGGAAACCATAAAGGAGAAAAATGCATGAACTTCCTCAGAATAGTAAGATGATCAAACCCAGTAATAAGAAGTATTCAACAACTATCTATCTCTCTCTCTCTCATGCAAACTTGAGAGTGTGAGGTGTGTATAAATGAGGGAGAGAGCCTCTCTATTATACCCTTTAAGTGACTTACCAAACATAAGACTGGGTCCCACAGGTCTTCCCTAACAGGGCTGACTTCTCCCAAAGAGACTCCAAATACACATTACATGATGTTACACATGGGAATATTGCTCCAACTTACAACAAAGGTTGTACCTCAAGGTCTATACACAATTAAGACATCCCAAAAGGAGGTAAACACATCTCCAATGGGGGTATGACAACATACAATGATAATACACACAATAATCTCTTTCTAAGTTACAAATACATCAACACTCCCTCTTAACTAGGAAGGTATTCTCTCTCTTATATAGTCATCAACACATCTGGTCAAGTCTTCAACAATGAATCATCATCACAGAGTCATAGAGTCATAATCATAGCTACTTCCATCACCATATTCTTATCGATCATCAAAGGGTACTATCTTTCATCGTAAGTTTCTACAGAGCCAACCCTCTCTCGGTAGGGTGTAGGACTAGTCCTCATCTAGGTATTCATCACATCTCAAGCAATCCATCTCGTAGGAAAGGTTAAGGACCTTCTTTATATTTCCACGACAATAACATGTGTCTCCTACCTTCATCTTGTCGTATCCAAATAATCTCTTTTGTCCTGCAACAAACAAAACAAAGAACAAAGCTTTAGATGTAGACCACGTGTGTTATTTCACCATAGGAGTAAGCGAGGATATTTTCATGTCATTAAGGAAACCTACAACTTCTACTATGCGAGAATCGCCTAGTAGCACACTTTCTGCATTACATCTCTACACAATCAACCTGCGTTCTACCAGTAAAGGGAGAACTGCCTAGGTGCATCTCTTGTGCTTCATGACCTTATCATCTCAACATGGGAACACATATATAGATATATATGTAAGGACTGATTACGAACAAAAAACTTGCTACATCAGGACCTTTTACGTTCCAATTCAACCTAGAGGACTTGTTACATTTGAACAACCTACATCCAAGATATTTTAGGTTTAGACAACCTTCGGGGCATATTACATTTGAGTAACCTACGAACCACGTCACGACTCTTTTTACACTCAGACAACCCACATGACTTATTAAATTTGACTAACCTATGTACCACACTAGGGCTCATATTTACACTCGAATAAGCTTTCAAAGGACTGATTACGTCCAAGGATAACCTGTGAGCTTTTCCAGGACTGATTACATCCGAGGACAACCTACATAACTGATTAAGTTCGAGCATCCTGCTTCACCAAGATTTTTCCCGCTCATACAACCTGTCTCATTTCCCATGTGAGATATTATGCATCAGCTATTTCTATCATAGAAAAACATCAGGGCTTATTACATCCAAGGATAACCTATGAGCTTCGCTAGGACTTATACAAGGATAACCTATAGGGTTGATTACATATGAGAAACCTACGATCTTCGCTAGGATGTTACCCTAAGACAACTTGTCTCTCTAGTTATGCTAGAACAAATCACTCCCTCTTTCGAGGGGTATCGATCTGGATCACACCATGTATTTCTTTGAAGTACTCAAACTTCACTCTAGCTAGAGGCTTGGTCAACACATAAGATATCTACTCCTCCTTTTCCACGTACTAGTGCTTCACTGCTCTTATCTGCACCATATACCTGATATAGTGGAACTTGATCTCGATGTGCTTCTACTTGTCATGGAACATTGGGTTTTCTGACAAATTCACGCAACTTTGATTCTCGTAGAAGACACAAGTCACATCCAACTAGAGATCAAACAATTGAGACAATATATTTCATATCCATTCTACCTGGCAACTAGCCGAGCAAGTAGAAACATACTCTTCCTCAGTTGTACTCAGAGTTGCACATGATTGCTTCCTGTTGAACCAAGATATCATGCTAGATCCCAAACTAAAGCAACAACCTGAGGTTCTCTTCCTCTCAGTGGCGCTACCTGTCCAATACGAATAAACATAACCATGTAGGTTAATATTCCGATTCACATCATATTTGAGCCCATAATCCACGATACCTTTTAGTTACCTTAGAACATGCTTTGCAACTATCAGGTGAATATGTCTCAGATCCGTTAGGAGTTGGCTCAAGGTGTTCATCGCAAAGAATATGTCTGGTCTCGTACTCGTCGGATACATCAATGAGCCAATCATCTGACGATACATCATGGCATCCACTGAATTAGATCAAGCATCACTTAGAAGCTTCAAGTTAGATGTCATAGGTGTGGCTATTTCCTTATAGTCCAACATTCTGAATCTCTTCAGAATCCCCATTGCATACTTTACTTGACCAAGGAAAATCCCACCTACACTCTACCACACCTCCATGCCTAGGAAGTAGTGCATGATACCTAGGTCTTTCATATCAAAATCTATAGAAATTCTTCTCCTTTCATCTTTAATGAGTTCCTCATCACCTATCAGAAACAAGTCATCAATATATAGAAGGGATATCACTAGTCTTTCGTCTTCCACCTTGAAGTAGAGGTTGGAATCCACTTACTCTTGGTAAATCCCAAGCTCATCAGAAAGTTATCCATCCCGTCGTACCATGTACTTGGTGCTTGTTTCAATCCATACAAGGCCTTCTTCAATTTGCACACATGGGTGTTCCTGTCATGTGTCTCAAATCCCAGTGGTTCTTCCATGTACACTTCCTCCTCAACTACACCATTCAATAAAGTTGTCTTGACATCTATCCAGTGTATTTTACATTTCATAATTGTTTCCAATGCAAGTATGGTCCTAATGGAAGTGTACCTTTCCATGGGTGCAAATGTCTCTTCGTAGCCTATGCCTTCTTTTTGTGATAAGCCTCGTGCTATGAACCTTGCCTTTTATTTCTCAATGATGCCATATGCAACATGCTTGATATTTTATATTCACTTTGAATTCACGACAAACTTATTCTACGGTCTCATAACTATCTCCCAGACATCATTCTTCGTGATCGACTGATATTCCTTGATCATAGCATCCTTCCATTCTTTATTTTCTGTAGGATCTTCATAGGTGGAAGGTTCTTTGTCAATGATGTCACACAACAGGGACACGTAGCTATTTTAGGTATTTTGCCTCTTTCTCTCTCTATGTATTCCTTCTAGAGTGCCATACCTTTCAGTTTCTTATATGATCTCTTATGCCCATGCTGGTTTCCTCTTGTGGGAGTCCTTCTCGAGGATTGTCTCTACCAGTTCTTTTGGTTCCATCATGTCATGATCTTCAGGTTCTTCTAGAATTGCTTCTCCAATTTCCATATCTTGAACTCTCATCTCTTCAAGTTCCTCTACTTCTTTGATAAGTTCCCCCCTAGATATGAAGTATGCCGAGTCTTCATCAAAGGTTACATATCTACTGATGTCGATATTCTTGAATCCTGGGAAGTATATTCGATAGGCCTTTGATGTATCATTGTATCCTACAAATATACCCATCCACCCAGAAGGATCTAGCTTGGTCCTTTTCTTTTTTGGTATTTGTATGTACACTGGGAAACCAAATATTCTCAGATGAGTGACTTTTGGTTTCTCTCCTGAGAAAAAATCTTTAGGAGTCTTGTTGTCAAGTGCTTGATGAGGAATACGGTTCTGTACATACATAGTTGTGTTTGTTGCTTCCGCCCAAAGGTGCATAAGAAGATCTTGGTCATGCAACATTGCTCTTGTTGCTTCCTTGATGGTTCAGTTCTTTCATTCCGCAACCCCATTCTGCTGAGGATTGTATGGAGTTCTCAACTCCCTTTTAATCCCATAATCTTTGCATAGTTCCTTGAATTCATCTAATGTGAATTCTCCACCATTATATGACCGTATAATCTTGATATTCCTATCAGTCTAGTTCTTTATCAAGGATTTATATTCCTTGAACTTACTGATAACTTCATTTTTCCTTTCAATAAATATATCCGAGTATTACATGATAAATCCTCTATAAAGGAAACATAGTACACATGCATGCTTAATGAGCTAGAAGACATGGGTCCACATACATCTGAGTGTACTATTTCCAGTATTCCTTTGGCCTTTCTCTCACTACTAGGAAATGTCTTCTTCACATTATTTTCTTGTGCACATCCTTTGTAGATTCCTTCATGATTTTCCTGGATATCTAGAAATCCTGATACTTCTTTGCTTTCCATCAATAGTTCTCTATAGTGCACATGTGCAATCCTTCTGTACCACAGTTCACTTGGTTCAATTGACTCATGAACCAGTACTTGTTTAGGGTGTCCCTTTATCTTGTACAATCGACTTCTTCTCCAATCACTATTACGTCCTCTATTGTCTTTCCTCTAGGCCACATTAGAACTTGGCCATCAACAAATGAAACCCTAATTCCCTTTTCATCTAGTGCGAAGATGGAGAGAAGATTCTTCTTCAATCCTGGAATATATAGCACATCCTTCATCTTTAAGGATTTCTTGGAGTCAATCTTGTATGAATATCCCTTGTATCCTGTCATGTGTTTAGAAGCTCCACTATCCATAAGCCAATCATTGCTTCCATGTGAGATAGTTCTAGTAAGTGCTACAGTTAGATCATACTCTTCATCCGAATCATCCTTCTCTCATATGAATATTTTGTTTGTTGGTTCATCATCTTCGAAATTATGAGCATGGTTTCTCTTTTTACTTATGGGACAATCTCTTGCAGAATGTCCCTTTTCATCACAAGTGTAGCCTTTGAACATTTGAAATATCTCTTTTGGTCTTCTTTTGTTTATATTGTCCTTCTTCTTGTTCTAATGAAAGTTCTCCTTCTCCTTCTTCTTGAAGTTCTTCCTGGTGTCAACTGTGAGAGATTGATCTTCAGTTTCTCCCATATTCTCTTCTCTTGTCACGAGTCAAGCTTCTTCTTGTGCACATTCTTCTTGGAGTCTACTAAAAGAGATCAACCTCCTTCATGCACAAATCCCTTGAATGAATGAGTCCCATGATCTAGGGAGACCATTCAAGGTAGTCATTACAATTTCTTCTTATTCGACATTCTCTTCAAATTCTTCAATTCTATCATTGATTTGAGTAACCCTTGTGAAGTAAGACTATATAGTCTCAGAGTTCTATATCTTCACATTCTTCAACTGGTTCCTCAAAGTAATCTTCTGGTTGATGTTCTTTCCTTCGAACATCTTTGTCAAAGCATCATATACTTGCTTCAGTGTCTTGAATGAAGACACATGGGGGATGAGGTGATTCTTAATGGAATCTGCAATGATTCTCTTGGCCTTAGCCATGCTTCTCTTATGAGCAGCCTTAGCCTCATCTCCCTCTGGTTCTAGAACTTCTTTAGTTATTTCATATGACCCACATTAAAAGAAGCATACGTAATTTAAGGCCTCCAATTTCTGGACCAAATGCAGATTAGTAGAATAGCCAACAATTCTAATTATATGTACAATCCAACCGATCATGAGTTTACATACTACTAATGGGGATAATGTTGGTTATTTCAACATCAATAAATGTTTATGAGTTGCAAATTTTTTAGCTAGTAGACACCAATAGTTTTATTTCAATTCATGCAATAATGTACTTTGTTTTTCATTTTATTTGTATTTAAATTGAAAATGTGCGTGTTCTTGTGTTTAAATTTCTTTATCCAATTACTTTGTACCATTGAAAACTTTCATCAATTTGTTGTACAAAAAAACTTATCTATAAATTTTTTGAAAGGAAAATTGACATTCTATTAATTTATGAGAATATAAATTGACGAGAAATAAAAATATTGGAACGTCATGAATTTTTTGTTTGATGACAAGGGAGAACATTAAATTTCAACACTAGTATAAATTCACACTCTATAAACTTGTATGAATTCAAGCTAAAGAACAAGAGTAAATATCAAATTTCAGCAATGCTGGACAAGACTTTTAAATGGAAAATTACGATTTACAATATCTATGTAATTGACTGATTAATAACAAATCTTAAATTCTTGAACAACATGTGAAGCTCACATTCTACTAACTTTGTCACGACATAAATATCAATTTGCAAAAAATGTTGTAAAATTTACATTCAACCTTAATAACTAAAATACACTTTTACAAATAAGTCTCCTAACACACCATTATCTTCACTATTAAATCACAACAACTAATTTTTTCATAATAATAAATATATTTTATATTAAAAAAAATTATAATTAAACATGATAACAATGTAATATATAATAATACAATTTTAACTAATAAAATGACACAATTCTTCAATCAACTAAAATATCTTATGGCAACCTACTCTAATTACTATACTCCAATATAAAGTGTTTTAGCAATCATACTCCCATACAATTTGAAATGTCACACTATTACACGAAAAAACATTAAGAAAATAAACTAAAAATTGTACCAATTTGAGCCAATATGTGTCTCCATAGCTAAGTCCAAGTCCATTGTGCATATTTTTACTTTAAATCAACCCATAATACTCATTATCTTTGTTAATTCTACCAATGTGAACCAACATGGGTCTCCATAGCTAAGTCCATTGTACATATGTTCACTTTAAGTCAACCTATAAAACTGACAATCTTTGCCCCGAGAGGTGCTTTCTACAGTTCAAATGGAAAAGATGTGTCCTGTCTGTAAGGTGATGTGGCACATGTTGGATTAATAAAAATAATAAAAGTAAAAAGTAAAAAATAAAAAAACTTATAACATGTTGACTTATAATTAAAAAATTAAAAATATTTTACTCATATAAATATACAACCATATTAGGGAAATACTCACAATCTTACAAACGAAGTAGTAAAATTCAATTGACTTGAGTAGTAAAAAGAAAAATTGTAGGGAAAAACCAACCTTCAATAATAAATTTATTATTGGTCAAGAGCATCTCTCCTGCTCACTTTGGCACATTACAATGGAATATTACAACCATATTTATAACGTTCTTTAAATGCAAATACAACTAGCAAGAAACCACGGGCCACTAAAACCATGTGCCTTAAGCCACTTACATCTTTGGTCATTCCCAAGTCAAGGTTAACCCTAACATGTAAACGTTCATTTTTAGTTATAGAGAAAAACAAGTAATTTCTCAAAAACATTTGGATAAATGTTTAAAGTCTCCATTTGATGGTAAAATATTTTTCAAATTCCAATTTATTTTGGAAATCTAGATTTTAAAATTTTATATGGATTATTTTACTCATTAATTATTCTTAATATTCATTATTAGTTTTAAAGAAAGACAAGTAAATAAATTTTTGGAAAACTATTTGATTATATGATTACTATTGTTACTCGGCTCTTTCTTCTACTTATATTTACCCTATTTTGAAATTACTTAAGCAAGTTGGTCATTTCTCTCCCAAGTAAGAATACTTATTAGACATTTTTGTAAATTAAAAAAGGTTTGTACCCGAAGAGAAGTTGATCCCTCTCGGCACTTGGTAGAGCCATAGTTAAGATATATCTATACTGATTGTTAGATCTTCCAAAGTTAAACTAAGGACATGCCAAACTTACAAATCTTCATTATTAACCAAAGAAAAACAACTAAATAAAGAAATCCCCACTTAAAATAATGATCAAAAGAAGAGAATAAGAAAGTGAATTTTATGAAAGTGAAATTTTAATCGATCCTTGAAACATTATACAAATAGAATTTTTAATTAATATATTTTACTTTAAAAAGACATATAAATCCTTATATTAACTCACCATTAAACACTTTTCAACAATACATTTAATATAAAATATATAACATTAATATAAAACAATCTATATACTTTTAAAGCATGCTTATTAGTTAGTGATATTTTTATTTTATGTAAACTCTTTGCTCACAACTTTGAATTGACAATTTCTTTTTCCAAAAATTCGAAAACGCAAAAATTCCCACTCAGAAATGTCTTGTTACTACCATCACTTCAAACTTTCTAAAAGATTTGCATTACATTGAAACACAACCCCATTGACGTAAATAAGTCATTATTGTTTTTTATAATCATTATGATTCATTATACAACGTGTCCAACTCAAGACTTGACCATGTGGCAATGATTGCTTGTAATGAAAATACGATCTATTCATGACATAGCCAAAATATATTTACGAGCGAATTTTAGACGTGTTGTGTGATATAGATTTATTAACCAACTAGAATTGCACCTACACATTATAATGAATTCTAAAGTACTTTGCACAACATCTTTCACTTCCTTTTTCACCAATTCTATACACAAAGGTTAACCTAATAAAGGTTTTAACCTAAGTGGAGGACTAAGAGGATGATTCCATACATAAAGGTTATCCTAGCTCGAAAGGTTAACCTAAGTGGAGGACTAAGAGGGATGATTCTGAAGTACTTTGTACATCATCTTTCTCTTCCTTTTTCATCGATTCTATGCAAAGGTTGACTTAAGTGGAGGAACAAAGGGATGATTCTAAAGTAGCTTGCACAACATTTTTCACTTTCTTTTTCATCAATTCTATGCAAAGGTTAACCTAAGTAAAGGCTAACTTAAGTGGAGGACTAGGGGGTGATTCTAAACTACTATGCACAACATCCTTTACTTCCTTTTTCACCAATTCTATACTAACTTAAGTGGAGGATTAAGGGAATGATTCTAAAGTACCTTACACAACATTCCTCAGTTCCTTTTTCACCAATTCTATGCAAAGGTTAACTTATGTGGACGACTAAGGAGATGATTCTAAAGTACTCTGCACAACGTCCTTTATTTCATTTTTCACTAATTTTATGCAAAGGTTAATCTAAATGGAGGACTAAGGGAAATCAATATCGTTAAATAAGAGTACACCATCATTTACTTCCTTTTTCACCAATTCTATATTAACTTAAGTGGAGGACTAAGGGAATGATTCTAAAGTACCCTACACAACATTCCTCACTTCCCTTTTCACCAATTCTATGTGAAGGTTAACTTATGTGGACAACTAAGGGGATGATTCTAAAGTACTCTGTACAACATCCTTTCCTTCATTTTTCACTAATTCTATGCAAAGGTTAACCTAAATGGAGGACTAAAGGAAATCAATCTCGTTAAATAAGAGTAGGAAAACACACATCTTTCAAGAGGAGGGTTTTGCCAATTGGCATATTATTTGAAGTAGGTTGGTAAAAAAAAATTATAAAAAAATAGAAATAACAAATATAAAAGTTAGAATCACTATTACATAATCTCAATGCAATTAAAAAAAAAGATTATAGTTTACATAAAACCTAACACATTGATAAAGATTTTAATTCTTCTATATATAATCTTGGATGTAAACAAGGATTTCATCATGCTCATACAATCCATTTTTCTTATACAAATTATTAAAATTAATAACCTCTAAAGGTTAGTTTGGAATGAGAATTTCTAGAGTTGAGAGGTTATGGGCTCAATTATTTCCATTTCTTTGGGATTAGGCATTGTAATAAGTGTTGATTTTTATCAATCTTAGAAATTGGAAGATTTTTTTGATTGAATTTAAAAAAAAAAATTTATTGGAGACTCCATTAACCTTACATTATTTCATAAAGGAATTATATATATATACTTTTGAAATAATGTAGATGTTTTGGATAGCCTATATTAAATGTTTGAAATGTTACCTATGTTTTACTGGACACTCTATCCATAATCAAGAACAAAAGCTTTGAAAAATTATAATGAATAGAGAGAGCCATCTTATGGACTTTATATAGTTTGAAAGATATAAATTATTCATAATGTAATGAACAATAAATTAATAAAATATGAGATAGTAAGTAAGATTTGATAATAAAACCCATAGATTCATATTAACTTTGAATCTATCTTATGTTGAGAGGGATCAATTTCCTTAAGATGCAAATCCTTTTTAGAGTGTGAATATTTGAGGAAAAGTTTGCTTCTCAAAAGATTTGATCTCTCTCTTGGTGCATGATAGAATCACGGTTAAGATGGATTATACTGGTATTTTGTAAATCACAAATACTCTCCAACAATAAATAGCATATAGCCTTCAACATGTCTTTTACATATCTTATACATCTAAGAAATGCATATTCACTATTCGTAATTATTTTTATTAGAACTATATCTATTTATCTATCTAAATTTTAATTATAATTGACATTGTGTTTTTTTAATGAAGTTAAAATATTTTAAATTATTTAAAGCAACTATGTCAGTTATAGGTTGAGCATGGAAGGAATCACACATCTCTCCATATGGTCTATAGAAAGTTCCATTGACACAATAATAAAAGAAAAAAAGAAAAATAAAATAATGCTTTATCATGTTCGGATTTAATGAGAATTAATAACATTAAAGAAGTAAATATCATAAATTAAATAAAGGAAAATATATAATACGGAGAGTATAAAATAAATTAAAAATAAGAAAATAATATACGTGAGACTAAGTTCATAAATTAAATCTAAGAAAAGAATGGATAAAAAAATTAATTAAAAAGTTAAATCAATATAAAATAAACTTATTAGATATTGAATAAAAGGTTAATGGTGGATGGGGAATAAATATCAGAATAAGAAGAAACATAAGATATGAGTAGTAATGATAATGGAATTAAGAGAAATTGAAAATGAGGTTGAAAATTATTGATGAAGTTGTTGGATTAGAGGTTTCCAAGATTGGTTCAATTTATATCTATGTTTTTTATTAAATTTGTTGGGTTGTTTATCAATTTTGAATGCTACTTGGATAATGTGACAAGGGTAATGAGGAGTAGAAGCTAAGTTTTTTTGTGTTGAATAAATTAGGTACTTAGTGTTATGAAAGTGTTTGGAAAAGACAAATTTTAAAAAGTGATTGTGAAAGGTATCAATGATATGTTCCCTGAGACAAGTTTGAATGGATTGGCTAGTTTGACGAATATACATTTGCCACAAGATAAATGGATTTGATAGACACCTTCAAAGAGAAATGAGCTAGGATTGTTTTTAATGGTTTTGAATAATTTGTTTGTGATTTTTGTGAGGCTTAAAGGCATTTTTAAAGTATTCCTTTTGCCTAGGTCTTTAGATAATCATTCAATGATGTCATGAATGCAATAGGGAGAAATTCGGCCATAGGAAGGAGAAGAGGATTGGTTGTTCTAGAGTTTATGACGGAGAACAACACATAAATATTTATTGATTTGATAGAGAGAATAACCATTTGTTTGAAGAGATATAGTGAGGTGGGAACGTTCTTTGTTTAGGTGTTAAGGGGCATAGATTCAAATAAGTTAGAAATTAGAGTTTTGAAGATAATAGAATTTTGCGTAGGGTGATGGTGGGAATGGGCATAAAGGTTTTTGTTAGTATGAGCCTTTTTTTGAAAATCTTAATGAGTGAGGAAAGCATCAAATAGGAAAATCACAACATTAAGCATTTAATTTTCTTTAACCAAACCAAAATCTTAACTTATATTATTCACTACTCTTATTACATCATAAAAAAATCTCTCAAAATTGATAAACACCCACAATTTTAATCTAGAAGATGTATATAAATTGAGCTATTCCTTAAAACCTCCAATCCAACAACAATTTCATTGATGATTTTCAACCTAACTTCTTATTTCTCTTAGTTCCATCATCGTTAATATATTCCTATCTTATGTTTCTCCTTGTTTCTATATTTAATCCCCTTTAATCGTTTACTCAATATCCAATCTTTATTTTATATTGATTTTTATATTTAATAATTTTTTTATCTTTTTCCACATGTTTAATTTATGATATTATTATTTATTAAATTTTACCTTATCTCAAGTGTGGCAAAAGCATGGGAATCTTCATCCTAGAAGGAAAATTGATAAAAATGATTGCTCGGAGGTTAGGATTAGAAACAAATAATTAAGCTGAGGTCTTAGCTCTTTATCAAGGACGTAAAATTCTTCAACAACATGGCATACAAATTGCTATAATATTTGGATACTCTCGACTCGTCATAAAATATGCATGTACAAGCTCTTACCCACATGATATCGTACTTCAATGCATCATAATGAGAGAAAATAGGTCACTGAAAAGATGGACAATGTAAAATTTCAACATATTCTTTGTGGTCGAAATTCCAAGGCAGATAAGGTAGCTAGCCACACCACAACCATCATGGAAGGAACTATCAAGTTGGATGGGGAGGTGGACTTATGTTATCCAATACCTTAGAACTAGAACTATGATGCGAGTTTGAGGAAAGGGAAAATTAAAAATGCTATCAACCAAGGAAATTTTGAATTTGGATGAAGGGATGTGTTTGACATGTGGCAAGGCACAAGTTCCAATATCATGCATGTGGATGGTGTTGATGAGTGGAATCGACCCAAGACAACAGTAAGAGAGAATTATTGATCGTAAGTCCCAATTAAACTCAGTCACGTTTGGTGTGACACCCTCTGACTGATATGTGGGCTTGTTTACCACTAAAAGAACTAGTTTCCTATTCAAAAGTTCTTTCTCATTTGAAACTTACAAATTCTAAGTCCTATGCTAAATTTTAACAACTAATTAAATGTAAAGAAACCACTTATTAATCCTAGTTAATTTAAGTATTATTCTAATCTACCATTAGGGGAGTTTTGAGGTAAAAAATGGGCATCAAAACAAAAATTGTACCATTAAAATTCATTTTATAAGAACCGATAGGATTTAAGATGATGATTTAAACCATAAGGGTAAAATTTGTAGACAAAATGGAGGGAAAAAGAAAAAAACTACTTTTTCTTATTGTATTTTTGAAATATCTCCTTATCTATTCACCCAAATTTCGAGTTTGGTGACTCGTTGGATGCAAAATTTAATTCCGCATCCAACCCATACCCACACTACATACTTATGTGGTACCCATGGAACCCAAAAGTGAAAATTTCAATAAAAATGTATTTTAATTTAATTCTGCATCCAACCCATACCCACATTGCATACTTCTATGGTACCCATGGCACCCAAAAGTGAAAATTTCAATAAAAACGTATTTTAATATTAAAATACGTTTTTATTGAAATTTTCACTTTTGGGTGTCACGGCCCCGTTTTTCAGCACACTAAGTACTAGCGCATCGGGACAAGGTGGTGTGGACAGTTCGGCAAGGTGTTGTGCTTCCACTTAGAAAACGACAAAGTGCCCACACTCACCACCGGCTGAACCGGGAGTGTGCCGCGTGTTGGCAAAGTAAACGACAAAACGAGCACTTCGACAAGAGTATCGACGGGCGCTCTGGTATGGGCAGCGACGGGCGCTCTGGCATGGGTAGCGATGGGTGCTCTAGAAAGGGCAACAATGTGCGCTCCAGCATGGGTAGCAACGAGTGCTCTAGCAAGGGAAATGAAGGGTGCTCCGGTAGAGGTAGCGATGGGTGCTCTGGTAGAGACAGTGACGAACGCTTCGGTAAGGTTTAGCAATGGGTGCTTGGCAAGTGGACGCTCCGACAATAAAGACAGGCGCTTGGCAAGTGAGCGCTCCGGTAATGAAGATAGGTGCTTGGCACGTGAGCGCTCCAGCAATGAAGATGGGCACTTGGCAAGTGAGCGCTCTGGCAAGGTTAGCGACAAACGGTTCGAAAAGTGGGCGCTCTGGCAAGAAAGTGGGTGTTTCGGCAAAACAAACGTTCAATGGCAAAGATGGGCACGTGACCCTCGGTGTGGGCCTGTGGCCCTTGATGCATTTGCATGTGGGTGCATCAACAAGTGGGAAAATGTGTTTTGGAGTTGACTTGGCAAGCTGACAAGAGGTGACTTGTGTAGTAAGCAAGAAGGCAAGTTGACTTGGACAAGGCACCTAAATGCCTATAAGTAAATGAAGTGCAAAGTCATTTCATCATCAAGCAATTGGTCAAGGAGGGAGCAGAACAGAATTACAGAGAGGTCTGCGGTATCACTGAGGAGAAGCAGAGAGGGCTGGGTGTCTTTGGCAAAGAGACAGTCTTTTACATTTTTGTAATTCTTGTATTTTCTGGGTGTAGCAGTTGGTTGGGCATGCACCAGGAGCTCTGCCTTGGGAGACTTCGTTTATGTTATACTATTTCGTTTTTAATACAAGTTAAAAGGGCTCTGCCAGGTTGGGCAACTGACATCTTTATTCTCTGTGTGCTTTTGCTTAGTGCTGCATTTTCTTGTTTTTGACTAAGTGTAAATGGTGTCGACAAGGCTTAATGAAGACTAAGTAAACAATTGAAGAGTTAAAGTGTTAAAAAGATAAAAACAGTTTCACAGGTTTAAGGCGTAGTATGACGGAGAGTCATTGAGTTGGCCACACCCTTAATAGACTTTCGTGCAGTGTTGCACACCACCTTTGGCAAGTCAATAGTGCTTGTAAAGTGTGGTTGTGACAGGTGGTATCAAAGCCAAAATATTGAAGGAGTATTCAGCGAAGGTAAATGTAAGAGACGCTTCATTGGAAAAAACTCTCTGTAGGCTCGGACGGGCTTTCGCAGTTCAGACGCTCTGTAGATGGTCGCTCCGCGAGGAGGCGAGCTCTCCGCAAGACAAGCACTCCGCAGAACGAGCGCTCCGCAGACGATGTGCGCCGCAGGGCAGGCACTCCGCAGACAAAGCACGCTCTACAGTCGAAGCATGTCTCCACAGCCGAAACGAGCACACCGTAGAAAGAACGCGCCGCAGAGGTGGGCGTTCCGTAGACAACGCGTCGCACTGACGGGCACTCCGCAGCTGGACGCCTGCTGAAGTTTGGGCGCTCTGCAATGCTCTATAGGTGAGTGCTCCCCCAGATAGAAGATGGGGTCCTAGAAAATGCGCGCTCTGTAGCAGGGAGCTATGTGCTCTGTAGTAGGAGCTGTGCACTCAAGTGAAGAGCGCTTCGCAGCCGGAGAGCTGTGCACTCAGAACGAGCGCTCCAGAAGAAGTCATGCGCTCAAAAGAAGCGTGCGCGCTTAGAAAGTTGCAGCGGCAAGAGGAGGTGCGGTACGACAAAAAAATGAAAAGAGTCAACTTTTGAAGTGCACTCAGAAACAGATGTGCACCAAGGAGGGTGCATTTCGCAGGTGAATACGACGTGCACTTGATGGTAGCGTGTGGTCCGGCAGTGGTGTGTTTGGAAAACGTGCGTTTTGACAGATTAACCAAGGAAAGTTGTGTGCTCTGGGAGTACGATAGCAGCAGCACTTAGAAAAGTCTTTGGTGGGCAAGTAGTTGGCTTGATGTCAAGGTTGGGTTCGACAATAGCTGGAAGTCTGTGGATACGCAACAACAAAAACAAGTCGGCAAGATGGGAGACTTTGCAAAGAAGGAAACACTTGTACATAAATTCTTGCAAGCGTTGAAACCGTTTGGAGAAATGACAGGAGTTTTAGTTGAAGGGAAGACCTGCGATTCAGTTGCAGAGTTGGGTAACACATTCACAGTAGGATGTGAACAGTTATCAGCCGCATTGAAAGAGATGGCAGGTTGCATTCGAGAGGTGGGACGAGTTCTTGAGGAAATGATTCAACGTCAAAGGGAGCAAGAAGAACGGTGGTCGCAGGAAGCTTGAAGAAACAACAAAACGAAAGCGAAAGCTGATTCAAGAGGAACTCAGGGAGGGCTGAGACAAGGGAAAACGAAAAATATAGAAAATAAGAAGGTTGTGTGTTATCTTTGTACAGAGAACCACTACATAAGGGAATATCTGTATAGGTTGGTTGCTATTACGGAGGGGGAATATACAGCAAGATTAACAACTACCAGAGTTCTTGATGAAGCATCTTCAGACGAAGTTTCCGAGACAGTGAAGGAAATTGAAGCTTGCCTTAGTGAAACAGCTAGGGGTCGTAATGCAGAGTTGCAAGGTGTGCAACAAGGTTTGGAATTTGTGGAAACGACCGTAAGTGGTTTGAGGGTTTCTGCATTGGTTGACACTGGGTCATCTCACAGTTTGGTGAACAGTAGGACTGCAAGGTCCCTTCACAGCAACATGGAAAGCAGTTGGGCAAAGTTCAACGCAGCGAACTCTACGGTAAGAGATGTGACAGGGAAGATATGCGCAACACCTATTCGAGTTGGAAGGTGGAACGACAACTTGGACTTGAAAGTTGTTCTATTGGACGATCACTCTATGATATTGGGACAAGACTTTCTTCATTTTTCCAAGGTGGTGCCAGTTCCGCATGCAGGACGGTTGGTGTTCTTAGGAGAGGACAAAACGTGGAGCTTACCTATGATGCAAAAGAGGAAGTTGGGTTGTAGACCACGGGCAACTTTGGTTCAGATTTTCAAAGACTCGAGTATGTGTAAGCACTTGCCGCAACAAAGCATAGTGAAGAAGACAGTTTCGGCACAGAACAACAAGACAAGCATTGCGGTAAAGGCTGATCTATCCGCAACAAGAAGGTTAGAAGTGTTGGAAAAATGCATGGCTTCGATCAGTGAGGAGATTGATTCCTTGTGCATTTCAGAGGATCCTTTGTGGCAGCATGGGAGGAAACAGTTGGTTTTCTTGGTACCATGTTCAAAGGTTGCCAATGGAGGCATGTTGGAGATTTCATGCAATAGATAGGGTGGTGACACTTCGGTTGAGAAGAATCTTGAGGTGGAGTCACACGAGGAGGTGTTGGACAAAACATAGGTTCTAGAGGAAACACAGGTTTCAGAAGAAACTCAAGTTTTGGAGGAAACACATATTTTGGAAGAAGTATTGGATGGAGAAAGCACTAGCGAAGTTGATCCACCCCGCGATGTAGAGGACTTAGTGGCATTTTGCATTAATTCCAGAGGCATTACAGAAAAAGAGTTGACACGAGATTGGTTGCAGTAGGTTGGCTGCCAACCAAACAAAGTTGATGTAGTACTTGCTCACTTGGAGAGCAAGCAATTGTTGGAACCAGTAAGCGAAGAAGTGGCTAAGGAAACCATGGCTACAGAAGCTGTGGCAGAGTTGTGCATTCTTCATGGATAGAAGATGGTGGCATGCTTGGATACATCAAGGCACATTGAAACATGCAACGAAAAGGAAAGCAAGCCATTCGAAGGGTTAAGTAAAGGAGCTAAGAAGCGAGCCAGGAAGAGGTCACAGCAAACGAAGATGGACATGGTGCCTTCCGTTGGCTTAGATGACCACGTAGAGGTTGCGGTAGATATGAGTACTTGGATGAATAATGGTGTCGGGTTTGGATAGCATTGGGTTCGGTTGAAAGAGCTAAGTTCCAGTAGTGGCGCAACCAAGTTTGGGTAGTTTTGTGAGGAAGATACAGGCGGCGGTGGCCTATGGCACTGCCCATGTCTTCTCACTTGAGCTAACAGTAGCTGGGCTCACCGTCTTTGGTGATGGAGGTGAGGCCCTATGCACCTTTGGTAAAGTGAAGAAATATTGCGAGCGCTGAAAGAAGAATGCTGGCAACATGATTCTAGAACGGGAAAGTTTTTCTCAAGGGATAAACACTCGGTTGGATTAGCTACCTAACTGGTTTTTCCTTGAGGTGTACAGCATACGGAAATAGGAAGGAAGGCATGGAGCACATGTAATGTCCCAAATTTGGCATTGGGTCACAATGGCCAAATAACATTTTCCATATTCATGAAAGTTGTCAAATGGATGCTAAAACTCAAATAATTGCCAAAGTGGAAAATCACTAGTTTCCTAGCTTGCGGGTGGAAGCTTTGAGATTTAGAATAAGGGGGATAATAAATGATATTTAGACATTAGAAGGGGATAAATATTTAATAATGTATCTTATTAAATAAATACAAAAGAAAATGGAAGTGGCAATGGAGCATGAAGACACATGGAGACTATGGGGCCCACACTAGCTAGAATTCCTATGTTAAATGGTATCTTTCTCTTGCAAATTTGAATATATGGGAAGTATAATGTTTTTGTATGGATTATAATGTTAATATACTTGTCCATATAATTCATAGGTCAAAATTGGGATGAATTTTAACTTACATGGGAGAGGAAGAGCCAAAGGGGAGTTTCATGGATACTTGGCTAGATTCCCCTTACATTTATGACATCTATGACACCAATGATGGAGATTCTATGATAGTTATGACACAAGTCAGATCTGAAGGCTGACATGTCAGGACTGAATAGAGCATCTTATAGTTCGAAATTGGGATTTGGAGAAGGCCAAGAGGCTCCTACTCAAATTTGGGAGAAGAGGGAAGGTGAAGAGAGAGGCCACATGGCATAGCATGAGTAGCCACACCAATTCGACCTAGATTTGGTTTATAGATGGATTTGGAACCTTAGAAGACTAATAATGTTTATAAAATACAGGGATCATCCATGAGAATAAGCTTTTTCTCATTTGTGAAATTGTCATTTGTGAATTGTGAGAGCTAGTGGATGACTAGTTTTCTTGCTTAAGCCAATTTCGAGGGTGAAAGATTCCCATCCTAGTTGGTTTTTGGAAAGGCCACTCATGTATTTCATGGATATTTAATGGAGTCTTATTTTCAGGTGTAAGCTACAAGAAAAAATGTGGATTCTTCTATTGCAGCACTCTCTCTCAACTATTTCCAATTTTCACACCATATTCATGCCAATGGAGGGATTGCGCTTTGGGTGAGATATTGATCTCTTTGGGGAAGATTATAATTCTTATTATCTTATTTTCTGATGTATATTATCTTTATTTCATGTTTAGAATACTCTCAGGTCTAAATACCCAAAAGAATTCATGTAAAAATGTTGAACAATGAAGAAATAGTGTCATTTCCCCACTATCTTGTTGTGAACCATTGTAATGCTGATGATTTCGAATTGGGAGAGCCTTTAATTGTACATTTATGATTGAAATAATTTCAATATTATTTTTTCTTAATTATCAAAAAGTTTCAAGTCGAAATTCCCAATATTTGTATGTCAAATGACTTTTAATGAGCAAACAATGACCATTTCCACTCCATTTTGATATATGCCATGGTAATGCTTATTATTTTGAATGGAGGAATTTATATATGATAAATGTATGATGGATGGACTATAAATAATGTTCATTTCAAGTCTCATGTTCATTAATTAAGCATTGGAAGCCATTTTACTCATTTTTATTGCATTGGGAGAAGATTTGGTGCATTTTCCCCAAGGGTCGAAATTGTGACTTGGGAGTTGTTTTGGAAAGAGTCATAAGAGACTGTATAAACTGAACCATGACGCATATGAGACTTTTAAAAGTTCCCTTACACATACCCAGCCTCTTTTCATAAATTCAAGTGACTTTGGGATCATTTGTGAAGCCATTTACGGCAATTACCCGGGGGGAATTGGAGCCCCAATTTGCTAGTATAGGCTCCTACTTTGAATAGAAAATTAAACAAGTTTTTAGATGTAATTGGGAGGTAAAAAACATAAATGAGAATTATATTTAAGTTATATTATCATTCATGTACCTTCAGAGAAAATTTGGAAGAATTTGGGTCAATTTGGAGGTCTAGACATCAAAACTAGTCAGGAGCCAAAATTGAGAAAAAATTAGAAAATTGGGCATTTTAATAAAATTCCAAAAAGGGACATTACAGTGGTATCAGAGCATGATCTTGGAACCTGATGTGGTATGATATTTATGAGTACAATAATTCAGTGACCACCATTATATATCGAAACCAAAAGTGCTTTTGTTGAAGAGGAAAAAAAAGGTAGGAGAAGAAGGCAATTTTTTTTTGGAAACTATGACTAGGCATGAAAAGAGAACCTCATATGATGGTGAGGAGATAATAAAAAGAATGGAACCTATATTTGAAGACATGAACAAGAATATTGAAGATATGACCAAGGATATTATGAAAGGATTTGAATTTTTGGCTATCCAAAGTTGGGAAAAATATATTGATTTTAAGAAAACCAAGGAGAAAAACGCATCAGCTTGCTTGAAGGAGCAAACGAAGGAGACCCATGAACCACCTAGTTCTGAAATAGGTGAGCAGAATAATTATTACATGAAGATGATCGAAATTCACTCCCAAGTGACTCTTAAAAATATGAAGAGACATCACATGAGTATGAAGAAGTTTTTATTGAAAATACTGAAGATAATTTTGAGACACATGCTACCTTGGAAATGAAACAAAGAGCATATACTGATGGATTCTTAAACAATGAAGGAGTACCTACTGATGGGTTCTCACAACTCTATGTTGGTGACATAGATATCAGATTTCAAAATTTTGCTGCAAGCGAAAATTCCATTAAAGATGAAAATGAAGACCTTGTAGTAGTTGAAGAAGAAACATGATCAACTTCCCCATCACTACTTAAGCTTCATGAAGTTGGTCCAAGCAAGAAGGAAGAAGATGAGGAGGTTCATTTGCAAGAGCCTCATTTTCTTGAAGGGTCCTTAAATATGAATGAAAATAATATCCAAGTGGCCCTTAGCATACTCCATGACACTCAAGCATTGGTATCAAATTCTTGTTGGAGAGCTACTTCCTTGGAAGATCCATCTTTCCTTGAAGACATGGAGAAGATCCAAAGAGCAATGTGCAACATCAAAGGCAATTTCATGTCTTTGCTTTTTTATAGAAAAAATGTCATTGAGCTTAGTTAATGGTTACGTGAATCCTACTTGAAGAATAATGAAGTTATTGATAAGCTCACAATTCAAAATATGCAACTTCTTGAAAAGTTGCAAGACACTTGTTTTTCCTCCGATGTTTCAGATTTTCATAAGGTAGATTGCTTGGAGGATTCTAATGACATGATGAATCATGAGAAACATGAAAAATTTCAGGTTCTTGATGTGCTTGAGGATCATACTAATGATATCCAATCACTAGTAATGGTGGAAGAGGAACTTGAGTTGCCTCTTGAAAATGGTTACACAATTTTTGAAGAAGTGCATAATTCCAACACCTTGGAACCAACCCATGAGGAAATTTTTTCATTTTCTAGGGAGGTGAATAATCATACCCATATGGATACTTCACATTATGACAATTTTTCACTTACTGATCATTTGGGTGAGTTGGTTCTTTCTCCTACATCCTACACTTCTAAATTTTGCACCAATCATCCCAATGAAGTATGGGTAAAAGGTTTCTTTTTGATGGCGCCACATGAAGAGCATGGAAATTCTATTTCTCCTTTTGACGATGGAATTATTAGAGAACCATATTATTTAAATTTGGAGCAGCATACTTGTTTACATTATGATCATACACATATACATGGGTGCACCTATGATGTTCATTTGAGTCACTTTAAGGCTCATGGTTTTTCTTGCTCAACACTTGGTTCATTTGATGTTGGAGAAACTTCATCCAACACTTCGGTGAAGAGTTATATGATTGAAGAACATTATTATTGGAAGCAAAATCCTCTGATATTGCATGATGATATACATACTCATGAGTGTATTGATGAGACTTGTTTGAGCCACTTGAAGTCTTCATGTTTTATTTGCTCCTTATTTGGTTCATATTTTGGTGGAGGTTCTTCATTCACTTCTTGGATGAAAGAACAAATGGCTGATTATTATTTTGATGCATATTACATTCTTTTGGAGCAGAATTATAGGACATGGGATCCTCACCTATGTCATTGGAGTAGATTTGATTGGTCACTTGAAGCTTGCATGCACTTGGCGAATGGTCGTCTACTCACTGGGAGGTATAAGCACTTTCATGATTTCTTAGTGAGGCACTTCCTTGATGTACATTCTTATTATGTTGTTATATACTTTGATGATATATATTATGCACTAATGATGTTTGGAAGAATGCATACAAGAAAATGGGATCCAGGAATTCTCTTTCCAAATGGTATGGGTTGGAGAGCACTCTTAATTATTGGAGTGCAATGCAAGCAATGGGACCCTGGTATAGTTTTTAGTCCGATTGATTTCAATTTTTTCAGGAAAAAAGCAGTATGGGAGATGGATTCCCCAATTAATAAGGTGATGTTAATCAGAGTAGTGCAGTAGCAATCATGGTGGTTCCTCTCTGAAATCTTCATGGAATCTCAAAGACTCAAAGTGGGCAGCTTAGTGGCAACTTCAAAGAATCATACAGAAAGTAGGTTCTTCAACAACCATGCTTGAAATTGCTTGAGGACAAGAAATATTGGGAAGGGAGGATTTTTAATGTCCCAAATTTTACACTATGTCACAATGGCAAAATCACATTTTCCATATTCATGAAAGTTTTCAAAGGGATGCCAAAAGTCAAATAATTGCCAAGGTGGAAAATCACTAGTTTCCTAGATTGGGGGTGGAAGCTTTGAGATTTGGAATAAGGGGGATAATAAATGATATTTAGACATTAGAAGGGGATAAATATTTAATAATGTATCTATTTAAATAAATACAATAGAAAATGGAAGCAGAAAAGGAGCATGAAGACACATGGAAACTATGGGGCCCACACTAGCTAGAATTCCTATGTTAAATGGTAACTTTCTCTTGCAAATTTGAATATATGGAAAGTATAATGTTTTTGTATGGATTATAATGTTAATATACTTGTCCATATACTTCATATGTTGAAATTGATATGAATTGTAACTTACATGGGAGAGGAAGAGCCAAAGGGGAGTTGCATGGACACTTGGCTAGATTCCCCTTACATTTATGACATCTATGACACCAATGATGGAGATTCTATGACAGTTATGACACAAGTCAGATATGAAGGCTGAAATACTGACATAATGACATGTCAGGACTGAATAGAGCATCTTAGATTTTGAAATTGGGAGTTGGAGAAGGCCAAGAGGCTCCTACTCAAATTTGGGAGAAGAGAGAAGGTGAAGAGAGAGGCCACATGGCATAGCATGAGTAGACACACCAATTCGACTTGGATTTGGTTTATGGATGGATTTGGAACATTATAAGACTAATAATGTTTATAAAATATAGGGATCATCCATGAGAATAATCTTTTTCTCATTTGTGAAATTGTCATTTGTGAATTGTGAGAGCTAGTGGATGACTAGTTTTCTTGCTTAAGCCAATTTCGAGGGTGAAAGATTCCCGTCCTAATTGGTGTTTGGAAAGGCCACTCAGGTCTTTCATGGAGATTTAATGGAGTCTTATTTGCAGGTGTAAGCTACAGGAAATAATGTGTATTCTTATATTGCATCACTCTCTCTCAACTATTTCCAGTTTTCACACCATATTCATGCCAATGGAGGGATTGCGCTTTGGGTGAGCTATTGATCTCTTTGGGGAAGATTATAATGATAATTATCTTATGTTATGATGTATATGATATTTATTTCATGTTTAGAATACTCTCAGGTCGAAATACCCAAAATAATTCATGTAAAAATGTTGAACAATGAAGAAATAGTGTCATTTCCCCACTATCTTGTTGTGAACCATTGTAATGTTGATGAATTTGAATTGGGAGAGCCTTTCATTGTCCATTTCTGATTGGAATAAGTTCAATATTCTCTGTTATTCATTCTAAAAAAGTTTCAAGTTGAAATTCCCAATATTTGTATGTCAAAATGACTTTTAATGAGCAAACAATGACCATTTCCACTCCATTTTGATATATGCCATAGTAATGCTTATTATTTCGAATGGAGGAATGTATATTTGATAAATGTAATATGGATGGACTTTAATTAATGTGTATTTCAAGTCTCATTTTCAGTACTTAAGTATTGGAATCCATTTTACTCATTTTTATTGCATTGGGAGAAGATTTGGTGCATTTTCCCCAAGGGTCGAAATTGAGACTTGGGAGTTGTTTTGGAAAGAGTCATAAGAGACTGTATAAACTGAACCATGATGCATATGAGAATTAAAAATGTCCCTTACACATACCCAGCCTCTGTTCATAAATTCAAGTGACTTTTGGATAATTTGTGAAGCCATTTCCGGCAATTACCTGGGGGAAATTGGAGCCCCAATTTGCTAGTAAAGGATCCTACTTTGAACAGAAAATTAAACAAGTTTGTAGATGTAATTGGGAGGTAAAAAAACATACATGAGCATGATATTTAAGTTATATTATCATTCATGTACCTTCAGAGAAAATTTGGAAGCATTTGGGTCAATTTGGAGGTCTAGACATCAAAACTAGTCAAGAGCCAAAATTGAGAAAAAATTGGAAAATTGGGCATTTTAATAAAATTCCAAAAAAGAGACATTACAACATAGGTTCGAAGTAGGTGGTCAAGAAGAAGTACTACGGACGAGCTATGAATAGTTCAGATGTTGCAGCGGTGTGGCTTGAGTTCACGTAGAGGTCGCAGCAGTTGACATTGCCGGGATGACAACAAGTTTAGGTGGGGGAGGCTGTCGTGGCCCTGTTTTTCAGCCACTAAGTACTAGCGCGTCAGGAAAAGGTGGCATGGATAGTTTTACAAGTTGTTGCACTTCCACTTGGAAAATGACAAAGTTCCCACACTCACCACTGGCGGAACCGGGAGTGTGGCCTGTGTCGACAAAGTAAATGGAAAAACGAGCGCTTGGGCAAGAGTAGTGACAAGCGCTCCTGTATGGGCATCGACGGGTGCTACGACATGGGTAGCGATGGGTGCTCTGGAAAGGGCAGCGATGTGCGCTCTAACATGGGTAGCGATGGGCGCTCTAGCAAGTGCAATGACAGGTGCTCCGGCAGAGGTAGTGATGGGCACTTCGATAGAGACAGGGATGAACGCTTCAGCAAGGTTTAGCGATGGGCACTTTACAAGTGCATGCTCCAGCAAAGAAGATGGGTGCTTGTCAAGTGAGCACTCTGGCAATGAATAAGGGCACTTGGCAAGTGAGGGTTCTAGCAATCAAGACGGGAACTTGACAAGTGAGCGTTTTGGCAAGGTTAGCGACGAATGGTTCAGCAAGTGGGTGCTCCGACAAGAAAGTGTGAATTTCAACAAAATGGACGTTTGGAGGAAAATATGGGAGCATGACCCTCAATGTGGGCCCGTGGCCCTTGACGCATTTGCATGTGTGCATGTTAACAAGTTAAATAGGAAAGTGTGTTTTGGAGTTGACTTGGCAAGCTGACAAGAGGTGACTTGTGCGGTAAGCAAGAAGGCAAGTTGACTTGGACAAGGCACCTAAACACCTATAAGTAAACAAACTGCAAATTCATTTCATCATCAAGAAATTGGTCAAGGAAGTGATCAATCAAAGGGAGCAAAACAAAATTATAGATAGGTCTGCAGTATCGCTGAGCAGAGGCAGAGAGGGTTGGGTGTCTTTGGTAAAGAGACTGTCTTTTACATTTTTGTAACTCTTGTATTTTTTGGGTGTAGTAGCTGGTTGGGAGTGCACCAGGAGCTCTGCCTTGGGAAAGTCCATTTATGTTATACTGTTCTATTTTTAATACAAGTTAAAAGGGCTCTTCCAGGTTGGGAAACCCACATCTTTATTCTCTGTGTGCTTTTGTTTAATGTTGTGTTTTCTTGTTTTTGGCTAAGTGTAAATGGTGTTGGAAAGGCTTAATGAAGACTAAGTAAACAATTGAAGAGTTAAAGTGTTAAAAAGATAAAAATAGTTTCACAGGTTTAAGGCATAGTCTAACGGAGAGTCATTGAGTTGGACACACCCTCAATAGACTTTTGTGCAATGCCGCACACCACCTTTGGAGAGTCAAGAGCACTTGCAAAGTGTGGCTATGATAGGTGGTATCAGAGCCAAAAGATTGAAGGAGTATTCAGCAAAGGTAAACGGAAGAGACGCTTCGTTGGATGAAACACTCTGCAGGCTCGGATGGGCATCCTCAGTTCAGACGCTCCGCGAGGAGGCAAGCGCTCTATAGGACAAGTGCTCAGCAGAATGAGCACTCTATAGATGAAGCACGCTATAGGGCAGGCACTCCACAGATAGAGCGCACTCCATAGACGAAGCGCGTCTCCAGACAGGCGCTCCATAGAAACAAGTTCACCGCAGACAGAACGCACAACAGGGGCATGCATTTCGTAGACAACAAACCACATTGACAGGCGCTCCACATCCAGACACACATCGAAGTTAGAGCACTCCGCAGGAGCAGGCGCTTCACAGGTGAGCGCTCCCCTAGACAGAAGACACGTGCCTAGAAACTGCGCGCTCCGCAGTAGGGATTTGCACGCTCCGTAGTATGAGATTTGCACTCAGGTGAAGAGCGCTCTACAACTAGAGAGTTGTGTGCTCAGAATGAGCACTCCAGAAGAATTCGTGTGCTTTGGAGAAGCATGCCCTCAAAAAAGTCACAGTGACACAAGGAGGTGCGGTTCGGTAGAAAAATGAAAAGCACCAATTTTTGAAGTGCGCTCAAAGATGAAAGTGCACCAAGGAGGGTGCATTCCACAGGCGAAAATGATGTGCGCTTGATGGCAGCATGCGGTTCAGAAGTGGGGCATTTGGAAAATGTGCGTGTCACGTCCCCATGCCTCCGACTGGCGTAGAGGATGCGACTACTAGCTCTATCAGACTGGCTAAGAGCCCATGAACAGGTACAGGCATGAAAATTACATAAACAGAATGCTGCCAGGAATGCATTATGGTAAACCATGCACAAATGCCATTGTTTAACACACACAGATGCATTCATTTAACATACACAACGGAAACATCATGTATTCAAGCAAGCATTCACTAAACATGTTCATTTCTATTTAATTAACAGTAATTATATAATTGCAGAGGTAAAATGCACAAGATTACTTATCTTATGAAAGCTTTGCTCCGCAACCAGCTACGTCGCTGCAACGTTCCACCCAACCATAGGCCAGCGTGCTCTTTAATCTCTCAGCAACGCTGCCACCCTCGAGCTGGGCATGATTCTCCAAGGAATAAGGGAACTAGCAGGCAGACACATAGCCAAAGGTAACCAAAACACAGCCAAGCCAACTAAGTTGGGTTTATCAGGCCATCCAGGAGTTGGAGAAGGCAATTTGCTAAGCTGGTGAGCTCATTACAAAGCCAAGAATACCCCACACTAGGACTAGCCTGACCTCTAAGACACCCATCCACACCCAACACAAGGAATCAGTCCCTTCTCTGCTACACAGTCCCTCAGGCCCTGCATTCCCTTCCAATGCTATTCAGGGGTGATGGAGAAGAAGGCCAGCCCTCTAGCTCTGTCTGTGTGGTTTCTAGCACCAGGTTTATCAAGCAACCAAGCCAACTCCCTTACTCCTCACACAGTCCAAAGACCAACAATTGCACTCAGGCAATCAATTTAGCTATTACAGCTTAAACAGGAGGAACGAATTTACACAGCCCCAAACATAACAGCAAAACAGCTCACAACATGGGGGAAAACGCACAGTCCTAAAGCTTATCCGTGAGCACAACTCACAGCAGGGAAAAACGCCCCAAATAATCTGTGCGTGAGACCAACAGTCAGTGAGACAGCCAAAAACGTTAATGGCTCTTCACAGCCATGGTAAAAACACATGAAATCACAAAAAAGTGAATGGAAAAATGCACCAGCAGCTCCCAAAACGTGAGGAAGACAACCTAGTCCCTGGCACTACAAAAACGACCTCCCATCCATGGGAAAAAATGAAGCCAACAGCCAAAAACGTGGAAGGAAAAACACAGGAAAAACTCCAGCTGCTCCCAAAACGTGAGGGAACTGAAAAACGTGGATGCATAGCAGAATGGCATACGTTTTTGGACATTTTCCTTGCCAAGGAAGTTAGAACACGTTTTTCAAAAATGGGTCTCTGCCCAATTCGAATTTGGTTTCCCATACTCTTCCCATTCCATGCAATAACTAACTCAACCACATTTTGGCAGAAATAAATGATTTGGGGAAAAAGACAAGAAAGGTAGTTGACAGTTTGATGGGTTTTCTCATAGACATTTGGCTTTTCCCCATTGGCCCATAGGTTAAATATTTCACCCCCCTTATCCTTAGAAAATCATGCCCCATTCGATTTAGTTGCCGCGACCGTAGCTGGTTGTGTCCATTAATTAATTATGATGCATATTTACATGATGGCCAACATATTATATGCCGCATGCCTCGATAGACCTTCGGTGACAATTAAATCCAAAACATAGCATTACCAATCAATGGCGGGGCCTTGGCCTTTAGCTCCACACCATGATCATTACAATATATACATCATATACATCTAATGTAACGGGGTCAAAACCGGGACATTACATTCCCCTCCCCCTTCAATAGCACTATCCTCAGTGCTCACAAAATTGAACAAAATGCTACACTGGCATCGCCTCAGTGTTCCGCAGAATTGAACAAAAATGGATGTTCCAATCGCATGGCATCCTCCAGCTCCCATGTA